>CM071570.1:241512644-242047613 GCA_036426205.1 Ascaphus truei | reverse complement strand
GATTCGAATTATTAAAGTTTATTATATTTTTTTAAGTGTGCTTTATCCCATGTATGTTTATATAAAAAATGTCTTTGTAACTTGAGTCCCTCCACGGGATGAGTGAATGTCTCTCCAGGTGGGGGGAGTTGAATACAATTACCCTGAACCAATAGCAATAATGCTGAGTGTATAAGAACCGCCCCTGGAACCTCCTCCATCATTCCCTGACGAAGTACGAAAGTACGAAACGCGTAGGAGAGGGCGCGTTCCTTTATTCTTTACATATACCCCCATTGCGGCATTATATTGGGACATTTGTTTCATTGCGGGACCTGCAAGGGACTCTGTACACTGCTCGACTGCATATCGCCAAGGAGTGACGCACTAAAGACGCGACCGGCCGAGAGACGCTGCCGGATGACGTCACATGCCAACGTGGACTAACCAGGAAGAGACGCGGTGATCCACCCCTGAGAACAACTGCTGTGAGCTCCGTGAGGCGCGGGAAGGTTCCCCAACGCTGTGAACCGAGCTGAGCTGTATACTCTGCATCCAGATACCACATCTTTGAGGGAGGACGTCCAATTCCCAGGTGCCTGTATCCCGTTATGCCTGCCGAGTGGTACATGTCCCTAACATGTCTTGCTATTACCCTTCTTTTTGATGTACGTGCAATACTTTATTTTTTATAAAACTATTTAAATATACTACACTATGGTTTTTTTTGCGCTGTTCTTTTTTTGTTTCTATCTAGCTTGGTGTTTGAACCATTCCCACTGATCAGCAGCACAAAACATCACCTATCAGGTTGTATTATTCATTTATATATAAGTCACTATTCTCTAGCACAGACCACATTGAGCGCAACATTTTTCTGTTTTCACTTATATGCCTTAATAAAGAACTTTTTATCAGCATAAACCAGCCTCCATTTCCAGTTAAGCTGTGCCCGAATTTCTCTTCATTCTACTAAAAGCTCCAATGTTTTACCGGCACCTACACATCGGGCCCCTTATAACATGGGCGCCTTATAACATGGGGTCCTGAGAGACATTGGCACACAACTGCGCAGCGCATTACCAGTATTGTGATTACACTCCAATCCACCAATAGAGGATCACACTTATGTTTATATATCTGTGGTTATAGGGGTTTGATAGAAATACTTTTCGGTTATTCATAGCCCGGTGCCGTATCCTATTGTCTGAGCTTCAGCCACGTGCTCAGCTAGTGAGAATGCATCGGCCATAACGGGGAGTAGAACATGGGCACCCGCCTCAGCATATAGAAGTCAGTCTAAGGGAAATGGGCTACATTTAAGTGCAATGATTTGCTTGTTCCCAAATTCCCAAGCATAAAGCCGCGGGCATGGTCAGCGCTTGGGCGCTGACCCGCGCTCACGCTTGGCAGTGAGTCCATGCAGCCGCAATGAGAGTGGCTTTAGCAGGGACTCGCGCACGCTTCTGCAAGCGTGCGGAAGCATAGCCAACAATTTTTTTTTAGTTTAAGCGCTCACGGGAGCGCAGGGCTGGTCACGTGAGCGGTTTGCCCAATGAGGGTGAACCAGCTCCGTAACGTCACTGGCCCGCCCCCCTAAACACGCCCCCGGACGGCGCGCGAACTAAGGTCAGGGAAAGCCAGGATTAACACAGCGGGGGTCCCTGCTCCTGAATGGGACTCCCACTGTATGAATCCTACCGGGCCGTATCAGTATGGAAGAGATGCACATTGAGAGTAGACAGAAACAATCGTGCTGCATTTTATTTTGATAACACAGTATTGAAGCACCGGAGCTGAACCACATTAATCTCAGTCTCTGGGAACTCCTGTTTCCCGAGTTACAGGCCCCAACTGTTAGAGTCCGTTCCAGCACCAGTAAGCGATCATCCACATCTCAGCCGTTGAAGCCGGACCGTATTCAGTTCCTGTCTGCACCAGCTGACCACACCGGAGGTTACGAAACGCGATATCGGAAGTGCAGTAAACGAGGAGACGTCGGCACCAGGTGGAGCAGTGAGAGTACCGGAGGCTTTATATGCCTGCTCTATATGTATTAATGTAAGTGTGCATTCTGCTTACATCTACATAATACAACAAGAGTTATAGTTCACACTATGGTTGTATTTCTGTTTTATTGAGAGTACCAAAACGTCACTACATTGAGGAAACACCCAAACACCTGACTACCAGCATTCAAACGAGGAAGTAAAATATCCTGATTTGTAGCCACAACTGATGTTGTCCACAGAATTTGCCAAACTCTTCAGACCCAATTGAAGCATATTGCACTATGTAGTTGTAGCCCCCTGCTAAAACCAGGCCCTTTTAGCATGCAGGCGAGGCAGCACTCTGGCAGTGTAGGGGTTAAACCCATTACACGTGGTCCTGCATGTGAGCTGGCTCAGAGATAGAATACAATGTTGCAGATCCCAGGCACATGAGGCATGACTCAGAGCTAGGAAGGTTCTAGTATGCCATGTGACCGGTGGGGTGACAGATTGCTGCAGCATGCTTTGCCCAGAGACAGAGAAGGGGAAGGTTGACACCCCCTGGGTATAGGAGGTGGGGACCTACCCTGGAGAGAGAGTGTGCTGGGGCAGACTGTGCTAGGTGCCCGGTGCAATAGAGGTTCGCATGCTGCAGGGAGCAGGGCTATAGCCAGGGTTGCAAGAGAGACAAGCTGAAACCCTGTCCTGTTCTGCTGTGTCTGCTGACAATAAAGCAAGCATCCTGTGTTAAAGGTTCCTGGCACCCTTTTCTACTTATTCTACTCCTCACTACAGCCTAGGCCTGGATCCACTGGAGAAGCCCTGAGACCAAAGGTAAAACTGACTGAGCGAAAGTTCCTGAGTGGGGGGGGGGGGGTTACTCTCCTTCTCTGGTTACTTCAGGTGTAGTGGTGCTGCAACCTGCTGGCAACAGGAGGGCTGAGGGCTCCGCGGTGGTGTGGGGAGAGCCAGGACAGGGACAGGGGACAGATTACCTTTGTTTCTCCAGATGGTGCAGTGCCTCCAGCCAGTAAGGACCCTCTGGGGTCTTCAGGGAATAGACCCTCACTGACACTCCTCATACCCAGAGACATGAATCCACACAGCAATGTCTTTTCTTGGTGGCTTTATTGCAGATAGCTCCAGCACAGAGAGACAGTCTTTCATGATCAGTCCTTTCTCAACCTAGGTCAGAGCCCTGACTATTGCATGATATTCTTCCCCCCCACCCTAATTCCCCTCAGCATGGGAAGGGAGAGACAGGTTTCTTCATGTGTTGTATCCTCTCTATCTCAGCTCACTTTCTACTGAATCACTAACTGAATAACTGACAACCTAATTTAGGAGGTATGTCCCAATTTGAATATCTCAGGGGAGTGTCTCTAACTTTGACTCATTACAAGCCAAAGCCGTATACAGATTGGCCCACACACAGCAGGGGACGTTCCAACCAATATCCACGCCATTGATTGACAACCTCAGAGTTGCAAGGCCCGCCCTCGAATATTGCTACACATTCAAGGCTGAAATACACATACAGACCTCTTGAAGGAATTAATCTTTCCACTGCCTGCTCTAACAGGACTGACAGAGGAAAAGCCCAGAACAAGAAGTAACTGCCGGGAGGCTATGTTACATGTACAAACATTAATAAAAGAGGTCAGAGACCTCAGAGTACCTATTGATCCATTGACCTACCTACTGGCCTGACCAATGGAAGAAATTGATCGACCAGTGAGGAAATTAATCTCCTTTATTCTCACAGTGGCGAGATGTGCAATTGCGGCCTCCTGGAAGAAAGTATCTCCCCCTCCAAACAAATGTTAAAAAAGAGGGTTAATGAGACAATGCATATGGAAAAGCTAACTGCTTTCCTCAAACAATCTACAGAAGCCTTCTATAAAATCTGGGAGCCCTGGCTGATTAAATAGGTGACGTTCAATGTTTGCCTCTGTCAGGAGATAGAGGGAACTGGATCTGGATGATATAGGCTCCCCTGAAACAAAACCAAATTGGTTAGTCTTGGTATGCGGCGACCGGGGGGAGGGCTAACCCCTCCCCCCCCCCCCCCCCCCTTCCTTCCCCCCCCCCCCCCCCCCACACCCCTCCCCCTCTTTTCCCCTCCCTTTTGCCCTTCCCTCCTCTTTTTCTAGCCTCTTTCTTTTAGGGCCACAAGGTGGCCCAGAGGCCTCACCCAACTGGGTGATATTCTTTTCTATCCTATCCTCCTTATCTTCAAAATTATTTTTGTATTAGGCTGTATGTATACTGCGATGTCTGTTAACTATATCTATGCCTAATAAAAACGTTTGGGGAAAAAAAACAAGTGACTGAGCTACACTACGCTGAAGCAGGAAGAAATCCTGATTGCAGTGCAAGACAGAGACTGATTGGACGTACACCCTACCTCCTGCAGCTGGGTGGGGGTAGGGGTGTTACATAGTGTTTTTATGTTTTTTTCTTTTATGGTAATACCTGCACTCCCCAATACACAACTTCTTTACTGCCTGGTCTAACACACTAAGTAATATTACTAGTGGAAAGAGATTCAATTCATACAGGGCACACATTTTGGATCGCAGTTGCCCTTTGGCTACTGTCCCAAAACCTCATGCCTTGCATAACCTGCCATGTCTGTTTCTGCAAAAACAGCACTCAGGTAAACTAGTCTAGGAGTGCTGCGAATGCGTATTCTAATATCTTGTTTAAGGAAATGCCCATAATGCCCCACAAGATCTAATCCTTTTGGGCTTGGGGCGGTAACTTGAGATGTGAGGTCATGCGGAGGTGGATTCCCCCATGTTTATACCATTTGTGTTTCTGTTAGTAAATGGGTTCAACAGGAATTTTATTTGTTTATAAAATGTTTTACCAGGAAGTAATACATTGAGAGTTACCTCTCGTTTTCAAGTATGTCCTGGACATAGTTAATATGACAAATAATACATGTTTACAAATACAGTTACATAAATGAACAGGGTATACATTATATACAAGACATTGCATGCACAGTTAGAGATAATATATATTATGAGCGTATGAAACAGTTACAGACCAGATTAAAATATGAGACAGCCTTAGTTTTGAAAGAACTTAAACTGGTGGTGGATGTGAGAGTCTCTGGTAGGTTGTTCCAGTTTTGGGGTGCACGGTAAGAGAAGGAGGAGCGGTCGGATACTTTGTTGAGCCTTGGGACCATGAACAGTCTTTTGGATTCAGATCTCAGATGATAAGTGCTGCATGTGGTAGGGGTGAGGAGCTTGTTCAGATAGGTGGGTAGCTTGCCCAGAAAGAATATGCTTTATACAAAAGGAAGAAGGTACATAGAAATTGATAGCAGATAATGATGATTTCACACATGTAGGTTGCCCATATTTCCATTTGCTAAAAAGTAATTCCACCTACCACATCATTATTCCGCACTGTCCTTGTAACTGTCCCAAGCATTTTGAGGTCATGGACTGTATTTGCCCCCAACATTTTTGCTGGGAAACTATTTCATGCATGTACTACACCAAGCATGTCAAATTCAAAGGCTAACACGGGCCAAATAAACAAGGTTTAAGTTTATGTGGGCCGCAAAAAAACAAAAACTCCAGGTACCTCATTCCCGCAATGCTATATGTTGGAGGGGAGGTGTTCCCTACCTGTCTTCTGGGTTAGGGGGGATTCCTATGTCTCACGTGTGGAGCTTGAGTCAGATCTGGAAGAAAGCAGTATAGGTTATTTCAGTGTAGGTATAGGGCAGTTAAGATATACAGGGTAAATAAAATATCCAGAGTGTGAGAAAGAGAGTGTGAAACAGAGAGTGTGAGACAGAGAGTGTGAGACAGAGAGTGTGAGACAGAGAGTGTGAGACAGAGAGTGTGACAGAGAGTGTGAGACAGAGAGTGTGAGACAGAGAGTGTGAGACAGAGAGTGTGAGACAGAGAGTGTGAGTCAGAGAGTGTGAGACAGAGAGTGTGAGACAGAGAGTGTGGGTGAGAGAGTGTGGGTGAGAGACGGGGTGAGAGACAAGTGAGAGACAGGGGGTGAGAGATGGGTGAGAGAGAGGGGGTGAGAGATGGGTGAGAGAGAGAGGGTGAGAGAGAGGGGGTGAGAGAGGGGGTGAGAGATAGGGGGTGAGAGATAGGGGGTGACAGGGGGCGACAGAGACAGAGGGTGAGAGACAGGGTGTTACAGAGAGTGAGGGTGAGAGACGGGGTGACAGAGAGTGAGGGTGAGAGACAGGGGGTGACAGAGAGTGAGTGTGAGAGACAGAGAGTGAGGGTGAGAGACGGGGTGACAGAGTGAGTGTGAGAGGCAGGGGGTGACAGAGAGTGTGGGTGAGAGACAGGGGGTGACAGAGAGTGAGGTGAGAGACAGGAGGTGACAGAGAGTGAGGGTGAGAGACGGGGTGACAGAGAGTGAGGGTGAGAGACAGGGGTGACAGAGAGTGAGGGTAAGAGACAGAGAGGGTGAGAGAGAGTGAGAGACAGAGAGGGTGAGAGAGAGACAGAGAGGGTGAGAGACAGAGAGGGTGAGAGACAGAGAGGGTGAGAGACGGGTGACAGAGAGCGGGTGAGAGACCGGGGGTGACAGAGAGAGGGTGAGAGACAGGGGTTGACTGGGTGAGGGGGTGAGTGGGTGAGTAGGTGAGTGGGTGAGTAGGTGAGGGGGTGACTGGGGGAGAAGGTGACTGGGGAAGGGGGTGACTGGGGGAAGGGGTGACAGGTGGAGGCAGGGTGGGTGACAGGGTGAGGCAGGGTTGGTGAGGCCAGGTGGGTGACAGGTTGAGGCCGGGTGGGTGAGAGGGTGGGGCCGGTTGGGTGACAGGGTGAGGCCGGGTGGGTGACAGGGTGAGGCCAGGTGGGTGACAGGGTGAAGCCGGGTGGGTGGCAGGGTGAGGCCGGGTGGGTGACAGGGTGAGGCCGGGTGAGTGACAGGGTGAGGCCTGGTGGGTGATAGGGTGAGGCCGGGTGGGTGACAGGGTGAGGCAGAGTGGCTGACAGGGTGAGGCCGGGTGGGTTACAGGGTGAGGCAGGGTGGGTAACAGGGTGAGGCAGGGTGGGTAACAGGGTGAGGCAGGGTGGGTGGCAGGGTGAGGCCGGGTGGGTGGCAGGGTGGGGCCGGGTCGGTGACAGGGTGTGGCCGGGTGAGGGACAGGGTGAGGCCTGGTGGGTGACAGGATGAGGCCGGTGGGTGACAGGGTGAGGCAGGGGGTGACAGGGTGAGGCAGGGTGGCTGACAGGGTGAGGCCGGATGGGTTACAGGGTGAGGCAGGGTTGGTGAGGCCGGGTGGGTGACAGGGTGAGGTCGGGTGGGTGACAGGGTGAGGCCAGGTGAGTGACAGGGTGAGGCCTGGTGGGTGACAGGGTGAGGCCGGGTGGGTGACAGGGTGAGGCAGGGTGGGTGAAAGGGTGAGGCAGGGTGGGTGGTAGGGTGGGTGACAGGGGGGCCCGCTGGAGCCATGGGGAGTGCAGGAGGTGGCATGGTGAGGCAGTAATGGCGGCATCGTGAGGCAGATGGGGTGCGGGGGGCCACTAGAGCCATGGGAAGTGCAGGAGGAAGCATGGTGAGACAGTAGTGGTGGCATGGTGAGCCAGATGGGGTGCAGGGGGTGGCATGGTGAGGCAGGGGAGTGTGGGAGACAGAGGGAGCACTTCTTCACGGAAGATCACCAGGGAAAATGGCCGATTGTGATGCGCGTGGTGCTCATATGGAGCCTGGCTGCGTGCACACAAAAAATCCTGTGAGCGCGCGCGAGCAGAGAAAAAACTAAGAACAGAGTGCGCTGCTTGGGGCGGCCAAATCCAGTCGCCCCGGAGCCAAATCCAGTCGACTGGATTTGTCGAACACTGGTTATATTGGCTGGGCCGCAAACATATTCTTTGTGGGTCGCATGCGGCCCGCGGGCCGCGAGTTTGACATGCTTGTACTACACATTCAGGGAAAAAGGAATTCGCCACATGCCCCCAGTTTTTTTCCTTTACATTACCAAATACAGTATGACTAATGGTCTTGGTGTTTCCTTTTTTCCTATTAAAAATGCTTATTTCCGAAACCTTGTTTATGTAATGTTCTTCTGCCACCATCAATGAACATGTCCTCACTTTTTTTCAAATGTGAAGGTTTTTTTTTAGCAAATCCAGTGTGAGATTTGTGTGTGCAGCGCACAGCCAAAGGGAGGATAGCAGGTCTGGCAAAAAAATCTTTATTAAAGTATCATAAAAACAGAAGGCTGCAACCTTCTACGCGTTTCGTGCACTCAGATGCACTTTATCAAGAAGTGAATATAGCATGAAATAACCAACATTTTATAGCAGTGCCTGCCGATTTGGCGCCAAAAACAATCCAATCAGGACTCTTATAATCAATAAAGAATTGGGTTCAGCCTCGCTGCGCAAACGCTCTGCAGAACGGGTACTTACTTGAGTGATCCCCGTGAAGTGTACCTCAAGCAGCCGTCGGTGACACGCACCTAGGGAGCAATGGAGGGCCAGCTCTCGCGAGATGCGGCTCAAACCAAGCACCGCTGCTCGCGCATGCGGTCCAATGATCACAAACACTCGCGCATGCGCACCTAGTGCGTTTCAAAGGGCCAACAATTGTATCCAGAAAAATTATGCATAATACATATTACAATAACAATCAAGATAAAAAGTATGCCCCCCAACTACCCCCAGATGCGGTCCCCAGCCATAGGGAAAATGACAGGAGCACCCACAATATAGACACACTGGAGGAGGGGAGGGCATATATGGTGGAATAAGATTTTAAAATGATAAACCAAAAATGAATACAACATTGGTGAGCCAGATCAAACAGACAATGCCAAACCTGGCTGGGGACCGCATCTGGCCATCTGGGGGTAGTTGGGGGGCATACTTTTTTATCTTGATTGTTATTGTAATATGTATTATGCATAATTTTTCTGGATACAATTGTTGGCCCTTTGAAACGCACTAGGTGCGCATGCGCGAGTGTTTGTGATCATTGGACCGCATCTCGCGGGATTAGCCCTTGTTTTTTTCAATTATTTGCATTTTTCACGCAGAGTGTATGCGCATGCGCCAAATCGGCAGGCACTGCTATAAAATGTTGGTTATTTCATGCTATATTCACTTCTTGATAAAGTGCATCTGAGTGCACGAAACGCGTAGAAGGTTGCAGCCTTCTGTTTTTATGATACTTTAATAAAGATTTTTTTGCCAGACCTGCTATCCTCCTTTTGGCTGTGCGCTGCACACACAAATCTCACACTGGATTCTTCCCACTGGAACAGCAGCACGCTTATGGAGAGAAGGACTGGTGACGCCGAGTTGTGAGTATACTCACGGGGGCCAGCCCAATGAGGTAAGGGGGGGTGTCTCCGTGCATCCAACCCCTGCCTTCAGGGTAATTGGAGCCCCATATGCTTAAGGTTATTCCTATCAATATTGATTTCTCAGTATACCTTCTCTCCTATCATTATCTATACATGGGTCTCTGTGCTTGAGCACCATACACCAACCACTGTATGTCTACTTTTTTTTAGCAAATGCCTGTTCTCCGGCGCGAGAAGAGTCCTACCGTTGTGGAGCAAACTCCTGTGTATGTTGAACATGTGAAATTGTGGTGATCAGAGGGTGGTGGGTTACTCTTTCTACGTTCCCTTTTTGGTGTCTCTCAGTCTCCATCTTCGGGTGTGTTCCTCATTTCAAAGTCTGCAACAACATTAGAAACAGTTTGTTTCCAAGTACTTTGGTTCCAACTTCCAGGGCTTTTCCTCCCAGTCGGAGATGTTGATGTTGCAAGGTTTTAAGTGAAGTGACAGGTTGTCCTTGTAGCATTTGGACATGTAACCATGGAATAGAGAGACTGCACTGGTGATGAGTATGCTAAGTGATGTACTCACCAGGTGAAAGCCTGTGCCTTATTAATCTTTAACGCCCATTCAAGTGAATGATGAAAAGTGGCTATCACACTCAATGTTGGGGGGAAAGAGCATGCACGTATTTGTACCCTAGGAAGGGGGACTTTCTAGATTCCCCATACAGATGCAGTCTCCGGCCCGCGCTCCAGGGGCCCTCCGTAAGCTCTCCCCCGGCTGCCTGCGTGTGATTTTGAACTCCCCCCCCCACTCATTTACCTGCTAATGCTTGAAAAAAAGATGGGTGACTCGCACGGAAGGCGCGCGCTGCGCGGGAGGGAGGGGGGTCCGCACGGAGGATTGGCCAGAACCGAAGATTGAATCTGTATAAAGCAGCTGTGGGTCAAGCAGCTCATGCAGGAATGAAGGGGAAAACAAGTGTAGCTTTCCGAAACACACCAACCTTCCTATCCCCCTGCACCTTAGGTTTCCACTTACCCATCCTTATAGATTGTAAGCTCCTTGGGTCAGGGCCCTCCTAACGTACTGTAACAATATGTTTGTGTGTTATTATTTTTTTCATCCTCCAACCCTATTGTTGTACTGCGCTATGGTATATGTCAGCGCGTTATAAATAAACAAGAAATATATATATATATATATATATATTTTTTTTTAAATGGACTAATTACCGAGTGAGCTAAAGTGTATAGTGGACTAAAAGTCTGGATATTATGCCAGATGTTATAATCAAGTTACGCAACCTGAAATGCAAAAGTTTCCAAAATATCATAAATGTCTCTTCACTGGCTCAAGGGGCTGGCCAATGCATTCTCTACAAGCCTCCTGTGTGCTCTTAATCGTTAAGTCAACATGTACAGTATGCACACACGGAGCTGTTCACTGTCATCGGATCCCACTAACTCGCCACATACTAATTAAACACAGCATTGGAGACAAACAACAGATGTGACATTTTGCCAACTATCCGTCAAACTGAAATCAGATGTTGAGTGATGAGATTTGAAGACATTGTCTAATCCAACAACTCCGTGGTTATGCTGGTGAAATGCTCTGTCTTTTATCCGTCTGTATGTTATCAAATAGTTTAGTGGTTCCGTTTTGCAATATCTGCAGCAGAAAGTAACAACCGATCATAAAGCAGCCAGGTGTTTTGGGAGGAATTGACCGGGAAAATTGACCCATTTAACGCACTTACAGCGTACTCATACTGTGCGTACTCGTGCTGTGCGTACTCGTGCTGTGCGTACTCGTGCTGTGCGTACTCGTGCTGTGCTTACTCGTGCTGTGCGTACTCGTGCTGTGCGTACTCGTGCTGTGCGTACTCATACTGTGCGTACTCATACTGTGCGTACTCATCATACTCATACTGTGCGTACTCATGCTGTGCGTATTCATACTGTGCGTACTCATACTGTGCGTACTCATACTGTGCGTACTCATGCTGTGCGTACTCATACAGTGCGTACTCATACTGCGCATACTCATACTGTGCATACTTATCATACTCATACTGTGCGTACTCTTGCTGTGCGTACTCATACAGTGCGTAATCATACTGCGCATACTCATCATACTCATACTGTGCATACTCATACTGTGCATACTCATCATACTCATACTGTGCGTACTCATACTGTGCATACTCATCATACTCATGCTGTGCGTACTCATGCTGTGCGTACTCATACTGTGCGTACTCATACTGTGCGTACTCATACAGTGCGTACTCATACAGTGCGTACTCATACAGTGCGTACTCATACAGTGCGTACTCATACTGCGCGTACACACACTGCGCGTATTCACGCTGCGCATACTCATGCTGCGCGTACTCATGCTGCGCGTACTCATGCTGCGCGTACTCATGCTGTGCGTACTCATCATACTCATACAGTGCGTACTCATACTGTGCATACTCATCATACTCATACTGTGCGTACTCATACTGTCCGTACTCATACTGTGCGTACTCATCATACTCATACAGTGCATACTCATACTGTGCATACTCATTGTACTCATACTGTGCGTACTCATACTGTGCGTACTCATACTGTGCCTACTCGTACTGTGCCTACTCGTACTGTGCCTACTCGTACTGTGCGTACTCGTACTGTGCGTACGCATACTGTGTGTACGCATACTGTGCGTACTCATACTGTGCGTATTCATACTGTGCGTACTCATACTGTGCGTACTCATGCTGTGCGTACTCATACTGTGCGTACTCATACTGTGCATACTCATACTGTGCATAATCATACTCATACTGTGCGTACTCATACTGTGCGTACTAATACTGTGCATACTCATGCTGTGCATACTCATGCTGTGCATACTCATACTGTGCATACTCATACTGTGCATACTCATGCTGTGCATACTCATACTGTGCATACTCATACTGTGCATACTCATACTGTGCATACTCATACAGTGCATATCCTAATGCTCCGTGTTGGGCTCAGATTCTGTCTAAAGTTGCATGTCACTATAATTGGAGAAAATGCCCATTTATTATGTGCAATTGCGTTTACGGTGAATGCAAAATATATTCAACCATTTCACTGTAACATGAGCCTTACTGTAAATAGTTTGAAGTGCGGTGGAAAATATATTTATCAATAAACATTTTTAGCAGCTTTGGCAGCTGGAGCAGCCCAACATAGCAAGGTTTATTTTAAGCAAAATATTACCTCTCTGACTTCTCCTTGTCAGCATGGCGATGGTGGCGACGGCCGGCGGCAGCGCAAGTGCGTGACGCGCGGTTTGCTGGAAGCAGACAACAGAGAAGTTACTCATATCCTAGGAGGAGGAGGGCAGGGTCTGCAACCCAGGACGGGGGTGGGGGTAGGGTGGGAGGGGGCAAGGGGGGATGGAGCCCACCAGCGGTCCCACATGGAGTCCACCCCAGCGGTCTGACATCCAAACTGATGTTTTGGTTCAAAATAATTTTGGTTTTGCTGAAACTCATTTGGTTTTGATCCTGGACTTGTAAAAAAAATGATTGGGAAAAAAACATTTTATTTTTATTTGGTTGCATCTTTTTTTTTTTTTTGCCCAGTTAATAATAGCGCCCTTTCCCCCACCCCCTGAGAGATGTGTGGCTACGGTGTGTGAATGCAGTGCAATACCTGCTGGTGCCCAGGATATCTGAGCCTCCGCTGCTGGGAAGCGCGGGTGCACCTGAGTGATGCTCGGTAGCGCCTCCACCTGTACAGGATTCTATTGTGTAGAATGACCCTGTTACAGGACACATAAGAAATACACACGTGGTACATCGGAATAGTTTTACTATGTACAGAGGAATATAATATACAGCCTACCCACCAGGCCACGCCGTACCTTTCCACTTGGAGTCACCATCCCCCACAGTACCTAGGGGCCCTTGGGCACCTAACCAACCCGGTGTCCACAAAGTCAATGCCCCACCCAATGTGTGTGGCGATAGGCTTGGCCGGCCTTCCTTAATAAAGGGGGAGCCCGGCTGGCTGCCCCTGAAACCATATGGTATGGGCTGAGAGTGTCAGCTCTTGTGTCCAAATGTTGGTTCTCTGTGTTAAAAAACATTGCAACAAGGAAACTTGCCCTGCTTCAGGATTTCGTTAGCCCTGGGGATCAAGACCAATCCCAGAGAACCAGAAAAGACTTTGCCCATTCACAGAAGGATTGGACTGGCTATTTATTTGGCAATTTGCAAATGGACTACATTTTAAAGGACAATCTTTGCACATTTCTGGACATTATCCTCTGTCTCTCTACCCGTGAGTGCAATTATTAAGTTTATTCTGCAATTGTCGTGTGTTTGCCTATCAAGGGAATAAATCTCAGTTTATTTTGCTCAACCTGTTCTGCTCAATCAGGACCCACGAAATATAAATGTGTTATTAAGCGCGTCTCCCGTCACAATGTGTGGTATAGCGCTGCCCACTAAAGTGTGTGATGGTGCACTTGCAGAGTTGGGTACCTGCCGGGTGTGTCCCCACCCAGGCGCACAGATGCTGTAGATGGGATCCACGGATTCAAGATGTCCTCCGCGAAGTCTCCGCCTCTACGTTGGGTGGGTCCCGCGTGGAGTGTACCACCATACAATGTCTCTTTCAATAGAGGGTGGTCCTAGACCACAGGCCGCAGTCACCGTGCGGCGTCTCACTGTGTCCCTGACACTAATGTTGCTATGCAGGGCAGTGTCCCTATATGAGGGGCAAGTCCCTATAGCAGCCACAAACTATATGGGAGACCTTCATTAAAGGTCCATTTCTCACTATGTTCGAGAATCTAGTGATCAGGGATCTCAGAATATTAGCCCAAGGGCTCTCATCTCCTCAATGGAGATATGATAATCTCAACAAAGATGAGCGTGCAGCCATCAAATCTCTACAGGAGAATGAAATGTTAGTAATTAAAAATGCAGACAAGGGGGGAGCAGTGGTGGTGCAGAGTAGGACAGACTACTTCAGGGAAGCCTTTCGCCAACTTGGGGATGTCTCATCCTACTCTGTACTACCACGGGACCCCACAGATCCCTTTTTGAGGGAGCTACTAGATTTAGTAGACTTAGGAACAGCAACACATGTTTTGAATAAAGATGAATCTAATTTCATAGTAAACCCTCAACCTGTCATACCGATATATCACCATCTCCCAAAGATCCACAAGACGTTGGTCGACCCTCCTGGTCGGCCGATTGTCTCTAGTATTGGATCTTTGGGAGATGGTCTGTCTCGGTATGTCAATTCCTATCTGCAGCCTTTTGTGAGGACCTTGCCGTCCCACATTCTGGACTCAGGGGACTTACTTACCAAAATGCAAGATATTTCTTGGAATAAAGATTACCTGTGGGTGACCATGGATGTGGTCTCCCTCTACTCGATAATACAACACGATCTGGGCTTGGCGGCTGTCCGACACTTTATAGAATGTCCAGGTAGCTCCTTACCAATGACTACATTTATTATGGAATCTATACTTTTTCTTCTTACACACAATTATTTTCTTTTTGAGCACAAGTTTTATTTGCAACTTCGGGGGACGGCAATGGGGACAAGTTTTGCCCCCTCCTATGCCAACTTGTTTATGGGGTGGTGGGAGCACACTTTCATTTATAATAGCACCAATCTGTTTAGACACCATATTATTTTCTATAGACGTTTCATTGATGACCTTATTTTTATTTGGCACGGGAGCACAGAAACACTATTAGAATTTTTCAATCATATTAATAACAACACATTAGATATTCACTTCACAATAAATTATCATGCACAACATATCAGCTACCTTGACATTCTATTTTATATAGATATAGAAAATACAATACAATCGGATGTATACACAAAAACGAACTCGAGAAATTCATTTCTGAGAGCGGACAGCTGCCACCCCAGATCAGTGGTCAAAGGAATACCCAAAGGTCAGTACCTCAGACTACGAAGGAATTGCTCTTCGATGAGTGATTTCAGGGCCCAGTCTGAGGTGCTGACTAAAAAGTTCATAGAAAGAGGGTATGATCAGGAGACCCTCCAATCAACTGTACAAGAGGTAATGAAAATTGATAGAAAATCTATTTTGCCCCCTGGGTCCAGAGTGAGGAACGAACAAAGGGGGAAGAACACAATTCACCAAAGTGATAAGGTGTGCCCCCTATTTATATCTCAATTTAATAGATCAAGTGGTCAGGTTCGAGAGATCATTAACAAACATTGGGAATTATTACGAATGGATCCCATTCTAAGTGAGTACACGAACTCGGGCCCGAAATGTGTATACAGGCGAGCCAAGACACTAGCCGCATTCATTTCACCAAGTGTCATATCCACCAAGGTGGGTGAACCTGACCGGTTCATGACCAAAGGCTCCTATAGATGCAATAGCTGCAACATGTGTCAGTTCATGAGGCCCTCGCAACATTTCTTTTCCCACAGTCCACATAAAAAATACAACATTGGGAGCTATATTAATTGCAATACAAACTTTGTAGTGTACCTAATTAGTTGTGGCTGTGGGAAGAGATATGTTGGTAGAACTACGAGAGCTCTGAAAATAAGAATGCAAGAACATTGTAGACTAATTCGTAAAGGGGATCTGGAACATCCTGTATCAAAGCACTTTACGCTATGCAGTAAGGGCAGCATTAGGAACTTTTCGTTCATGGGTCTAGAGAAAGTCAAAAAAACAGAGAGAGGGGGTGATATTCTCAATACTCTGAATTGTAGAGAGTCCTTCTGGATCTTTACACTCAGAACAAGGTTCCCGGAGGGAATCAATGTGGAGTGGACAATAAACCATTTCTTAAAATAAGTATGAATGTTAGGGCAGAGATGGTTGTTGTCCACATGTATATAAAAATTGTTGAGTATACTAATGAATATTGTATATTATATTAAATCTGATAATTGTCCATGGGAACCGACCTGATCTCTTGATATCTTGATATATTGAAATGTAAACTTATTTCACATCTTGATATATTGAAATATTCTATGTGGACTTAAAATAATCTGCATAAGTGACTTAGGATAAAAATTTAGTATTCTTTTGTGAATAAAATACTTGATCAGATGGGGATAAAAACTGTTATTAACTATACTAATGACATAAAATATCCAATATGAAAAAAAATTGCTCAAAAATAGGCACGAATATATAGCAACCAAGTGTATTATATTGTTGTTACCTCATAGCATAATAACTCATACTAATGCCTCATGTATATAATTGTGTGAATAGATGTTCTCTATTGTCACTCATGTTTTTTCCTATTGGGTTCTCCACAACAGTAAAATATTAATATTCAAGTACTGCTTTATTTAGATACAATGATCATCAGTCATCAGTAGGGAGCACATTTGTTTTTACATGAGTATAGCAGTATACTTTTGATTTTAAGGTCATATTTAAGTTTAGTTTAGTTTTATTTATAGATAATAAAAATTTATATTTCATGTTTTGATATATGGTTACATTGATGGCCGAACTCATCGCAGTATGTGTAGAAATAGATCGCTTTTTTATATATGCATTGTATTAATTTGTTATTGCCTCTCTTGGTGGGACGATGTATGTGAGTATGCCATATTATTTTTGGCGGCTCGTATGCGTTGATTCATCAATAGGGAAGGCATTTGAGAGCACCTATTTGCGCATGCGCGGGGCGGAGGGTCCGGTATGCACGGTTTAAGCAGCCAGGGCTGGTCTCCTGATTAGCGGTGTGTCTACCAGCTGAGATACACGCAACTGCAGTGAGACAGGTGGTTTGCCGTGATTGTTGTTGTGCAGGGCTCGATCGCGTCGCGCATGCGCGGGGTATGGTTGTCTCATTGGTTAATAGCGGTCTGATGACGTCATCGCATCTCGCGAGAGTTGAGCGATCTCTTGTATTTAAGTGGCTGTATATCGTGTAAAGGCACTTCTTGACAAAGTGCTTTGCACGAAACGCGTTGAAGGGCTGCATCCCTCTTTTTATGCCTTGCTTTAAATAAAGAAAGTTTTCGCCAGACCTGCCTTCGTTTTTGGATGCTGTGCGCTACACAACCATATCTCTATATGGGAGACGGGGCCTAGCTGGGGCCTAACAGGCCATCTCTGGCCCAGTGCAGATGCCACAGACACCTGCACATACCTCTTACCCTGTCCTTGTCCCACTTTTGACTGGTGTGGTCCTCCCAGCGCCTGAAATGTAGCTAATCACATGCAGGTGAGTCCCAGAGCCCTATTGGCTAGGATGCACCATGTGACCCTGGTCCCTGAGGCTCATGGGACATGTAGTCCCGTATAGAGCCTTTCCTATAGGCCGCTTCTTCGCGCGCTTACACTGCTCATGCACAACTTCCCCCAAGATGGCGGCGCCCTATCCCGGGAGCCACCAGGAGCCTCTGGTGACACAGTCGCCCGCCGCAACAGCTCGCATCCCTCCGCGAACTACCGGCGACACGGGGTACATGCCCGCACCCCTCCGCAACTGAGCGGGAGGCACAGGTACCAATAGGGGCCCAAGGGAAACCTATGCCACATATATAAATACAATATATATTGTATACAATTATATATATACACAACATATATAAAAGAAGAAGAAGAATGAGTGGATGAGATTCAGGGATCAGAGCTGCATTATGAAGTTGTTCTTAAAAGGCTCCCCATGTACTGTATGCAATTTTTTTTTAACTCAATTTTTTTATTGGGTACAATCATGTCAAACAGTACATACAAGGGTGTCATGATCCCATGACAATGGTGCTTTCAACAATCTGACAGGGACCCAATAACTTTTTCCATTTTCTTGGGGGTGGTGACTGGAAGGGAGGGGGAGGGGAGGAGGGGGAGGGGGGAAGACTCACATGGGAGGGGGGGGCAGGGGGGGGGGAACCTAGGAGAGGGAGGGAGGGGGGGTGGGTGGCGCGCTCCTACCTCCGCGACTACCTATGGGTATATTTATTTTGTTAGCCACGGATCCCAGGTGTTTAGAAATTGGGGTATTTTCTTTTGGAGCAGAGCGGTCAGTTTCTCCATTGACATAACTTCGTTAATTCTGCTAGTGACAGTGGTTCTAGAGGGAGCTCTAGTCTGCTTCCAAGCGGCAGCAATGGAACACCTGGCTGCCGTCAGTATGGCCGTTATAAGTCTGGACATCGGTGGATGGAGATCATCAACAGGTTTGTTCAGCACCAGGGTCACCGGGTCTAGGGGTAGGGTTAGTCCCGTGACCTCTCGTATGAGCCTCTGGATCATGGCCCAAAATTTCTGAATCTCCGGACATGACCACCAAATGTGGGCCATGTCCCCCTTTTGACCACATCCCCTCCAGCACAGATCAACTGCGCCTGGGTAGATCTGGCTCAGCCTAGCGGGGGTCAGGTACCATTGGAATAGAATTTTGTATATATTTTCTTTTATTGTTGTGCAAATTGAGGTTTTAGAGGCTTGCTCCCAGATCTCCTCCCAGTCCTCCGGATCTATTGAGAGGCCCAATTCCTCGGACCATCGTTGCATATATCTATGGTTGGGTGGGCCAGACTGGGGTACTAATCCTTTATATATTTGAGAGATCAGGCCTTTTTGATAGGTTGTTTTGGCGCAGAGGGTTTCAAATCTGGTTAATTTAGGAAATTTGGAAGTTGGTGAGAGGGATAGGAGAAAATGTCTCACTTGCAGATATTTAAATAGGTGGAGGCCCTGTATCTCGTATTTGTCCCTAATCACCTGATAAGTAGCGATCTCATCTTTCCGCAGCAGATCGGCCACCATCCTAATGTTGTGACCCTGAAATTGGTCAAATTGGCTTGGAGAACACCCTGGAGGGAATTTGGGGTTTCCAAAGATGGGGGTGAGCTGTGAGGGGGATGCTACCAGACCGTACTTCCCTCTACATTTAAGCCATACCTCCCACGTGCATCTCATTGCTCCCAGGGCAAACCTTGGTGGTTTATCCCCTCTGCTGCCAGTGGGCCACATTGCCATTTGGAAGGAGAGGGGGTAGGCGTAGTGAGACTCTATCTCTAACCAAGAAGCTAGGGCCGGGTCGCAATTCCAAACTACAGCCTGCTTCAGCTGTGCTGCGATGTAGTATTTTGCAATGTCGGGGACCCCCACACCTCCTCTTTCTCTAGACGAGAGCATCACTGACCGAGGGACTCTGGGCCTTTTGTCATTCCAAATAAATTGGAGAATTAGAGACTGCATGTTTTTAAGCGCTGTTTGTGGGACCGGGATTGGAAGGGTTTGGAAGTTATATAACAGTCTTGGGAGAATCACGGCAGTAAAAATGAACGTTCTCCCAAGACTGTTATATAACTTCCAAACCCTTCCAATCAGGGGAACAGGTAAAGGGGGAAGTGGCACAGTCCCGAGCTTTCTGGGGATGTCATCTCAGCTGGGCTGGGTGTCAGAACGGCTTGTCTTGTGCTGTTGTCTTTTCCTCTTTAGGATCCTGATGGGGTCTTGGACGTCTTCTGCTGGGCTAGGCGTTCTGAGGACCTGGAACCGCGTTGATGTGGGGGTAGATTGGCTTCCTCGTCGTCCTCGTCTCGGCCTCGTCTCTGGATGGGTGGTAAGTCCAGGAGTCGCAGGAAACCCGGTGCGTCATCAATGTGGGTGATAGTATGGAGCTTACCCTTAGCAAGAACGCTTAGTTTAAAGGGGAAGCCCCATCTATAGCGCACATTGTGGTTTTGCAGGTGCTGGGTCAGCGGCTTAAGATCTTGTCGACGGAGGATAGTTATTCTGGATAAGTCGTTGTATATTTGAAGCTGCTCGCCTTGGAAGGGAATTTGGTTCATTCCTCTGCTTTTGTTTATTATTTTCTCCTTGGTGGTGTATGAGTGGAAGCGAGCGATGACGTCTCTGCGTCTCTTTGGGTCTTCTCGTCGTGGACCGAGGGCTCTGTGGGCTCGGTCTAGCTCCATGTCTTCCTTTTTTAGGTCTGGTACCAGGTGCTGGAAGAGATCCTGAAGGTAAGATGTGAGTGCTTCTGCGGGAACCGACTCAGGGATGTTCCGGAACCTTAAGTTCTGACGTCGGTCCCGGTTCTCTTGGTCCTCTAATCCATCCTTTAGGCGGTTTATCTCCTGGTTAAGTCGGTTAATCTCGTCCTCGGCCGAGGACTGAACCGCTTCTATTTCCTCCACCCTGCTCTCCAGGGAATCTGTTCTTTGGGAGATTTCGGTGATATCCTTTTTCATTTTATTTATAGCACTATTAAAGTCTTGGCTGACATCTTTTCTGAGTTTGGAGAACATTTGGGACATATAGTCCTCCAAAAAATCTTTAGTGATCAGGTGGCTAGCTGTGATGTTCTCCGGGATCTGCTGCTCGCGGGCGGGAGTGCTTGCCACGCTGGGGTCGGCGCCATCTTGGCTCAGCTCCTCCTGGTCTCCCGGGCGCTTCGACGGCGTGAAATAAGCTGAGACACTCTGCATAGGTCCCTTTTTTTGGTGCTTAGCCATCCTTGAGCTTAGCTCTTAGTGCCCTCTTGTTTTGGTGAGTTTTGTAGTGGTTTTTGTGCTCGTTCTAGCACCTTTTCATGGAGGGGAATAGGGAGCTCCGAATCAGGCTGGCATGTGGTGTGACGTCACCACCGGAAGTCACTGTATGCAATTTTGAAGCAAGTAGACAAAAATATGTTGCTGGCTCCTTCAACAAGGGGTTAAAAGAGAATGACCTTCCGATTTATAGATCAACCCTTGCAGTGCAGGAAGTCTGGCGGCACCAGACTGCTACCGGACCTGTGCAAGAACGTCTGCTACATCTGTACAGTACTTTGTAATTATAGGCAACCGCTCATACAAAGTGCCAGGGCTCACGCAGTACCAGGTACGCCATTGGTGCACTGTAAGGGTTAAGGCAACAACAATATAAATAAGAAACAAAGAAAGTGTTCCCAGCACTCAATAGAAAAATGCGTAAACACGACACTAAATGGTATGCAAAAAAAAATCAATTTTACTATCAAAAATAAATACAGAACTAGGAAACAATGTACAATGGACAATGATGCTATTCTAGTCTATATAGTCAAACCACAAATGGTATCCAGGTAACATACTGCGTGTAATAGGCAATACAAGAAGGAAGGGAGGTAAGGGAAAACAAGGAGGGGAGGGGAAGGAGGATAAAACAGGGGAACAGGGGGGGGCAACGTAACGTTTCGGGGCTCCTAGCCCCTTCTGGCCCGTTCCAGGAGACCAAAATGACCCTGGTACTTCCCTTACCCCTATAGAGCAAGAACTCCCTTGAAAAAAACAATGACAAAGCTGAAATAACAACACGGTAAGGATCAAAAAAAGTCTGCCGCTCCTTAAGGGTACAGAATTTTTTTGATCCTTACCTTGTTGCTACTACTTCCGGATCAGAGAGACGCCACGGAGGGAGGGTGTCCCCACGCCGGTGCAACTGAAGCCAGGAGGATACAGGGGAACAGTGCCTAATCGTGAGTACTCTTGGTGCCCCACACTGGATACATGCTGGGTGATTGAGTTGTCGCTTTAAGAGCGCTGACACCCCTGCTACCCCGCTGTTTACCTCCAACCTGGCTGTTATTAACTCCATCATGTTCCGCTATACACGCATATAATTCATTGATTTATGACCTATAGGGTTCCTGGAGCTCATTAGTAGATTTGTTTTTGTTTTTACCAAAGCTGAAATAACCCTGCAATGTGTGCAACAATCTATCTACTAGCAATGTTTCAGCCACAAGGTACAGTACAGTAGCACATTTATCCAAATGACAAAGCTGAAGAAATCCTGCAACACGTGCAACAATATCTATTGGTAATGTTTCAGCCACAAGGTAGCAAACTTAACACACACCGACTCTAAACAACACTAATACAGATGCACAAGGGTTCATAATGTCACTAATGTCCAGGTAAAGAACAGCCCTGACAACACTTAAAGTCAGATGACCACACTCTTTGAGACTGAAAAGTATAGTCACATGTTACTGAGAGCAGGCAAAGGTTAATGGAGCTGAACTTACCTCCAGCATTGGGAAGATGGCTTAAAACATATTAAATGGTGGCCTTAAAGTCCCCAAACTGTCTCGAAACTTGCTCATATGTGGAATTGTTGAGAAAGCATTTATTTTTATTATTGCTGCTTGTAGATGGTATTGATCTTAGATGGGACATACTGTACAGTAACGAGGGAAGCAGAAAACCAGGAGAGGGGGCTCAGCAAATGTGTTGAAATAAGGGACAGATGTAGCACCTCCCACATCCCAAGGCTGAGGACCCGCTGCACGCGCCCGCACGACCGTCTTCCTTGCCAACACATGCAAGTGCATTACCATTTGGTCCGATAGGCCCAAGAGCGCGGCAAATGTATATGGGGGCAGAAATGTTTGCTGACCCCAAGTTTTGCCGCCCTAGGCCCGGGCCTAACGGGAAATCCACCACAAATCACATTTAGCAGTGACCCAAGTTCTGTTGAATTATATTGCCGTTCCAGTACTTCAGTTAATTGAAGGTAGATAATGTGATTTCACTGGGATGCCCCAGCATCATTTCTGAAATATCAATGGGATTCTAGTAGCCGGGGTTTCCTGGAAATGTGCAGTTTTACTATAGATTGTGATACCTTCTGAAGAACCAACCGGAGAGTTGTATTACTTTTGAGTCCAAAAAAACGGACACGCTATAAGTAACATTTGTTATACCACAAACTGTGTATACAACGCTTTTCAGCATATATACAGTTTCAGGGCTGGTTGTGATAAGTTTTTAGGGGAACAACAGCCTTTAAAACGTCACAGTCCTCTCCTTCAAGAGTGTTATTAAATACATTCAGAAACACACTACGTTGTGGTGAGTAAAAAAGTGACAAACCGTTACCGTACAGCAAGTAAGAATCCCACTTGTGAGCAGAGTCACACATCTCTGTGCCTTTCCCCATTATCTCTTAGCATACAGTGCGCTTCCACTGAAGCCATGAATTCTGGGTAATGACATGCAAATGAGCACAAAGCGTCTATTTCCTCATGGACCCCTATAAGCTTAGGCCTGCCATATTACACAGCCTGTATAGGATAGCCAGTAAACCTACTCACGAGCAGCTGTTTTCACATTTTGGGTCTCATCAGTATGAGGATGAGTGCTGGTCTTGCAATGTGAAGCTGGAAGTGGCGACAACCAGGCACAAAATAAGTTAGGGTGAGTAAGAAAGTGGCAAACACCCTCCCCTGAACAGTGCGCCGCAAATAAAAATATCACGTGTGAGCACACCCACACGTCTCAGACTGGTCGGCAACCCTGCCCTTCCCCATTATCTCTCAGCGTATAATGCTTCCAATGCAGCCACGGATTCTGGGTAATGACATGCAAATACATTAGAAGTAGAGACTTGTTTCGTTAGGCTTTAAAAAGAAAATTATAAAGCATTTTTACTGCATGCTTCCGGACGGTGTGTTACCGGTACTCAAGTAAGCGTGAGTATTAAACGGTGACGGGGCTATGGGACAATACATAATAATCCCTTTCTACCAAATTTGTCCACAACATGTTGCAAACACCAATGGAGAATTTTTAGGGGTAAATCTAAATTAAATGCAAATACTGAAGCTCGAGAACATTTCTCTTGCAGTCAAGCGGCAAAGAGTGGGTTAATTATCTTGCAAACTAGCTTCTATATGGCATGGCTACATGTAAAAAGGCAGCTGCTGGTAACTTCTATTCATAGCTGCTGTTTTGGATACATGCATAAGATTAATTGGTGACTTGTTAAAGTTTGATGGGAAAACTCTGGCTCATGCTGCTGACAGATGTTTTTTATTAGACTCGGTTTAGTGGGTTTGAAAACATCACAGAGGTCACAGTATCACACATTTGCAGTTGTTTTTACTGCACCAGATGTTGAATGAAGATGTACTTGAAGCCTGTAAAGATCATACCCCCCACCCACCTACCTAAAATAAAGAGAAGTGAAAGAATATTTGTTTATGTTCCATACCGTACAAACCTTCCTCCTTTCCGGAATATATTAAACCAGGGGTGGCCAACCCCAGTCCTCAAGGGCCACCAACAGGTCCGGTTTTAAGGATATCCCTGCTTCATTCTGACAGAGCCACTGATAGAGCCACCTGTACTGAAGCAGTGATATCCTTAAAACTTGACCTTTTGGTGGCCCTTGAAGAATGTAATTGCCCCCCCCCCCCTTGTATTAAATGTTTGCAATGTAAATACTTCCAGCACTACAACACATTGAGATTATGCTACAAGCGTTGTGCCCTTCACTTTTGCTTTCATACATTCCTCTGTCCCTCCATATCTCAGCACTGATTGCTTGCTACACCCCCGCTCATCTCCTGCGCTCTGCTAATGACTGTCTCCTTTCCATCCATTTGTCTCCAGTGCTGTTTTAGGCTAATAACTATATTCACTCTCTGCTGACTACCGGTGGACATCCTATACATAGCATCAGCACACAATTAGGCCCCTCTTCTGGCGGTATTGCACAGAAAGACATATCACACACAGCAGCTACACGTGGAGGCAGCAGGAGTTAGAGGAAGAGACGTGAGATAAGAGTCTTAAGGTAATAGTTATTTATATTTAAAAAATATATCCTTACCGTTGCTGTTTCATCCTAGTAGTTTTCTATTTTTTTTTTTATAGAGTATCTTTTTATTATGGTGTTTACAAATACATTTCATTGCAACATATTGCATTTACCTGTACATGGAACATAATGTAATATACTACAGTCTTGTCACATATATTTGTCCTCTTTTTCTCTGTAGAGTGACTGTTTACACAACTTCGGAGCTTGCCCTTAGTTAGTTTGTATATCAGGGTTGTTCTATACTGTACATTTGACCTAATTTCTTCGACAATATTTGCAAACTTCTGATTCTAGCAATCAGGTGTCTCCCTTCTGTGTCCGCTTCTGTGGCTATTACTTCTATTGGGATGTTTTTCTTAATTAATGTGGCCACTCCCGCTTTCTTGTGAATAGCTGGGGAGAATATACACTGTCCCACCTAATCTCTTTTTAGTTTTGCTTATTCTTTAGCGTCTAAGTGGGTTTCTTGCAGTAGCGCTATGTCTACCCTCTTCTTTTTTTAGATAGCTCAGAATTTTCCTACGTTTGATGGGGTTGTTAAAACCTTTTATGTTCCTGTCACTATTTTTACTGGCATTTATATTTTGTGTTGGGGATGTACTTGTGCGCTTTTACCTTTTTTCCATGACGCTTTCAGTGTCCTATGTTTGTTGTCTCCCGTTTGACGCGGGACGTTGATTGGTTCAGGTTCTTCCTCTGCGTCCTATGGTGGCTCAGGACGTCGGTTTCCTGATGGATCAAATTCATTGCGAAACGCGTTGAAACTGAGTCGTGACATTTTTGAGCTAGCTGAGCCACCGTAGTAAGCCGAGGAAGAACCTGAACCAATGAACCAATCAACGTCCCGCATCAAACGCGGAAGCAGACGGACAGTCATACCATTACTCAAAAACAGCAAGCTTGACCCTACCTGTCTTTCTAACTATCGACCTGTCTCCCTCCAAAGATACGCCCTTTCCTTTCCCCATATACTTCAATTAATACTCCCCTGTATGGGGAACATGCTACATTCTAACATGAGGAATAAAAGTGCACTTTTAATGTTAAAGTCCCCTTTCCCCAAGTCATACAGTTTTCCCCCCTTCCAGACATCACACAGTGATTATAGCTCGTTTCTGGAAGGGTTTACACAAAACATTACATACACTGATTAAAATGAGCCTCACACACGGAATTGGGGCAGCCAGCCGGGCTTCACCTTTATTATGTGAGACTGGCTACCCCTTCTGAGACAACTTATTTGCTGCTACAATAGGTAAGAAGGTCTACCCAAAGAACTTCCATTCTAAGGCCCCTTATTCAATAGGACGTGGAGCCGCTTCCCCGTGATGGAGAAGATTTTATTTCCATTCATGCTTCACAGCATATTTACCGAGGACCTAAAAGAGGTCCAGTTAGGTATAAGCTCTAACTAACTAAGGGGGCCATTCTATATTATCCAAAGTCATCCCGATTGGCCCTAACCCTTAATAACAACAGATAGGGGTGAGAATTAAAATCCTGACAGCAAAACCGAGCTAAAAATGGCATAAAAGGATAAGATATTGGTCTGTTTAGTTTAATAACTGTGGTGCTTGTTCTGCACCTGGATGATTTTGGTATAAAACGCGCAATGTTTTTTTACAGTGGTGTTTGTTGTGCTTTTGGGCCTACAATTGAAATCTAATAAACACATCTAATGCTCATTTGCCAAACACATAATCCCTAATAAGTTACAGTATAGTTGAATTTGTTCATTGTGTTTATCAATTGGATCTCTCTTTCATTCTCCTATTGAAGTTCTGCACATCTGAACACTCATTGTGTTATTCTTGCAAAGTTATAACATATAAAACATTACATATTTCTGTTAGGGTTGACACCTGGTTTCTGAACACCTGCCGATGGCACTTCAGGCCATGTTTTGAAATGAATTAATATACAGTAAAAGACTCAACAAGACACATTTAGGTGCCCATTCAACTGGTGTCTTCCAGCTTGGGAAGGTGTCTTATGGAATATCACCACCTATCTGAACAAGCTCCTCACCCCTGCCACACGCAGCACTTATCACCTGAGATCTGACTCCAAAAGATTGTTCACAGTCCCAAGGTTCAACAAAGAATCCTGGTGCTCCTCCTTATCTTACCATGCACCCCACAACTGGAACAGCCTACCTGAGACTCTCAAAGCCGCCTCCAGTTTAAGCTCTTTCAAGACTTCAGCTGTCTCACATTTCAATCTTGTCTGTAACTGTTACATACGCCTATAACATATTATCTGTAACTGTCTATGAAATTTCTGTAAATACAGCGGTAACACTCAATGTATTATTTCCTGGTTAAACAGTTTATAAATAGTAAATATGGCCCTCTGACAGGGCCTTTCCCCGGTTTAACAAGGCAGTACACATTGAGTGCAGCAGGGAGCTGGTTAATTGCAGATAGAGTCATTTTGCCATTCTCCACTTGGCTCATCAAGCAGCTTTACTTGTGTGCAGCACAAAATGTGTGGGGCTCTCTTGAGCCCAGAGGGGCTGTGTTGTCAGAAGAGATTCCCAGGGAACCAGACCCACTATTCCATGGCAAAGGGGAACCTGGAACCAGGCAGAGGGTGGCCCCCCAACGGACAACAACCCAGACCCGGAGACTGACATAAAGAGCCCCCTGCTTACAAGTACCTCTTTGGACTTTGGGGTCAGAAGTTGGCAAGAGGCCTATCCTCCCAGCCCTGCAGATAGGGACTGGGAAAATGAGTTAACCCCTACAGGGGCATAGTCTGATTTGTATGTTTTGCGGGCTGCCTTAAAGCTGTATTGTTTGAAGCTACGGGCTGAATAAAAGCCAAAATGTATTTCCCCCAAATCTGTGTCTCCTGGATTATACCTCTGCACTCTTCTCCTACAGGCCCCGAGCCTCCCTTTCTAATGTGAGGTGGGATGAGTCACTTGAAAGCTCCAGCCAGCTCAACCATCCAAATTTCAGTCTCCGGTTATTAGCTGAAGAGACGTGCATTAGGCACTATTCACACTAACTACCAACTGTATAAAGCAATGTCTGGCAGCAGAATGATATGTACTACGGTTAAATGCCATTTCCAGACGTTTTAACCAGAGGAAGCTCGGTCTCCTCTTTTGGTTGACTTTGCCTGGAAATGAATCGGTTAGATTGGTTGCCCCGTTACTACCAACAACCTTGCCATTGTCAAGCACTCTGTCGCAGTTTTCTCTGGGAGCTAAAGGGTTATAGTACATGTTTTAATAGTTAACTTCCACTCATTTCATGACGGTGGCATTTTACAGTGTTGTAACCAAATCTTCTTCCTTCACCACCTTTTCCTTTTGCTATTCTATTGTATTATTGATGGGGTAAATGCGAAGGTGTGTGGTTAAGGTCCTACGGGACAGCTGTTCTGTCTGCCCTGGTGAGGAAACAGCAAAACAGTCTGCAAGAGGTTCTCCCACCTGGAAGACTGCAACCTGAATCTTCACAGCAGCATTTGGAATTTGTCTTGGCCAAGGGCTCTGCTTTAGAAAATTATAAAAACACACTGACGCCCTTCGCTCTTAATGCTTTCCAGGGCTATCAGCATTTTGAAAAGGGTTGAGGTTTCAATATTTCTCCACCTCGTTTTTAGCAAAGTCAAGAAAATTCAAGCAAGCATAATAAACAAGTTAAACTCCGCGTGTAGCTGTAGCAGGCTTCAGTGCTCTTATTTGGTGTAATATATCGCAGTATGCTGCTCCTACATTGACATGAAGTCCTGTGGAAAACCTGATATTCTGAGTTGTTACACTGGGCTATATTGTTGTGTTATCACTACAAAGAATGATGTTGAATACATCTGTATATGCATGCAGATGTGGCCAGACTCACTGTATCCGGGGCATCTCTGACAGCGGGAAATCTCTCCGTGAGGGTGTCATTTGGAAGAACAGATCCCCATCGGCAGCCGCAACTTTTACTGTCCCCGTAGCTGCGGCGGTTTGCCGATTTATGCCGCGACACTGGGGACAGTAAGTCTGGCTACAGCTGTACATTAATAAGAACTAATCAATGTATTGACAGTATGCACAACCCTACACCTGGTAGAATATCAATTGTATAGTGAATACCTGCCCCAAAGAACTTACAATCGAATATATTGGCGCACAGAGAAACAGGCCCTGCATAGAGTATATTTGAAGGCTAACGCCTACATTTATCATGCCTGGTAGAAGGCTTCATGTGCCGGTTTTCCAGGCTTCTTGCTTAAGCAATGTTTATTTAGGATAACTTCTGCCATAAATATTGGATGTCTCTGCAGTCTCGTCATGCTGATTTATTAGAAACCATCATCCGCTGTCTATTTGCATTCACAAATATTCCTTTGTTTGCCTATGTACACGCAAAAATAATTGTCATTTAAAATTAAAATGACTAAAATGAAATGATTGATAGATCCCTATATGCACCTTTTTCTATTTTATTTATTTATCAAATGTTTTGCCAGGAAGTAATACATTGAGAGTTACCTCTTGTTTTCAAGTATGCCCTGGGCACAGAGTTATGATGGCAAATAATAAATGGTTACAAATACATAGTTACATAAGTGAACAGGTTATACATTATATAGCACCGTGGCTGATACTATACACATGATACATAAAGCTTGACACCCTGCAGCCAAACTTACCAGAATGCCCTCCTGCCGTCTCTGTACGTTCTTCCTACCTGCCAATTAGATTGTAAGCTCTTCGGAGCAGGGACTCCTTTTCCGAAATGTTACTTTTATGTCTGAAGCACTTATTCCCTTGATCTGTTATTTGTATTATTTGTTATTTATGAGTGTCACGTGTATTACTACTGTGAAGCGCTATGTACATTAATGGCGCTATATAAATAAAGATATACATACATACATACATACATTATATACAAGACATTGCATGCACAGTAAGAGATAATATATGTTATAGGCGTATGTAACAGGTCCCGACCAGATTCAAATGTGAGACAGCTTTAGTTTTAAAAGAATTTAGACTGGTGGCGGCTGTGAGAGTCTCCGGTAGACTGTTCCAGTTGTGGGGTGCACGGTAAGAGAAGGAGGAACGGCCGGATACTTTGTTGAGCCTTGGGACCTTGAACAGTCTTTTGGAGTCAGATCTCAGATGATAAGTGCTGCGTGTGGTAGGGGTGAGGAGCTTGTTCAGATAGACGGGTAGCTTGTCCAGAAAGTATTTGAAGGCAAGACAGGAGAGATGAATTTTGCGTCTAGACTCAAGTGATGACCAATCTAGTTCTTTGAGCATTTCGCAGTGATGTGTGTTGTATTTGCCTTGGAGAACAAAACGGCATATTGCGTTGTAGAGGGGTGTGAGACGTCTGTTATTTGTGGTTTGTAATGTACTGTAATTCATAACATTAGGTACCAGCGGGGATAAAGATTCATTACTAGAGATGGGTGAATCTGTTCTGCGGATCTGACACGCATTGATTGGCCGGTTCTTTGAGCCTTTGGATTCCATGGATCAGAGTAAAAAAAAAGTGAAATCCGTGGGGGGTTTTTTTTCTTCTATCACTGGCAATCCGCACAGCAGATTAATAATCCGAACCTGAAAACTGAATCTGAAAAATGGAATTATAATAGGGGGACAGGGAGGAGCGGAGCAGTATAACGAGAGAGCCCTGACATGAACATAGGTAAGGGCAGCATGACATCAGTACCAAGCTGCCAGCCATCCCCCCATTTCCCTGGGGTAGTGCTAGGCTGCCACCCCCCCTCGGTGACTGGTGAGGCAGAGGAGCAGAGAGGGCCAAGGAGGGTATATATGTTGGTGGAGTGGACTGGGAGCTCAGTCACACGCTCCCAGGCTGGCTAGAGGAAATCTCCTGCCCATCCTCCCTTCTTGTTGGGATGGTTACAAAATGTTTTTTCTATCATTCTACCAGACTCCAGCATACTATAATTTCAATAAGATAAAAGAAATACAGCCTGTCCCCCCAAAAATACTGTAGGAGAGTGAGTGGTCATTAGTTTACAGCAGGCAGCCCGGTGATAGGATTCTTTTCGTAATTAATGGTAAAATCTTCCATTTGTGTTTTTTTCATGACTTACTGTACAACTTAAGGATGGTTGGACTTGTTTTTTTCCTTTTCTTATTCGTATTAATTATTCATCAAAGACTAATAGTGCCACTAATAGTGTGTTTGTTGTCATAAATAAATAACAAGACAGTACTAGTAAGTGGTAACTATTACTAGTAGTAGTTCTTACTGTTATCAAATATGTCTGTGATTCATTACTTAAATAATATGCAATTTGGCATAATGCGTATTCATTTCAATTATTAAAAACCGTTTACATAACCTTGAAATAAAAATAAAAAAAATTATTAAAAACAGACGAGCCAACGAGTATTCTAAAACTTGCCTTAAACTTACCTTAAACTAGCCAGGTACATGCTGGTTACATGCTGGGTACATTTCAGTGACATTTCTGCAGAGACTAATGGCCCATCGGATTAACACAGCAGGGGTTCCTGGCAGTCCCATTCAAACTGACCCCCGCTGTTAATCCGATGGGCCATTAGTCTGTCTGCAGAAATGTGTGAAATGCTGTAGCATGTACCCAGCATGTACCCAGCATGTACCCAGCATGTACCTGTGTCTTTTTGGAGATTGCCCCAGGTTTGTTTTAGAATAATCGTCGGCACTACAGTATGTAGGACGAGTCATTATTATTAACTATGTCTATAATTGATGATGCAATTTGGCATATTGCACCAAAACCATTAGAAATCAAATTTAACAAATAAAAACTAGAGTGTGTTGATGATTCATGTGATTGGAATCAAAGGCCATTAACACGCTCTCATATTGAGTTTCTTGGTGAGTAATGCAATAGAAAAAAATGTAAATAAATAAATCCAGCCTTCCCTTGAATAGTAATACTAACCATTGCTCATGTAACACGAAAATTATACTTTAAAAAAATTATAGTTAATCAGATTTTAAAAAAGTTTTTTAAACTATGATTTTTTTTTCTATTAAACTAATTTTAGGGGTTGTTTTCAGTAATTATTATTTTTTATTTTTGTGTGTTTTTTGTTTTTTTAAATAACATTAACTAAGGGGGGGAAAGGGACTGAGGAGGGTAGGCTCAGTAACAGCAACACTGCAGAAGAGGAAAAGCAGCAGTGTTCAAAATATGTCGGAAGAACAAGGCCATGTAGGAAGCAGCAGAGACAAATAGCATGTGGATGTGATTGTTTGAGAAAGGAGATATCATAAGATAACTCCATTCCGATAGTAAGGGATTGTGTGACATCCAACACCATTATGGAAAATCGATGATGGCACACCACAACACAACCCCAAACATTATAAATGGCCAAGATGTGACCAGTGTCAGAAACCAGCACACATCAGTGTATTGACGATAAAAATAATTCCCAGTTCTGTATAGTGACAGACCCTGACAGAAAAGGATGTGGTCAAGGAGTGACAGCAAGAATAATAAGGATTTGGACCAGTTTGCCCATCTCTAATTACTAGTCCTCTCTATTTCTCCTGGAACACAACAAACCCGTCTACCATCCTTCATCTTCACTCAGTGTTTTACATTGCACAGGTAAAGTGTATTGCACTGCGTAACTTTGTAATGTACAAGTGTGTGCCAAATGGGGCAGTAATACATGTCAAAGCACTACAGCCTCTTGAACCCAGGTTGTAATGCGCAGACTATAGGTTATTCTATACATGCTTATGTTGGTCTTTAAGTTTTCTTCTGTCCATATTGGAATTTTCCAGAATATGCCATTTTTAAAAAGATATTAAATGTAAAATGCAGGGTTAATTTTTGACAGAAAGAATACTACTCAGGGCGGTTCCTTTATCAGAATTATGGAGGGGGGGGACTCAATATAAGTAGTTACCCTTTTATAAAACATCCATAGTACACAACATATGGGTGAGTAGAGATGTGCGTAGCATTCACATGAGTTTGCTAACAAATGTTGCCCTTTTTCAGCCGTGAAACAAATTGTGAATTAGTAAGAGATTTCAAGCGATTCCCCTAGCGTTAAGTAAATGTGCAATTTAAAAAAAAAAAATGTATTGTGCTGACTCCCCTCCAGACCCTGAAAAAGGGGTTTCTGTTGGAGGAGAAAGGGAGAGAGTGTGAGGGGTCTCTCATGTGTTGACAGGTATCCCTCCACGTGTTGTATAATGGAGTCTTTGGGGAGGTATGTAGGTTTCGCTCTCATGGTGGAAATGATTCATTTTGCCAGGAATCAGGTTTGGGGTAAAAAATAATTGTAAATGGCGAGATGGTGAAAATGCTGCCCATAGTTTTAATATTGATCTTGGTATTTCATATATATTTCATCATGATCCCAATAATTTTTCGATAAATAAATTGTCTTGTATGATTTCCTGGATAGAATAGGCTGGGACCTATCAGTAAAACAAAAAGAACGATTTCTGTGCTCCTACGAATTAGGCTAAAATAAAATAGTGATCTAAATATGGTTATTTAGTTAATAGAAATATGTGTAAGTTTTATTTTATTCACACCAGGGAATTTGTGCACCCACAGTTTACCTCTATAGTAGGGTAACTATGATACTGGCTTTGCCAGCTTTTAATTGCACTACTCACAAAAGCATATGCTTTTAATTAACCCCTGCAGGGCTTTCTCACATTTTTCACCAGTCCATGGGACAATAATTACAAATATTCAGTGTATCTGCAAATGTGGTTGTGCCTTGACTTGGCTGCAGGCTTATAACGCTTTGGCCAAAGGGTTTAAAATAACCCTTATTCATGAGATCACTATTTTATTTTATGTACAGTATAATAAGAGAAGCGCAGAATCAAAATAACAATATCTATAATAAGGCTCCTCCGTGCAGCTCAAGAAAAAAAAACAGTCTCTAGGTAATGTGTACAAGAATTAATGGTGGAAAATTAAGCGCATTTGAGTGCAACTAACACAACAAATAACCAATAATCCCAACAAATTGATAGCTCTGCTCAAGTGATAAGTGAATAAATCACTCACATAAGTATCAGCAGAAGAGTGTCTTGTCACGCTCAACCTCTCTTAAAGAATGCATATAGAGGGAACCTAGCGTGATACAGTTTAATAAACATACATAAAAATACAGTGGGAAAAGGATACACTCACATTTTCCCAATCATTAAAGGCATTGAGTGCTATAAGGACACACTCACACCACTCCGGATTGACCAAAGTTCCCCGGAACAGAGTCTCCTCGTTGGCAAAAAAACCCACGTCTGTAACTTGGATCCTCCGATCCACATGGCTGTTGGCGTCAATGTCGGCACTTACGCATCTGCGCGCGCTGCAGATACGGTGGCTCACCGGGGACAGGACTCTTTGTTAACGGCTACGGGATCCTCAGATGGTCAAAAAAAAACCTACGCGTTTCGCCTTCTATTTTTTTCGGCTTCCTCATGGGTCGTGAGTTCTCTACTCTGACCTTGAATTATTTATAGGCACAAGCGTCCAATAGAAATGTTTGTCCAATATACAGAAAAGGGCGCCAAAATAACATTCTACTCGCCTCTAATTGGATCATATTCTGTTTATTTCTTTAACGGTAAAACTTTAAAGGAACTAAATACTGAACATATTTAACTTAATAAAACAATACTTTTAATACACATATCTATTTAAAATCCATCCTAATAAAAATGCAAACATATAAATGGATATATATATGCTAATAAACTACCTAACTTAATACAAAATACGATAGCTAGCACTAGGAAATAGAAAAAACAATTGTTAGAAACAAACAAATGCTAAAATCACATTGCCAGAAATGTAATCATTGGTGAATGTTTTAAGACCAAACCAGAGGGTAAAAACATTTGAAATAATTGGAGGGGGGTGAATAGCCTATCACCAATCTCCATTTAAAAATGTCAATATCTAAATAAAATTTTAATTATAAATATTAAGTAAAAATATTAATACTTAAAAATCGGAATGAATATTTAAGAAAGATTAAATTTAACTGTGAGATTTAAATGGAGAAAAAATCTATAATGTAAGAAAATAACAAGAAACTAGGAATTACTCTAAAAAAAAGTTCAAAATCAACATTTAAAGCCAGTGGTTTTAAGGTTTTGAACCAATAAATCCATAGGGTCTCTCGTCTAGACAAATCTTTTTCTCTGTCTCCTCTGTCTCTGTCTCTGTCTCTGTCTCCTCCTCTCCAATTTTTGGAGACAAAGTCTATGCCCTTGAAGAGTAGACCCCCCGGATTTGACTGATGATACAGTTTAAAGTGCAAAGAGATGTTATGTTTTTCAAGCCCTATTTTGATATTCTGCAGATGTTCTAAAACTCTAATTTTCAGTAATCTAGTTGTCCGGCCTACATACTGTAGGCCGCATGGGCATTCCAATAGGTAGATGACAAATGTCTAATCGGAAATGTCTCTTTTGTTACATTTCAACTGAACTCCTTAGCCCTATTTATCCCATTGGGACAGGCTTTACAATGTAAACAAGTAAAGAAACCTTTTGGATGGGTTTCCAGCCACATGTCTTTGACACCTACATTTTCTATTGTGCCCTGTTTAACTTTAAGGACACTTGGTGCTAATTTTTCTTTCAAATTTGAAGCCCTAGAAAATATTAACTGAGGTCTTGGGGGTAAAAACTCTCCTAACAAAGGATCCTGTTGTAAAATCTTCCAATGTTTATTTTAAATGTTTTTTTATTTTTCCCGACGGGGTTACAAATGGGATCCAATTGTCCTGAAATTTTTTCTAATTTCTTCTTCCTAGACTCTTTGTTAGGTATACGAGTCTCCTCTCTTTTTAAATTACTGACTCTCATCATCGCATTGTCCAATAGATCAGAGTTATATCTTTTCTCCAAGAATCTGTCTTTTAGGAGAAGAGATTGCTCTCTACATACTGTGTCTGATGTGCAATTTCTCTTAACACGCCATAGCTGTCATAGGGAATGCTATTTAACCAATCCCTATGGTGACAACTAGTGAGGTCTACATAGGTATTACAATCTATGGACTTGAAATGTGTTTTACACTTAACCTTTTTTTTTCTTCAACATATAAGTATAAATCTAAAAATTGAATGTTGTTCTTGCCCACAGTATGCTTGAAATTCAAATTCCAAACATTTTGATTCAGATTATTAATGAATTCTATAGAAACTTCCTCGATGCCACGCCATATGAAGATCACATGAAGATCCCATCATCTATGTAGCGATGCCACGTGACCAGGCCCGCCCCAAGAACACCACCCCTCCAAACATGGTTCTCTTCCCAGGCCCCATTGAATAGATTGGCATAACTTGGGGCGAACCTGGTCCCCATGGCCGTGCCACATGCTTTAATTAACCCCTTCAGGGCTTTCTCACATTTTTCACAAGTTCATGGGACAATAATTACATATATTCAGTGTAGGTACCTGCAAATTTGGTCATGCCTTGGCATGGCTGCAGGCTTATAACGCTTTGGCCAAAGGGTTTAACTAAATAACTCTTATTCATGAGTTCACTATTTTATTTTAGCCTAATTGGTAGGAGCGCAGGAATAATTTTTTTTGTTTTTATATATGTATGGCCTATCTTTTTACAAGCAGCAAACTTCTATAGGGAGGAGCGCAGTATTATGTACAGTTTTTCACAAATATTAGGCAATCCTTTCCTTGCTCCATAAGGGCATTTTAATATAGTGTCACTGAAACATCATGGGGGTAGGTTTATTGGCTCATCTGCTTTATATAGCAGTTCCTTGGAGGTATATGTCTGCTACCTTCAGGACAGAGCCCCTACCAATTGTCCAATTACAGCAGAGACTGTGACTATTCTAACACAAACCAGTGGCAATCGCCAAAAAGACCCAGGTACACCCAGGTACATTCTGAATACATGCCTTAAACTTGCCCCAGCATTTCTGCATTGATTAATGGCCCATCAGATTAACAGCGGGGGTCCCTGGCAGTCAAACTGAATGGGACTGCCAGGGACCCCTGCTGTGTTAATCCTATGGGTCATTAGTCAATGCAGAAATGCCTTAAACTTGCCTTAAACAAGCCCAGCACATACCCAGCACATACCCAGAATGTAACCGGGCTAGTTTAAGACAAGCTTTAGAATAGTCGTGGTCTCGTCTGTACTACAGGCATAATACACCTCAGTGTCAGTTTGCACATCACCCTCCATTGAAGAATAGGTGAATGTATAAGGCCTAGCGAGTATACAAGAAGACAAGGACAGTCTCCCACAGATCCCTTTTAACACTGCACAGACAGGCTAATGAAGTGTTAATAGGGGTATAATGCTCCCTGATATGTGTACAAAAAAAGCTGTAGGGGGTATCAATTGTAATCGCACCAAATTCTATGGATGAACAATTACCAATAAAAGCCTAATTAGGCAAAACAAAAAAGAGTTTATTATAATTAATGTAACATAACGACGCATAATCAAAACGTACGTTTCGCGCTCGGGGGCTGGCGCTTTCTCAAGGTAGGAGGACAATTTTGTGCACATATCAGGGAGCATTATACCCCTATTAACACTCTATTAGCCTGTCTGTGCAGTGTTAAAAGGGATCTGTGGGAGACTGTCCTTGTCTTCTTGTATACTCGCTAGGCCTTATACATTCACCTATTCTTCAATGGAGGGTGATGTGCAAACTGACACTGAGGTGTATTATGCCTGTAGTACAGACGAGACCACGACTATTCTAAAGCTTGTCTTAAACTAGCCCGGTTACATTCTGGGTATGTGCTGGGTATGTGCTGGGCTTGTTTAAGGCAAGTTTAAGGCATTTCTGCATTGACTTGGTTTTGATTGTTGTTTTGATGCCACGCATATGAAGATCACATGAAGATCCCATCATCTATGTAGCGATGCCACGTGACCAGGCCCGCCCCAAGAACACCACCCCTCCAAACATGGTTCTCTTCCCAGGCCCATTGAATAGATTGGCATAACTTGGGGCGAACCTGGTCCCCATGGCCGTGCACACTGCTTTAATTAACCCTTCAGGGCTTTCTCACTTTTTCACAAGTTCATGGGACAATAATTACATAATTCAGTGTAGGTACCTGCAAATTGGTCATGCCTTGGATGGCTGCAGGTTTATAACGCTTTGGCCAAAGGGTTTAACTAAATAACTCTTATTCATGAGTTCACTATTTTATTTTAGCCTAATTGGTAGGAGCGCAGGAATAATTTTTTTTGTTTTATATATGTATGGCCTATCTTTTTACAAGCAGCAAACTTCTATAGGGAGGAGCGCAGTATATGTACAGTTTTTCACAAATATTAGGCAATCCTTTCCTTGCTCCATAAGGGCATATTTAATATAGTGTCACAAAAATCAGGGGGTAGGTTTATTGGCTCATCTGCTTTATATAAGCAGTTCCTTGGAGGTATATGTCTGCTACCTTCAGGACAGAGCCCCTACCAATTGTCCAATTACAGAAGAGACTGTGACTATTCTAACACAAACCAGTGGCAATCGCCAAAAAGACCCAGGTACACCCAGGTACATTCTGAATACATGCCTTAAACTTGCCCCAGCATTTCTGCATTGATTAATGGCCCATCAGATTAACAGCGGGGGTCCCTGGCAGTCAAACTGAATGGGACTGCCAGGGACCCCTGCTGTGTTAATCCTATGGGGTCATAGTCAATGCAGAAATGCCTTAAACTTGCCTTAAACAAGCCCAGCACATACCCAGCACAATACCCAGAATGTAACCGGGCTAGTTAAGACAAGCTTTAGAATAGTCGTGGTCTCGTCTGTACTACAGGCATAATACACCTCAGTGTCAGTTGCACATCACCCTCCATTGAAGAATAGGTGAAGTATAAGGCCTAGCGAGTATACAAGAAGACAAGGACAGTCTCCCACAGATCCCTTTAACACTGCACAGACAGGCTAATGAAGTGTTAATAGGGGGTATAATGCTCCCTGATATGTGTACAAAAAAGCTGTAGGGGGTATCAATTGTAATCGCACCAATTCTATGGGATGAACAATTACCAATAAAAGCCTAATTAGGCAAAACAAAAAGAGTTTATTATAATTAATGTAACATAACGACGCATAATCAAAACGTACGTTTCGCGCTCGGGGGCTGGCGCTTTCTCAGGTAGGAGGACAATTTTGTGCACATATCAGGGAGCATTATACCCCTATTAACATCTATAGCCTGTCTGTGCAGTGTTAAAAGGGATCTGTGGGAGACTGTCCTTGTCTTCTTGTATACTCGCTAAGCCAGTACCATTCCTTTGCACCGGCTACTATTTATGAATTACTATATGGTGAGCGGACCACTATCAGTTGTATTTATAGAATATATAGAATGTATAAGGCCGACAGAAAGAAATATGTGTAAGTTTAATTATATTCACACCAGGGAATTTGTGAACCCACAGTTTACCTCTATAGTAAGGTAACTAGGACAATGGCTTTGGCCAGCTTTTAATTGTACTACTCACAAAAGCATATGCTTTTAATTAACCCCATTCAGGACTTTCTCAAAATTCATGGGACAATAATTACATATATTCAGTGTAGGTACCTGCAAATTTGGTTATGCCTTGATGTGGCTGCAGGTTTATAACGCTTTGGCCAAAGGGTTTAACTAAATAACCTTTATTCATGAGATCACTATTTTATTTAAGCCTAATAGGTAGGAGCGCAGGAATCGTTTTTTTTTGTTTTTCTACTGTATATGTAAGGCCTATCTTTTTACCAGCAGAAAACTTCTATAGGGAGGAGCGTGGTAATATGTACAGTCTTCCACAAATATGGGACCTATTAGTACACACATCTATGTAAAAGATCCCTTTGCACTGTAACAAGAGAAGAGTTCCCACTATCCCTTCGCTTCCAAACACTAACCAAGAGGAATGTTCTCTTCTGGAATTGTTTCTCCTTGGCAAGACACCACTCAGGCCCCCCACACACTTATAGAGACAGCCAAACATGGAAAATGTGTCATGTCACTTATAGGGAAATCCATTGGCGAGAACAATTACCCTTCTGTGTAATCACTGTTAACGAGAATAACAAATGAATAGCAAGGCCTCTAATATTTCAATAACTATTTTGTAACATATGAACAGACCGGTATATCATGTATTAGACAGACAAAAGAACTGGGCAGCTGTCAAATATTTAAGAAATGTAGCTATACTTCTATTTCCAACTGTCCCTGCAGCTTTAGAGCAGCTTCTATATCTCCTCTCTATACTCTATATATTGTCCAGGTCCCAATTATACAAACCGCACTAGTATCACAGTTTAATAAATAAGCGCCTCTGCAAGCAACAGTAATCAGTGTAAGGCCTCGGACATGGTACGGCAGACTGTGCGGCCGCATCCGCACGCTGAGCGAACAGACTGCCTAAAGGCAGGGATCGCGTCCATGCGGCACGTGCGCGCGGATGCGGGAGTGGGCGTGCGTTGCGCAAGAAATCAGTTCAAACTGATTTCTTGGCCTGACAGGCCGGTCACGTGAGCGTTTCGCCCAATGAGGGCGAACCAGCTCTGTGACGCCCCTCGGCACGCCCCCATGGCCCGTCTAGTTTGGCCAGGGAAAGCACTCGCTTTCCCTCAGCCTCCGCGCGCCTCCACACGGGAGAAGTCACTATGTCCGAGGCCTAAGATCCACAGAGATCCGTAATATCTGTTATACCAGCGCTGTGTAATAGGTTCTAATAACAGTAACTCAGTGCTAATAACAGACCCTAAACACAATCATTAAACAGTGGTTATTATATGGGAGGTTAACACATTTCCACAAAGCTAAAAACAAGGGAGTGAATGCGGAAAGTTCACCGTTGCCTGGCCATCAGAGAGGCAGGCCGCATCAAAGTGGGGCCCTTTTTACCTCCTTGCAGCCTCCCCCTGCCCCACTCACCCTGGCCCTGGTCTGCTTATAGTTTAACCCCTTTCTGACTGCGCAGGGATTTGTGGTCATGGGCTCAACCCAATCCCCCCCCCCCCCCCCCCTGTCATGCCCCCTTCGCCTACACTGTCCAGGGGGGTTCCTTGATGCTGTTTGGTCTTGACTGGCCCCTCCCTCAAACCCAACACCCGAACTAGGCAATTACACTGACACTTATATGGGGGAAAATGGCCACAGCATTTGTGAATAAAGTTTTTATTATTCTGCATCTCTCAGTCTGACCACCACCAACCTAGCCAAAGGTGGTGCCATTTTAAAATTTTGCCTCACACCACACACCGCAGATTGCTTTTCCTAAGCCATTTTAAAAGCCCCTATTACATTATCTCCAAATATTCCAGTAGGCAACGATACAAATATCCCAAACTTCTTACCACTCTCTTATCCTGCTCACTGCCTTAATGCCCCTGTGGCTGTCCAGATCCCATTTCCCCGTCCTACTAGGCACAGCCAAAGAATGTTGTCAAGAAGCTCACCCTCTACCTGTGGTTCAGACCACCAAACCCAACCACCTATTCTCCCAGGGCATGGAGCCCTGTGTAATAGATAATGTAACATGAAAATAACTAATCCATGATGCCGTTAACCCCCCTGGCACATGTTTAGCTCTTAAATGAAAGGATAAAACAAATCACTCACACACAATGGATGAAGCTATATTGTCCAGGGGCCTAAAGGAAAATCACCCCAGATGCAGAACTTGTCCCTTTTAACCGGGTAGTCCCAGAGGACCACAAAACAAGAGATCCTCATCAAAATACACCACCCTCTCGACCACTCTCCCCGGCATTGTCACCCTGTTTTTGAGCTTCTTTTTAAGCTCCCTCCCCCCCCCATTTTTCCCTCTTTGCGTTTCTTAAAGCATATCTGTGCCAGATGATTACCCCCACACCCACAACAAGCATACCTAAACCTGCATTCTACACCCCATTTACAATGAACTGCCTACTCCATGCTGAAATGTGGAGGGCCTTTGAGAATTCATCAGTCATAAGTCCATATCTTTGAAATCTCACTGTGGTTGTTTAGGGACAGCCATCTTCTGCCTTACTTGCTCGTCATATTTCCACCGAAAATATGGCAGCACCATGAAATGTCTTTAGAGCAACTCAAACTGTATCCAGATAATTAAACAAATCTGGGCATAAATGTGGAAACTTCTCATCCAATAAACTTGCTAGTATCAGAAAGGCCTGGCACCAATTTCCAAACGTCCTCGGCACGTGACTTTACATCTTATCCTTTTTCTGTCCTTCTTTTCAACCTTAAGTTGCAACTCCTTATAACATAAAAACTGTGTCCAAACATCTGCATATTCATCACACCAAAGTTTCTCCTTTGTCGCCACTGGCAGGTGCATATCTACAGGACTATCCCTACAAAGATATGACCCCCTAAAACTCACATTTGGCAATTCATTTACTGTAGTGCCTCTGGACTCCCCACTGCTCCAGCCTATGAATCCCCTTCACCTGGTTCCGATTTATCTATCACAGCCGATCCAGGACTAGGCACTGCCCACCCTCCCCCAGAAAGTGCTTGAGCCAGATTGTTCACAGGTACCTAATGTTCAGGCTATGTTCACCCCGCCCTGACCTGTACAGTATATTGAGTGTCCCCCCCCATCCCCTTTTCGTGTCCTACATTCAAACACTCCATTATACCTCGAAGGGCAACCTGTATAGTCCCTAAACCCCAAGGCCTGACTCCATTGCCCTCTCTCTTTCCCAGCTGGAAATTGTCTGCATACCTGACATAGAGCTGTTGATGGAACCAGCGAGTGCCACCAAAGAGGATATTGTTGCAGCGTGTTTATAGACCATCTTTCCAATTACAGATCCACCTGTAACACAGTACCTCCTATGAAGCCCCAATCACTTAAAACAGTACGCCACTAGCATTCACCCTCTCCCTATGCCCCATAATGGAAGAACCCCTTAATTATGACCCAACCTACACAACCATAAATTAAGTCCCCAAGGACCCCTATTTCAGACACCCTGCGACTCCTCTAAAAAACGCCTGGAAGTGCAGAATGATCCAAATGTTGTGACACTCAACCCGCACCAGCAATCCTGTACTCTTCTGGGGGGGATCCAACCACCTTTTGCTGTGGCCTATGTTCCTATCCCCTCAATGGCCTTTGCAAGATAGCCTCGCACCTGGGGACAGTCTCTCAAGTGGGAGGACCCTCCTTCTTCTCGCCCAAGGGCCTGATTGCATTACTTCTTGCTGACACCCTTGACATTGGACCTCTCCAGCTATGTATTACCTACTCTTCTCCAGGCCTCCCCGGGAGATTTTTGGTCTGGTGCTCAATACTCCCATCATGCCCCCCCTTCCCCGAAACTGTCAAGGGGGTTCCTTACCTAAGGGTGGCATTACTCTCATCCAGACCCTGAAATATGTGTCTTTCGCGCTCTCCATTTAAGGATCTGTATTGTAATAACGCCACTAACGGCAGATTTAATCCCTGCATTAACTATAATGGACCTCTATGGAAAGCCTCTTTTGGCTATCATTAGCACTAACCATTGTTATACTTACTGTAATGCAATGCCTTTTCCGGACAAAAATATGATTTAACCTGACGTTAGTGAGTTTTGAAGACACATTTATTTATTTATAAAATGTTTTACCAGGAAGTAATACATTGAGAGTTACCACTCGTTTTCAAGTATGTCCTGCATTTAACAAGGCGCTAAGTTAGGTTAACGTCTCGTTAAGTTACTATAAGAACTCTGTGGATCTGGGCCTAAGAGGATCTGATCTGAGTTCCTTTGCAGGCATTTTACAATGTTCTGCAGAGGCAAGTGGAGACATTGGGGACCAGAGAGTCTTAACAGGAAAATCGGATCAACATTGTGGCTTCAACATAAAAGTGAGTGTGAGATGACATCACTAAAACCCAAATGGGCAATCAGAACTATGTGTGTCTAAGTCATAAACCATACTGTACATAAATACAATTAACAACTATAAACCCCTTGCAGGTGCCCATTTGAGACACTATTGCACAATAACTCTAATACTAAAGTCAATAAGTGTTTCAGTGAGATAGTTCCCCGATCGGCCCTATCACATGAATCAAAAGAATAACCCCCCAAAAAGAGCTGGAATTGTTGTTTATTGGGATTGTCTCTGTGAAAAAGAGCAATTAGTACTGATACTCCTTTCTCTAAAACTGCCCTCTTGAGAATTTAACACCCGCTCATAAACACTGCGCTGAGCATATCTGTCCATAGTTATCATTAAGCTATAAAAGACAATGACTGCTTGCAGAAGGCCCAGTTAGGGGTACTGATATGTAACGCTACTGTATGTACAAGATATATCCTGAATAAAAGGAATCCCATTGTGTGTGAGCTGCTGTTCAATAAAGATATAGGGATACAGGGAAACAGCCTGAGGGAGTTAACAAGAACATGACATAGCTTAAAAAACAAACAAGTTTCCATCTCATTTTAATTACGTTACACATAATCCTCCCATGTCCTGAGTAAACAGCATATAAAAGCCTTCTGCGCTCAGGCTTTTCCATGTAATGGCACCAAGCCTTTGTAAATAAACATCTACCTAAGCCATGTTTTTCATTTTAAGAGCAAGCAAAAAAAAATAACTTGTTCTTACCTAGATCTGAGAGACGTTCTGTTTGGTTGGGGTTGGGGCGGTCCTCCTGTAGGAACCGACCACAGCTCCTTCCAAGAGCATGGGCTACAGATCTGGAGCTGGGTGTGATGTTAGCTTTAAGAGGGCCAGTAAGGAAGGGTACTGCCAGCAGACACCATATGCTCAGATGTCTGAAGTAGGAAAATATGCCTCTGCACCAACATTCACTCATGAGTTATATACTTGTTACACACGGGGCTTTGTTTTTCGGCAGTGCTTTTTGGAGTGCTACGAGCCGGTGGAAATAAACAGTTATTCTGTTTGCGCAGTAGTGGCCAATACAAGTTTTCCTCTGAGCCGTGACCGTGTTGGGGTACTGCAGGTGTACTTCAGTAAGGTATGCACAGGTTCAACCGAAATCACAAACACATAGTCCCATGTGTGGCTGGTACTTCAGACCATGTATCAACATCTACGGTATGTAATGTTAGGGCAATATAATGCGTTATTATACGTACTAAGTAGTGCTATACTCTAAAGCAGGGGTGCTCAACTCCAGTCCGTATGGCCCCCCCAAAGGTTAGGTTTTAAGGATATCCCAGATTCAGCACAGGTGGCTCAATCTTTGCTCGAGCCACCTGTGCTGAAGCTGGAATATCCTGAAAACCTGACCTGTTGGGGGGGGAGGGGGGGTGGAGGTCTTGAGAACTGGAGTTGAGCACCCCTGCTCTAAAGGCTGATGTTCTCAAAGTGTTTTTCTTGTTTCATCCAAGATACATCGGCCCAGCTTTATTAAACTGTGCAAAGCCGTTCCGTCCATTCCAATGAATAGGTAGCAGCGCGGTCTTGTGTATATATGGCCCATAAGTTCTAACACTTTGCGCCACAATGTGATTTCCCTAAAGAGCTACTTAGTATAATGATCTCTCTTACGCTTCCATTAAAGAATAAAAGGGGTCCTGCTCAGGTAAGCTTGTCTATATCCTCCCACTATAACTGCTCTATTACAGCTGCAGCACCGTTCCCCCTTCCTATATGAGATTGGGTCACTACCTGTGTATTCTGTGGTGCTGGTGCATATCTGGCTGGTAAACAAGAGGCTGGAGATCTCTGCGGTGGTGTGGGGAGGACATCTGTACAGGCTCATGGTGGTTCTTTCGGTGACAGCGCCTCCAGTCCAAGAGGATCCTGAGGCTTCCAGGATGAACCTCAGGTACACTTCTTCGTATTGAACAGTTCAATCATAACACCACATTAGGTATAACTGGGTTTATTGGTACATGCATGTTGGTATATACAGGTTACAGTCCCTGGATGCAGTACCCAGAATTTAGGCCATGTCTATCTCTGTTCATAGATCCATTACCTCCTACTGGGGCAAGGCCTCAGCCTGCTCCCTTTGGGGAGAGGCTCTCTGCTGTGTCATCACACTCTGAAGTACAGCCCAGAACAACTCCACCCACTAACCCTTACTAACCCTCTATTCTATAGAGGAGAAAACCCCCCTCATTCCCTGGGGAGTGGCTAGTAAGTCGGCCTACCTACTGTGATAAACCTCCCTTACAATAGCAGGCTAATTCTGAACTGTATTGAACATACACACAGAACAGCATAACAGGGCCTGCATGATTTATCCCCAACACTGCTCACTCCTTACTGGGACACATTGTTGGAGGGCCAGGGAATAAGAGGTTCGCCTGACGAAGCCTATGAAACGCGGGGGGTGAAACGTGTAGGGTAAGAGAAAGCCAATCATATAGCTGTGTGAGGATCCGTACCCCTACGGGACCGGAGGAATCTGAAAATCTTTTTGGCGCCAAAGCAAAGATCTAACAAGTGGCCGAGTCAAGGGAGGTCGCCACCATGACTGACTAGCGCGCGGGCCCAGCGGTTGAAACGTAGAGACACAAGAGTCAAAGATTGGCTCTGACACCTGCAGCACTATCGCGGGATCGCATACGCTGAAGGTGAGCCTGCTTGCATTGCGGGACGCCTGGTGGCTGTGTGATAGAAGTCTTCTTTGGAGGTCTGGGCACGTCTTTTCCCCCCCCCCCCCCCCCCCCCCCCCCTCCCTTGGCCAAGATACCAGTGTGGGACTACACACACCGGGGCTGAGCACAGAGAGACTGCAGATCCAGCGGGGACCACACTGATGAGCGGGCTCAGCGGCTGCAGTGTGGAGACACAAGAATCAAAGATGGCTCTGATACCTGCCATATCGCGGGATCGCATATGCTGATGCTGGCATTACGGGAGAGCTGATGACTGTGTGGGAGAAGCCAATTTCGGAGGTTTTGTTATCTCCCCCAACACCCGCCCCTCTCTCCATCGGGCAGGATACCAGTGCGGGACTGCACACGCCGGGGCTGAGCTCAGAGAGACCGCAGATCCAGCGGAGACCACGCTGTTCAGACGTCTGGACCAGGTAGCTGCAAAAATCAACACTCATGTTGGAGCAGCTAACCTAATAGGAGGACCACACCAAGCATCTACAGTTCTAGAATTAGTGAGTATATTTAAGTCACAGTACAGCCCCAAGTACAGTAGATAAGGGGAACGTGGTTGTGAAACATCAGGAAAACCACACCAGAGGAATAAGACTGTACTTAACATTCATGTGACATATACACTCACACAAGGTATAACTGGGGAAAAAAAACTTTCCCATGCTATATAACAACCGAACAACTATATCCTGCATTGGACTTATAAAGCTGTCTGCTATATTGAACTACAGCTGCTCATAAAGAGCGAATCCACCTAAAGGATACTCTAACAACGTATCTCTTAAAAGAGAAGGATGGACACTGTTTCAAATATAGAAATAGAAAATCAGCTTGCAGCTTAGGGTTTTAAGTGCAACATGTACAGTATTGCACATGTTTAGTATTATACATTGTATTAGCAATGCATTATTCTACGTTTTAAATTGTGTCTTTATACCTGAACACATCTCCTCTTGAAGAGCATAACCCAAACTGGGAATTATATTTCCATTCTCTTTTCCCATCGCACTGTGGTACCAGTGGGGGGTGTTCCTGTCCGAGAATTGAGATTTAGCTCAGGTTATTTTTTTATTGTTGTTTTGGTTATTTAGAATTGTGGTCAAGCTTGAACCCAGCCTAGATATACTTAATTGTATATTGGATGATTGTTCTTTTATATATGAATATGTTTTAATAAAATAATCTGTTTCATTACATGTTAACCTGTGGGTTCTCTTGGAAACTTGGTATAATCAGCTTCTGGGGAACTGTGGTTCTCATCACTAACATCATTTCATGCGCTAGGGTGAATGTTTATCTATTTCTACCATTGTCCTATGGGAATTGACTATTTCCTTTCATTCACCTAAGCAGCAGAAATTATACCACATCAAGAAATTAGTGCATAACGGAGTACCACTTTTTGCTATACTGTTTGCTATGGACTAGAGCAGAAGCAATGCTAGGGAGTTGCAAGACAGATGTTATGGCAGCCTCAAATTTCAGCTGCACCTTTAGTGATATAAAGTTGAAGAGTTTACGAAGACACCTGCTTCATTGAGCCAAAATGGAGTCTGTCAAGCATAGTCACATTCACAGAACAGGGGCTGTTCTGTAGAGATGCGAGCAACTTTTATGAGGTCACAAACTATGCAAAATGTGTCCTTTTTGAGTCACGAAAACAGAAAACTTCGCAAGCAATTCGTTGATGTGCATTGCAATTTAATTTAATTTCATGCTAATTTGTCAAATTCTCTAAAATTGCTAGATTCCCTGTGAGATTTTCTCAAAATCTGTAGATTCGCTTAATGCAGAGACGTTAAATGGATCAGACACACACAACGTTTTACTTATGGTCTGGAAATATTTCAATGGAAGCTTAATAATTTGGTGCAATATTATCTCTTTGAGGCTTAGCAAAAAATTTGGGGAATCAAATGTGTTTAAAAAAAGAGCTTAACATTTCTGGAATGTATTTTGGACAGTTACACATCTCCACTGTTCAGCCACATTTAATGGTGACAATTTATCTAATAAATTATTATGCTAGTAAATTACTTCAATAGGAAAAATGATACTTATGATAATCTCTCCCACATAAGTTATACATCTTGCTTATTAATTGATTTTCTTTGGCACTTGGTATTGACACTTTAAAAAGAATCCTGTTTGAGCTGGGCATAATGACAATGTAAATTTACTGTTTATTAAAAATATTACCGCAGCAAAACCACATGTAGAAAAGCTTGGAGAGCTTCTACTGTACCTCTCTTCTGGGAGACAGAGGTAATAACTAATGAGATAATAAGGCAGCAGTAACAGTGATGTCCCTGACATCCCCAGTGCTAAAGTGAAAATGGGGGCTTTGATGAGACTTCATCGTTGGATCGGTCTGGCTGATCAGCTCCTGGAAAACGAGCATTTCCCCATGATGTACCTGTTACGTCAATAGGACCACTGTTGTACCAAGACCTATGATGTACCAGATACACCATAAGAGTGCTTAAAATGGTTAATGACCATTGGACAATGACCCAAAACATACTGCGAAAGCAACCCAGGAGTTTTTTAAGGCAAATAAGTGGAATATTCTGCAATGGCCGTGTCAATCACCTGATCTCAATCCGATCGAGCATGCATTTCACTTGCTGAAGAGAAAACTTAAGGCAGAAAGACCCATGAACAAACATCAACTGAAGACAGCTGCAGTAAAGACCTGGCAAAGCATCACAAAAGAGGAAACCCAGCGTTTGGTGATGTCCATGCGTTCCAGACTTCAAGCAGTCATTGCCTGCAAAGGATTCTCGACAAAGTATTAAAAAATAACATTTTATTTATGATTGTGTTAATTTGTCCAATTACATTTGAGCCGCTGAAATAAGGGGACTGTGTATGAAAATGGTTGTAATTCCTAAACGTTTCATACGATATTTTTGTTCAATCCCTTGAATTAAAGCTGAAAGTCTGCACTTCTATTGCATCTCGGTTGTTTCATTTCAAATCCATTGTGGTGGCGTACAGATCCCAAATGAAGAAAATTGTGTCAGCGTCCAATTATTTCCGGATCTAACTGTAAATACAGTAGGTGGTATTCTCACAGCAGAGAAAGGTTGCTGCTTGATAGTTGATACTGGCATTTGGCTTCGTTTTGGACCGTTCGTTTCAACTTAATATTATAATTGGCTGAAGCATTGACTTTGTGGTAAGACCATCTACTGAGGCAGGAAGAGGGGGGATGATGCAGATCTTGGAAAGAATGCACCCATGTGATGTTGGCAAGAGAACAAGCCACAGCTTTCTAATCCTCCTCCGCAACTTTCTGTCTGTTGGGGCAGTAATGGCGACCCTTGCGACCCTGCCTTTCTGCAGTATCTCTGTGTTTCACGCATGCCTCATTGTTCCTCACCTGGCATCTCAAATCTAGGAAAGAGAAAAATGATCCTACTGGGAGTGGAAGAATCTACTTTGAATCACAATGCCTGATCCATGGGAAAGTCTTCTTGTATCATAATGGAAGGATAAAACAAACGTGCTGGAACTTTCCTTTTTCCCACACCCCTGATCTAAGTGTAGCCATGCCTGGCTTGGCTACTAATCTACCCTTCCTGACATGTAAATCCTTGTATCAGTGCAGGTAGTGTTAGGCCCTATCCAGGGGTTTACCCACCAGCAAGCAGCCCCCTTGAGTGACAAGGGGGGAGGTGGGCTAAGGCCTGCGTTCTGCCCAATAAGAGGCTCAGAACTTGGACTCTCCCCCTCTGTACTTAAGGGGCTGCATTATCAAATTGTTTCAGTTGTGTCTCTCCCCTGAGAGAGACTGGTCTCACAAGAGAGGTGTGCAGGGCTCTGTCATCTACTATTCCCTCCCCTTGGGATGTGGGAGAACCATACCCCTTTCTCTATCAGGGAGTAGGGGAAGAGCTAGAACCGCCCTTGGTGCCCATAGCTGGGGGTATGAGTCCAGGGATCTTCCGGAGGCTGGAGACCAGTGTTAGAGAGTAAACTGTGTTTCAGTGTATGCTGTATACTGAGAAGAATAAAGACTGTTCTTATTACAAATATACTCCTGCCTGAGTTTGCAGTCTATCAGGGGGAGTAGGAGAGAGTTATTCCGCAGGGACTGCTTTCACCACAGATAAATCATCTGGAGCCTGCGGCAGATGGAGGCACTGACACCAGAGTGAGAAAGAAACAACTATCACCCGAAAAGCCTGTCCAGTCTTCCCCAACTACAGCGGAGCCTCAGAGCTTCTGCAAACTAGCAGGTAAACATACATTCAGGCTTATTCACCTCCACTTTTTAAGACCTTAGTTGTCATAACATGGCTAGGAGAGAGTTAAGTGTTTGCAATTCTCTATAGGAATGAGTTTGCTTCCTCTGACCAGAGAAGGGAGCTGTCATAACTGTATTATACAGTAGTTCAATATCTCACTTGGTCTCACTTGCAGACACAGGTAATAAAATAATTAAGAAGATACAGTACTTCATCTGTTTCTTTGCCATCCTTTTTTTCAATCACTCACTGTCAAGGATGATTCTGTCATGATTATCTTATCTGGGTTCGTAGATGACTGATGAGACCAATCCAGGATTGATATGGTGCCAGAACTAGGGCTTGTGTTTCCAAGCAGAATAGAGGGTCTTGGGTTGTTGATTCGGTCCAATATGCATTGTTTTGGCCAATCAGGCTTTTCACCACCTTGTTGCAGGGTTTCAATATGCTGATATATCCATGCAGCAGACTCTTTCTCCAACTGGGTAGGTCTTGATTAATAGTCTCCCATGTGTGAATGGCAATGTGTCACTTCATGCTGGCTTTGAGGACAACATTGAAGTGCTTTCTCTGCCTTAGGCCAGGTCCCAGTGGCCGCTGCTGCATGCGCCACACACCAGAGTACAGCCCTCTATGGTTCAGGCCCTAGTCACCGTGTGTGCGTGGGTGCGCAAAGCGCAATGATGCTTCCGCTGGCAGGGAAGACAAGAATTTTGAATTTCCTTGCTGCGACGTGATCACATGGTGTGCGGGCAGCTAATGGCAGGGCAGATAGTGTGGACCAATAGGAGTGCAGGTAGTGTAGACCAATGGCAATGAAGTTCTGTGCATTGATGTCATAGCCACGCCTCCTACCCCATCATCATGGCTTTGCCCCCCGCGCTTCCCATAGCTCTACATAGACCACAGATCACTGCTTTTATCCGTGCACATGCCGCCAGGCACTCAGACGCGTGCCACAACATGGCCACTTGGGCCGTAGCCTTACTCTTGAACATGCACCATGACTGATCTGGGAAAATAAAACTGACTCTGGGAGTCTGGAGTCCGGCATCTGAACAATGTTGCAAGTCCAGTGAAATTGATGTTGGCTGATCAGTGCGTCAATCCTCCTTAACTTTGATTGCAATAGGATGCTAACATTAGTGTGTTTGTCTTCTAATTGCATTTTAAAGATTAAAACCGGTAATATTGATGGTACTTTTACATAATCTTGAGGTGTCTCATGTACGTTGTCCATTTCTCGGCTTCATACAGTGGTACACAACTACTTGATAAGCCATATGCTTGCTTTTGGATCTGACGTTGTAATCTTCAAACACCCGTTTCCTCTAGCGATTGAAGGCTGCACTTGCACATGTCAGGCGATGTTGGATTTCTTTGTTGATATCAGCTTCTATGAGAGATTTGAGAATATCAAGAATTTTCAATATCAACCAGTGTCTCACAATAATCTGAATTGCTAGAGCTGAGGACTGCTCATTGTGAGCTTCGTGATGGGGGACATTAGTCTTCTGAGGACTAAATGCTGGCTCTATATTCTCATATGCCTCTGTAAAGGCATCAACAATTTTCACAAGATCCCCTTTCAAATGACTGCAGGGTGGAGTTGAGAGCACTTATCATCTGCAATCAACAGTCTAGATTTAGAAGGTCTTGAAATGCTCCTTCCAGCAAGCATTGAAAACTTCACTGTCCTGATCAGATCTCCTCCATCCTTAGGTCTCAGAGGGGTTGGTCCCTTAGTGCTCCAACTGTGGATGGTTTTAGTGGCACTGAAAAATCAGCGCATATCGTGGATATCAGAGAGACATTGGATCTCCACCTTATTTTCCCATCTGTTCTCCATGTCACTGGTCTTCTCCTGGACCACTACCATGGCTTGTTGGTAATTCAATTTATTTTTCTTAGAGTTGATGTTATTTTGCGGTGCTAAGCACAAAATGCCTTGCGCTTGAGGTTGATTAACCCTTTGATCCCCTGTCCTTTTCATTAAACCAGTGTTTGTTTCCTGTAGAAAAAAAACAGCGCAAAAATCTCTATAAAAAAATGGAGAACAAATCAAAAAAAGAAGGGGAGAAAAAAGATATATATCTAGTGTATTAAGTTTGTAAAAATGTTCTATAATTTCTGCATAAATGGTAAGTATTGCACTCCCTGCAAGTGTCTCTTCGCAGGTGCTGATAATGGTTGTGGACTTAAGGGCACCGCAGTCAATAGCACGCTCTCCCACTGTTAGGCCGAGTCCATAGACGGACAGGCCGTGCTGAGGCGTGCGGATGCTCCGCACTGAGCCACTGCATCCTCAATGAGGATGCCTTGAGAGGGGGCTCACGCGAGCTTCCGCAGGCGTGCTGACGAGTTCGAGGTTTCAGCCGAGCGCCAAGCTGTTTTTCAGCGCGCTGTCGGCTGAAAACCTCCAATCACAGCACAGCAGCGTCAACGTCATTGACGTCAGTGCGTCGCGGGCGATTGGCCCAGCGACGTCACTGCCCCGCCTCCAACCCCCCCCCCCCGGCTCCCTTCGCACACGCTGGCTCGCATGCAAGTCCGTGCAATCGCGCTGACTGAAGCAGGCGAGCGCGATTGCACGGACTTGCAAGCGAGCCTCAGCGTTAGCGCGCCTCCGCTCTCCCCACCCCTCTATGGCCCGGGCCTTAGTTGGAATTCTCCAGTTTTAGAGGCACTGGTGGTAGAGAGTTTGATTGGGTCCTTGAGTCCTTCGACGTTTATCTTCTGTTTCTGCCACCATTTGGGAGCCATTTTGATGAACATGACTGATCAAACAAGTCAGTGATGAATCCAGCAAGCATCTTGAGTGATGAGGACATCTTTGCGATCCTAGTCTTGAACAATTATTTTGTCAATCAAGTGCCAATGCTTAGATAGCTGGTTTTGCCATGATGTTTATGATTCTTTATCTGGTGGAATAGGGTATTGGTGAAGGTGAGTCCATCTTTTGCACACTTAATCAAAAGAAGGATGCCAATGGAATGTACCTTACCTGCTCCTATGTTGACAATAGTTCCTTTCCATACCCCCAAATTAATTGGAAAACCAGGACTGTTACTTTTCCCTCATAACATTGCGAACTCTGTTGCCTGCCCTCAAGCAGCTCACCCAATAGGATAGTAATGTATGGCATTTCTTGCAACCCTTCAGGTGCGCTACCACCACAATATCAAGTATTTCAGGACATATGACAAAAGAAATGCAGATAAGCTTCTTCCACACTGACCATATGACTGTTCATTTGAATTGCTGCCGGGTGCTGCCATTCCATTTGGGAGAATATATACCCTTTCTGAACCTGAGCTACAAGTTCTGTGAGACTACTATACTTACAAGAGAACCTTTCACAAAGGCTTTATCTGACCCTCTACTTCTCCTGCTCTTCTTTGTTGGGGAAAAGAGAGAGTTCTTTACATCCTTGCATTGACTTCCATGAACTAAACCACGTCACAATTAAAAATAGATACCCCCTTTGATCCCAGAACTTACGGAGATGTTAAGATCTGCCAAGATCTTTACAAAGCTTGACCTCTGGGGAGTTTACAATCTAATTTGTAAAAAATGCTGTATGGTGCTCAAAAACATAGATCAAAACGACAATAAAGTCCTTTAACAGAATAATTCCATCTGTAAAAATCCTAGGGGTACCAGGAGAATTAAACCAGAAAAATCCTGTTGGATATGACACCTACTTCCACTATGACACGATGGCCTGGATGGAGTTCCACTAATGTAAGTAACAACTCCCACTAGCTAGTGTCCAGTCAGATATATCGCTGTGGAGGTGTAAAGGTGTAAGAGTAATTTTACTCACATCTGGATGGTCTTCATGGTATACCTCCTCTGGTAGGTGCCTCCTCCCCGTCCGTTTAACCATTTCATTACAGATTTTTTGATCTACACCTCTTGATCACATCCTCCCCTTCATGTATAAAATTAAGTAAAATTAAGTAAAATTAATAATTAGATACTTTATTTTGACATTATCATTCTTGAAGTATTTGTTTATGCATTATGGGGGAGTATGTTTCATGATGCATTATACAATGTTGTTTTAGTTTTTTTCAGATGTTGATCATGATATATACAAATTGTGTATGAATATGATTTACTATTTTTGAAGTTTTAAAAGTGTTTATTTTGTGTTAGATTTATTTATTATCTTGTATGTTTGTATATTCGTAGGATGTGGAAGGACATCGTTTCTTTCCCCCTACGTCTTAACAGATAGGTTTTAACATGTTATAAAGGCATTGTGTAGCCAGGTCTTGTATGTTTGTAGCCTTATTTGGATGTATTACTAAGAAATTGTCAATTGTTAATAAAGTTTGTCATATCTGTATACACGCAGTGCGCGCTGACGTCACCGTTGCGCGACGCGCATGACGCGCCACTTGTGACGCGGCTAAGCGCCGAACGGACGGGGAGGTTTTGGCGGGAAACTAAGTGTATATCAGAGACCAGGTAAGAGGGGATCGATATGCACCTTGATAAAGAGCGTTGCTCGAAACGCGTTGGTGGGGGCCCGTGGGCTCACTGTATGTTTATGGTTTGATCCATTAAACTTTTTATGGGACACACACTCTCTTGCAGATTGTTTTTTCCACCCTGTATTCAGTTGTGCTCCAACCTTCCCTCACTGTTTTACAATCTAATTTGTATCCGACCGGGGATGATTGGAAAACTACCTTCCGAATCCGCTGTGGACACTATGAATATTTGGTCATGCCTTTCGGCCTTGTAATGCTCTTGCAACTTTTCAGCACTTTATCAATAATGCAATTTAAGATCTCCTGGACCAATTTGTGGTTGCTTATCTGGATGATATCCTGATTTTCTTGGATAATCTTCAGGATCATCAAAAACATGTCCGAATTGTCCTGGAACATCTCCGTAGGCAGCCATTATTTATAAAACCAGAGAAATGTGAGTTTGAAAAAACCTGTATGCAATTTCTCAGGTATATCATCTCCCCTGAAGGGTTGATTATGGATTCTAGTAAGATTCAGGCTGTTATGGGATTGTTATCTCCTAACAATAAGAAAGACGTTCAGAGGTTTGTGGGCTTTTCCATTGTATAGATGCTTCACCTGGCCAATGATCCTTACTGATTATCAGAACTTGAAGTTTATTCGATCAGCAAAAAGTCTGACAAGCTCTGTAGGCTCTATTCTTTTGACAATTCAATTTCCTGATTTCATTCAGCCCTGAATCTAAGAATGAGAAAGCAGATGCTCTATCCAGGTTTTCTCCTTAAACTTAAAGTTTTGAATGTGAAGAAACCATTCTACTGTATCAAATGAACATTTCCTTGGTGTCGCCTTTTTTTCTGACCTCTCACGTACTATGGGAGCCTATTCCCGTGAGCCATTCCTATGCAAGCCCCCGTAGGACATCAATTTAGTCCTGCATGACGGCCTCTGGTTCTTCCAAAACCGCATGTTTGTTCCAGAATGCGTAAGATTAGAAGTTCTACAATTTATGTATGATTCTAAAGCTCATGACCATCTGGGTCTTCATATAATACAGCAACTATGACCATCTGGGTCTTCATATAACACAGGACCTATTGTCCTGCTCTTTTTGGTGGCCCAAATTTCAGCAAGATGTCAACAAATTTGTTCTATCCTGTGACACCTGAGCCAGGAACAAGACCCCTAGTGCCTCCCCCCTTTGCTACTACAGCCACTTTGGACTTCATTGTGGAATTACCTCCATCCAGAGGAAACATTACTCTGGTAGTGGTAGACCGTCTCACCAAAATGAGTCACTTTATTGCCACCAAAGGCCTCCCAACAGCAGACAAGACTGCTGATCTAATAATTTAAGAAATCTTCAGTCTTCACGGGATCCCCGATCAAGTCATATCTCACAGGGGCTACAGTTAACATGCACATTCTAGAGAGGCTTCTGTTCCACCTTGGAAATCAGCCTACATTTATCCTGTAGCTTGTTAAGGTGCGTTTTCCCTATTCCAAGAATGTAATTACTTTGCTGTTTTCAGCTAACTCTCCTGATCTTTAAACCTCGTGCTTTTCCAAGTGTATATGCTTAAGATCTGGTAAACCAAAAGGCTAGCAGCATGTGACCAGTTTGGTTTGGCAAATGCATAAGATCTCAAAATAACATGACACAACAAACAAAAAATGAATAATAAAATGAACAGAAAATGTTATGTATACCAGGGTCTTGGCATTGAAAACAAAACCCAAAGAACTTATTCAGGTAAATGATCAAAGAGAAGTAAGAAGTTTCTTTGAAGCTCACATCTGACATAACATGAATAAAGTGGTAATATTGACTCTACTTGGAAAATGTAAAGTACATTGCATTTTGCATCGGAGAGCAGAGCAGAGAGTTAACAGATGTTAATTTGTTGGTCTGGAAATGGGATTAGAACATAGAAACTGTTGGACCCTTGGCTCAACTAGTCTCCCCTTCTCAGTCTTGCTGTGAAACCTTTGGTTCCTGGTTTATTTGACCGTGTTACATACTGCTGTGTACGGTATATGCTGCACTGTGCATGGGATATTGTTTGCCCAATGAGTGGTTGCCCCAAAAAGCTTAGAATCCATCTCCGGGGAGATAACGTGACATGCACAGCGTCCCAAGGAGAGCAGACAATGGGATTAGAATACGGTACTCCTACTTCAAAGGCAGTGGTCTCACACAGTTGTAAATCCCCTTAATTGTTATTGCTTGCACTCTCTCCTGGAAGTCTCTTCCATGTATCCACTACTGTGTCAGTGAAATACTATTTCCTCATATCTCCACTGCGCTCCTACTCGGTGTGACCTGAATAAAATTGTGTTACTATTAGGAGTGTCTGTAAGGGTTTATTATGCTACATGAGGCTCAAAAGGTCTGAAAGGAGGCGGCTGATCTAAACAGATGTAGCAGGCGTTATTGCACCCACTGACACGCTTGCCATCGGCTGCAATAACATGGCAGCCTCTTCCTTTTTTACATGGCTAATGGAAAGTCCGTGGTATCTGCGCCTGGTGGGGCGTTGTCTGTGTCACACTGCAACGTGTCAATGGGAGAAATAACGTCCGCTACATCTGTACTAGAGCAATAGACATTCACAGTCTCTTTATTGCAAGAAGTAGAAGAGCCCTGCTGTGTAAACTAAAGTTTTACTTATTCCCTACATGTAAATGCTTACTTAAGATTCCATATGCCAATCAAGGTTTCAGTTACAGTTGGCATTGAGAAACAAGATAAAAGAAGCTCCATAGTGCACCACAATAAGAGTCGCAAGGACATCCACTCACAAGGTAACAATATAAGTGCGCATGTAAGAGTAACAACTCTTGAAACACGGGACGCCAGGCTTGCAAAGCAGACAGGAACCGATGTGGCAACGATGAGTAATCCAAACACCTGACAGCAGTCCGGGTAAGGGTAACTGGAACGTTCAACGGCGGATGAAATGGCAAATGGAGTGCAGTCAACATCTTCATTGTGTAAAACAGCTGCTTGCTCCTCGGCATGCTTCGATCCTCTGCTCACCACTCGTCAAAAGCCAAATGTGCGTAGTCCTAACTGTTACGTCACATGCATGTGTCTTCTTCAGGATTTGATCAATGGAATTCAAATGTGAGTTTAAATAACTCAAATTGCTTGGTAACACTTGAACAAAGCAAGTAGTCAATTGGTGACACAGAATAGTTGTCAAGCACCGAAGGGAAAGAAACGCACAGGAGATCTCTATGTTTGACGTGTTGTTGTCATCGTCGTCGTTCTAATAAACTGCAACCTTTTTACTGAACCTGGTCTTTTTAAGTTTCACGTTTTCTCTGAAGGGCTGTTCCAGTGGGAAACTTCTATGTGTCTGAGTCACCGAAGCACAAAGCACAGAACTTGCAATCTGGGAATGCAATCAGAGTGTAACGTACGTGCTCACCACAAACCTGGACTGGACCGCGGGGCTGAGGTGGTATGTGGAAACACCGACCTTAGACCACGAAGCCGGATCCGGGTTGCGAAATCCGTAGTCATGCATAGCCGGGTCAGGATTGGAGAAAACAGGGTTAACGTTATCCAAGCAGGGGTCAAGGCAGGCGGCACAGGAGCAGTGGTTGAGGATACAAGCTGAGGTCGTCATCAGGGAATACAACAAAGCTTCTTCAGCGAAGATACCATGACTTCAGGAATGAGGGAACAGGAACTTGGAATCAAGTGCTTCAGCACAGAATGGCACCCCCTAGCCGGGTACAGCCGAGAGTGGTGGAGACCACTGGGAACAGGAACTGCAGACAGGAAGGTCACAGGAACCAGGGGTGCAGACAACAGGAACTGGGAAACCAGTGCTTCAGCACAGAACGGCACCCCCTAGCCGGGTACAGCCGAGATTGGTGGAGACCACTGGAAGGTCACTGGCAACAGGAACTGCCGACAGGAAGGCCACAAGAACCAGGGGTGCAGACACGCCAAAGGAAACATTGGGGAAACCAGCGTAGCTGCTTCAGCGCAGCGGCAAAGTCTGCCAGGAACAAGGAAAGCAGCGCCGGGGCTGCTATGCAAGGAGGCCTTGGGAAGCAGGGGACAAGGCACAAGGAGGCCTTGCAGGCCAAACAGAGAGTCTGTGACAAGCACAGTTACTTGCAACAAGGATTGCAAAGTCTATGTCCAGCAACTTCCTGAGGGCGGGGCAGTATCTAAATAGCACAGGAGGCCAATCAGGCCAGAGCTGCACAGGAGGCAGCAAGGCTGCAGTGATTGCAGGAGCAGGTGATTCTTGATTGCAGGTTGAGAGAGGGGTTAGTCTGGAACACTATAGCTCTGCAAGGATGAGCTCCAGCCAAACCCAGGAGCGGACTCCTTACACAGAGTAAGGTACAATGTTACACTCAAAATGCCATTGCTGATTGTTGTAGACGAGGAACTATAGGCTTAGCATCTATAATGGAATCTTAAAACATAGGGGGATGTTTGTACTGACCCAGTAGCACTGTTTTTTTTTTTTCAATATTACCCTGGGGTTTTCTTAGGTGCAGGTTTCTGTGCTTTAAAAGCGATACCGTTTATATGATGTGTTGTTGTTCGGTGTTGTTCATGGATCCACGGAATCTCCAAGAAGAGAAAAGAGGAGACAAATACAATAATGGTGCAAAATGTGTAAACCCAATGATAATCTGCTTGGTTTCTCCCCTCAGTGTGTTCCTGTTGGCTTTATGGCATATTTCCCGATCACACTGGTGTCAGTAGCACTCTCAGGGTAGTTTCATATATGTGAAGGATATGGTCTTTACAAAGAATAATGTAGGCAGTTAGGTCCGGAAATAATTGGACACTGACACAATTTTCATAATTTTGGCTCTGTACGCCACCACAATGGATTTGAAATGAAACAACCGATATGCAATAGAAGTGCAGACTTTCAGCTTTAATTCAAGGGGTTGAACAAAAATATCGTATGAAACGTTTAGGAATTGCAACCATTTTCATACACAGCCCCCTTATTTCAGGGGCTCAAATGTAATTGGACAAATTAACACAATCATAAATAAAATGTTCATTTTTCATACTTTGTCGAGAATCCTTTACAGGCAATGACTGCTTGAAGTCTGGAACGCATGGACATCACCAAACGCTGGGTTTCCTCCTTTGTGATGCTTTGCCAGGCCTTTACTTCAGCTGTCTTTAGTTGTTGTTTGTTCGTGGGTCTTTCTGCCTTAAGTTTTGTCTTCGCAAGTGAAATGCATGCTCGATCGGGTTGAGATCAGGTGATTGACTCGACCATTGCAGAATATTCCACTTCTTTGCCTTAAAAAACTCCTGGGTTGCTTTCGCAGTATGTTTTGGGTCATTGTCCATCTGTAAAGTGAAGCGCCGTCCAATCAACTTCGCTGAATTTGGCTGAATCTGAGCAGACAATATATCCCTATACACTTCCGAATTCATCCGGCTGCTTCTGTCTTCTGCCACATCATCAATAAATACTAGTGACCCAATGCCATTGGAAGCCATGCATGCCCATGCCAACACACTGCCTCCACCATGTTTTACAGTTATGTGGTATGCTTCGAATCATGAGCCGTTCCAAGCCTTTTCCATACTTTTTTCTTCCCATCATTCTGGTACAGGTTGATCTTAGTTTCATCTGTCCAAAGAATGCTGTTTCAGAACAGGGCTGGCTTTTTTAGATATTGTTTGTCAAAGTCTAATCTGGCCTTTCTATTCTTGAGGCTTATAAATGGTTTGCACCTTGTGGTGAACCCTCTGTATTTGCTCTCGTGAAGTCTTCTCTTTATGGTAGACTTAGATAATGATATGCCTACCTCCTGGAGAGTGTTCTTCACTTGACTGGATGTTGTGAAGGGGTTTTTCTTTACCATGGAAAGGATCCTACGATCATCCACCATTGTTGTCTTCCGTGGACGTCCAGGCCTTTTTGTGTTGCAGAGCTCACCAGTGCGTTCTTTTTTTCTCAGAATGTACCAAACTGTTGATTTGGCCACTCCTAATGTTCCTGCTATCTCTCTGATGGATTTTCTTTTTTTTACAGCCTAAGGATGTTTAACTTGCATTGAGAGCTCCTTTGACCGCATGTTGTGGGTTCACAGCAATAGCTTCCAAATACGAATGCCACGCCTGGAATCAACTCCAGACCTTTTTTCTCAGTCCAACTTTTTGTCCAATTACTTTTGATCCCTTGAAAAAGAGGGGGCTACATATTAAAGAGATGTAATTCCTAAACCCTTACTCCAATTTGGATGTGAATACCCTCAAATTAAAGCTGACTGCACTTGAAGCCCATATTCATTATTTAACTGTAACTAGAATTTATTTTTGGTACACAGCCGAAATAACAAAACTTGTATCAGTGTCCAATTATTTCCGAACCTAACTGACCATTTGAATCTCCTGAGTGTTTCTTCACAATTTGATTCCTTTGATTTCAGCTTTGATATGAATAACGATGATGTTTTGTCCTTTGGCGTTGTCCTCTGTTTGTTGCAGAGCCCCAAGGTGCTCAATAAAAATAATTTGTGTACAAAATGGAGGAATAATAGTGTTAGTTTTAATAATAGTTTTATTTTTTTTCCCTAATTGGGGTATCAAATATTCCAGATTTTGGCGATCTCCAGAACAGCTATTAGGTAATGGGAAGTCTCCGGACTCCTTAGCCAGATCGCAGTACAGTGCCATTCCTTACCCTGATCTCATTCAATCAAAGAATTATTGTAAATTAGAGCACTAAGCTATGGAGCAGAAATCTCCCACAGGGACATCTTACAGTGTAACTAAAATACCAATCTGCCTCCACCAACATTGCAGTAAAAATCTTTTTCTGTAATGCATCCTAAAGTAAATGTATGTGATTTGTAAAGACAGTTTAGTAATGGCAAAGTAAGGGAAATATATATCTGCTGCATCTGCTTGAATCATCCACAATGTTCTGTTTCTGGGCAGGCTCCGTGAGACATTCCTTTTTATGAGATTTTTTTCTCTAAAGCTATACAATATTTTCACAGCTTGTGGAGAGACATGCAAAGCAGGATATTTCATCTCACTCATTTTAACCCTAGTTTTATTATTTTCTCTTTGTAATTGAAGCTCTCCTCTTATTAACGCTACAGCTGTTAAGTACGTAGCTTAGCATTAAACCTTCTGCTCTTTCTGGGTGTTTCTCAGGAACACATATATACACATACATACCAGGATCCTGTTACTTCTTAAACCATGTTGTTTATTGAACACACAGCATGTAAATTGAGCAGGACTTAGCCCGAAATGTCCTGGAACTCAAATCGGCATGAAGTTCCAGACGCCACCGCTCCCTTCTCTTCGGAGGACTTGATTTTGCTTGACCGGGAGTTAGCTTCAAACGTCCTGGAACTAAAATCGACTTGAAATACTGTACCAGCCGCGACCGCTACATTCAATTCTTAGAACATGGCCGCAAAAAGTTGGACTTAGAAAATATTCCGGGCAGACTTTTCTGAAGTCGATGCGCTGCTATTCGCGCAAGATCACTTTTGAAAAGCCCGCCCGTGTTCCTTGCGCCAGAAATCTCAACACTGATTGGCTCAGGGGTTTCTTATAGTATTTTGTAGTTCATTCACAAAATACTGCAGCCAATCACAGCGTGGGAACTTTTTCACTAGCCAATTAGAGCGATGCTGGTATTGAAAACCGGGTAAGCGGGGAATCTGAATCTGCCAAGGGACATGCGCAAGTTTGTCACCTTAGTCCTATACTATTCAGATGCCACCCGCTGGGTCAGACTCCTCCAAGTCTGATGGGGCAAATGGTAGTTACTTTATATATATATATATATATATGAGAAAAAAGAAGAAAAAACAGGCGCAGGGTCACGGGAGGACGCTGATACTTCGAGTTGACCGAGAGGACCGCGTTGCTGGCTTATAGGAGCCAATCTCATACATGCTTTATTTTGCAGTACTCTTGTGAGTGGGCATTTGTTTGATTTAATGTTCCTTTAATACATATTTTATTACGTTAATGCACAAGGTGTGCGCCTGTTTTTTCTTCTTTTTTCACAGATTTTGTTCAGGGATTGGTGATCCCATCGAAACGGGCTGCAGTCACCTGGGTGCAATACATATTGGAACAGGACTTTGGTTTTTCAAAGGTTTTCATTTTTTCTGATTTTTTATCTTTTTATTTTTTTAATTAAAATGTTAATATTTTATATATTTTTTTTGATAAATTTATTTTTGAGATTAGAAGTTCATATCATATTGTATTAGCTACAATCATATCACCCACTAGGCATATCAATAGCATATAGTCTAATAGTTCCTCATTTCCATTAGCTGTATATTCAGGGTATATTAGAGGCGCTACTTCATTGTTTTTTCTTGTTCTGTATATATATATATATATATATATATATATATATATAAGCAATACGATACCGTTTGGAAATGAAATCAGCAGGCAGCACTCCAGAATTGAACAAACAAGTGTATTGAAAAAATAAACACAAAACCAACGTTTCGGTCCACGAATGGGACCTTTGGCGCACCACCTTGACAATCATTATTGATCATTATAGGATCTGCACCCACATCAGTGACTATTATTACGGAGTGCTTTTTGTTCTTTTTCTATGATATATATATATATATATATATATATATATATATGTGTGTGTGTAGCCAGGTCCCCCCTCTGCCTTGTGGGCCCCCCCTCTGGGTACTCACCGTGGCAGTAGAGCAGCAGCTCGCGGGGAGGTGCGGGGGCATGGGCGTGTGCGCACACAGCGCTCCTCTTTTCATGTGTGGGGGGTTGCCGACGTGAGGCCCCTGTAGCTCGCGCATGCGCAGTGAAAGCGCGCGATGACACCACCAATGGAAGGAGGGCTCTATGCAGGGACTACAAGTCCCATGGGCCTTAGGGGACCCCACATGATGCCAGGGAGCCAATAGGGCGGTAGGATCTCCCTGCAGAGGAGATTAGATACTTTTCGCGGGGTTTGAAGCACGTTAGTCGGCGCCAGGAGAGGCTAGGGGAAGGGATGTGGATGATGTAAGGAACGTCCTGAAAGAAATGGAGACCGCTGGGATACTGACGGATTCTCTGAGTCCTTACGCATCACCCATAGTGTTGGTAAGGAAGAAGAATGGATCTGTAAGACTGTGTGTCGATTATCGAACCCTGAATAACCGTACGGTGCCCGACCAATACAACCTTCCCCGCATTGAAGAGATTCTGAATGCTCTAACCGGGAGCCAATGGTTCAGTGTGCTTGACTTACGGTCCGGGTACTACCAGGTACCATGAATGCAGAGGACCAGGAAAAGACAGCCTTCGTCTGCCCCCTGGGTTTCTACCAATTTACACGTATGCCCCAAGGTATATGTGGGGCCCCTGCTACCTTCCAGCGACTGATGGAGAAGAGTATCGGAGACATGAACCCTCGGGAGTGTCTAGTCTACCTGGACGACATCATTGTCTTCGAAAAGACCCTGGAGGAGCACGAAGAGGGGCTGCTTAAGGTGATAGACCGTCTTGGAAAAGAAGGATTGAAGTTGTCCCTCGACAAGTGTCGGTTACGTGGGACACATAGTGTCTGCTCAAGGAATTGCTACCGATCCGGCCAAAGTAGAAGCGGTAGTGAACTGGCCTCGTCCCGAGAATGTCATGGAACTGCGATCATTCCTGAGTTTCTGTGGGTATTACCGTTGTTTCGTGGAAGGGTACTCTAGTCGAGCTAAACCCCTGAACAATCTTTTGAAAATATACCCCGAAGAAACCGGAAGGAAGGCACGTCAGCCCGTCAACCGTTTGGCGATAAGTGGACGTCCGAGTGTGAACAGGCCTTCCTGAACTTGAAGAAAAGCCTGACAGAAGCACCAGTGCTTGCGTATGCTGAACCAGAACAACCATACATTCTGCATGTGGATGCCAGTCTCAATGGACTGGGCGCTGTCTTACATCAAAAGCACACAGAGGGTCTTCGGCCTGTAGCCTACATCAGCCGCAGTCTGACACCCAGTGAACAGAAATACCCTGTACACAAGCTAGAGTTCCTGGCTCTCAAATGGGCGATCACAGAGAAACTCCATGATTACCTGTATGGTGTTACGTTTGAGGTAAGGACGGATAACAATCCTCTCACGTACATCAATACCTCTGACAAGTTGGATGCAGCAGGGCACCGATGGCTGGCAACCCTATGTAATTACAGATTCTCTCTGAAGTATAAGCCGGGGCCTTTGAACATTGGAGCTGACACTCTATCCCGACGACCAGGCCTAAGTGCTACTCCCGATGACGATGAATGGGAAGAGATCCCGGGGCCAGGGATGCGAGCAATGTGTAGTATAGCGGCGGTCATCAATGATCAGATGGCCTTGTCAGAACTACGAGTTGCAGATTCTTTAGGATGCCAGTCGCAGGCTATCCCAGCCATCTACTGCGATCCAAAAGGAATGAACATAACTCACGACAAGGTCATAAGATGGAAAGACCTAGTGGACTACCAAATGAGAGATCCGGTAATCAGCATCATTCGGCAAGCTGCTCAAAGAAAGAATCCAGCTCTACTGAAAAGTGCTCCCAGAGACCTGATCGCGTTGCTCATCAGTGAGGTGGACAAGTTCTCTAGGGTCCAATATCACAACCACCCTGATAGGAGACAACTGGTTCTACCCCAAAACTTGAGATATATGGTGTTGAAGTCTCTACATGATGAACATGGGCATCTCGGTGTAGAGAAGACTTTTGGGTTAGTCCGAGACCGCTTCTTTTGGCCCAAGATGCGGGAAACGGTGGAACACTGCCACCGTTGTTCCCGGTGTATACAACGCAAGACCTTGCCTACCAGAGCAGCACCCATGGCCCACCTCAAGAGTTCTGGTCCAATGGACCTAGTGTGTATGAACTTTCTGTGTATTGAGCACGATACCCGAGGAATCTGTAACGTGCTGGTCATCATGGACCATTACACCCGGTATGCTCAGGCCTTCCCCTCGAAAGACCCGAAGGCCATCACAGTAGCAAAAATACTATGGGAGAAGTACTTCGTTCACTACGGTCTTCCAACTCGACTTCACTCAGACCAAGGTCGAGATTTTGAGAGCACTCTGATCCGAGAATTACTCAAAATGTTGAACATTGCCAAATCGCGGACGACTCCGTACCATCCAGAAGGAGACGCTTTGCCAGAACGATTTAATAGGATCTTGTTGGACATGCACGTAACCCTGAAGGGTGCGCAGAAAACGGAATGGAGTCGACACGTGGAAGCTTTAGTACACGCGTACAACTGTACCCGCCATGAGTCCACTGGATTCTCCCCATACTTCCTCATGTTTGGGCGAGAGGCAAGACTGCCAGTAGATGTGCGTCTTCGAGTATCAACGGATGGGATACACAATGCTACCCACTTCAAATATGTGCAAAGACTCAAGGACAGTTTGCAGCAAGCTTACCAACAGGCTGAGAAGTCTACAGCTAAACTGAATGCTGGCAACAAAAGACGATATGACCATAAAGTCAAGTATCGGGAGCTACGTCCTGGGGATGCTGTGTTGCTTCATAATCTGGGAGTCCCCGGAAAACATAAATTGGCGGACCAATGGAGAGATGGCGTATATGAGGTAGAGGCACAGATGCCTGGCCTTCCGGTCTATCGCATCAAAGACACTGAAGGCCGGGTAAAGGTTTGGCATCGTAATCACCTTCTCTCCATCCAACAAGTGGGAGACGAAGAAGCAGAAATACTGGCCACTCCGCTCAACGGTGAGTCCGATCTCTCAGAGATGGGTCAAGAGACTGGAAATAATTACCCCAACTTTGAAACTCCTGAAGACCCTATGGAAGGACCCTCTCAAAAGGACTATTCCACTGAAGGGGCATCTCCCGGAGGAGCTATGGGTAAATGGCCCCGTAGGCCAACGCCTACTAAGGGGGCACCAACAGGCCAGCCTTTGGATCCACAGAGCCCGTGCTTTGTGCCAAACAGAGACTGTTCAGAGACATTTCTCCCCTCAAGGGAAGAGGCTGAGCCTCAGGACTGTACTTATTACTCCCCAGAGAGAGTTGCTGAAGAACAGCTCCGTAGGAGCCAAAGAGTAAGGTACCCTCCAAACCGGGTAACCTATGACCAAATTGGGGCACCCCATTATGAGGCTCAGCAGTGGGCTCGCAGCAAAGTGCAGTCCGTCATTGTGATGTTCAAGGAAATGTACAAGCTGATATAGAGCTGATAAGTGTAAGATCGCATTTGATTGTTGCATTTTTATTATATAATGATGTTGTGCCATTTTCATTATATAACTGCTGTATATAGTTATCTAAGTTATGTGTCCCAAGCGAGGTCATTGGGGTTTTTACCAGGGGGAGGATGTAGCCAGGTCCCCCCTTTTGCCTTGTGGGCCCCCCTCTTGGTACTCACCACGGCGGTAGAGCGGCAGCTTGCGGGGAGGTGCAGGGGCATGTGCGCGCACAGCGCGCCTCTTTTCATGTGTGGGGGGTTGCCGGGGATGCGTGCGGCCGGTTGCTAGGGCCGCGGTTGCGTTGCGAGGACTCCTGGCGGTTCCCGGTGCAGGGCGCCACCATGTTCGTTGCCTTGCGCATGCGCAGTGAGGACGATCCGACGTGAGGCCCCTGTAGCTCGTGCATGCGCAGTGAAAGCGCGCGAAGACACCACCAATGGAAGGAGGGCTCTATGCAGGGACTACAAGTCCCATGAGCCTTAGGGGACCCCACGTGACACCAGGGAGCCAATAGGGCGGTAGGATCTCCCTGCAAAGGAGATTAGATACTTTCCGCGGGGTTTGAAGCACGTTAGTCGGCGCCAGGAGAGGCTAGGGGAAGGAGGTGAGTGTGCAGGAGTCAGTGACTCCCTGCACTAGGCCAGTAGCCCCCTAGGCCCCAGTTAGCCCTGAGCCATCTAGTAGCTAGTGTTGCTTCAGGGACAGGCCCCAGGTTAGGGACCCTGCCCCCTACTATCAAGAGCCAGTTAGGGACACAGCGGACGCTGCGCTTACCATCCAGAGGCTTGGGATCAAGCCTGCTCAGCAGAGAGAGCGGAACTGTACCAAGGGTGGACCGTCCTGACCGATCATCTCCCCGGAGGAACCGGACATCGCCAGAAAGCTCGTCTGATCCTTTGCGAAGACCCTTTAATGCCCAGGTGCCGTCGCACTGGGCAGGTAATGTTACGCACGTGCACACACGAGTACTCTCACATAGAGGCAGCGCTGACCACGGGACAAGGGGGGGTTATTCTGTGGACACGGTGTGGGGGTACACGGTGGTGGGTGTGGGGATTACGTCATATCCTAATGCAGTGCTAACCTTGAATGTGATTGGTATAAGTTATGCGCATATATGCAGTAAAGCCTGTCCTGTTTTACACCCGTGTGCTTACCGTGATTGTTTCCTGTGAGGGCCTCCTCCCACTGCATTGGGATCCCTCCCAGGTGGAGGCGTTGCACCACGAGATTGTTATATGTATGTACCCCAGCCTCCCCAAGCGGAGGCTTAGGCTCCTGAGAGCCATACAGGTATACACAGCAGTAGTAGCGTCTGTATTCACAGGGCATACCCGTACATATATATATACATATATATACATATATACTATATAGTCATGTGAAAAAGAAAGTACATCGTCTTTGAATTCTATGGTTTTACATATCACGACATAATAACAATCATCTGTACCTTAGCAGGTCTAAAAATTATGTAAATACAACCTCAGATGAACAACAACACATGACATATTACACCGTGTCATGATTTATTTAACAAAAATAAAGCCAAAATGGAGAAGCTATGGGGGTTATGCACAAAGCAGTGATAAGTGTTTTTAAGTGAGATAAATACCTTTATGGTGCAATATTGCGTGCAGTGTGATTCACAAAGCAGTGATAACACTGCAGTATTGCGCTTAAAAGGCTTTTTATCATCAAAACACAGTTATTGATAAAAAAAATTGCACCATAAATTGCGCCATAAAGCATTTATCTCACTTAAAAACACTTATCACTGCTTTGTGCATAGCCCCCTATGTGTGAAAAACTAAGTACACCCTTACTGCTTCCATAGGAATTAAGATGCTAAGTAGCAGACAGGTGCTGCTAATCAAATGCCCTTGATTAATTGATCATCAGCAAGTGTGACTACCTCTATAAAAGCCGAAGTTTTAGCAGTTTGCTGGTCTGGAGCATTCAGGTGTGTGTTAACACAATGCCAAGGAGGAAAGACATCTGCAATGATCTTAGAGAAGCAATTGTTGCTGCCCATCAATCTGGGAAGGGTTATAAGGCCATTTCCAAATAATTTAAAGTCCATCATTCTACAGTGAGAAAGATTATTCAAAAGTGGAAAACATTCAAGACAGTTGCCAATCTTCCCAGGAGTGGACATTCCAGCAAATTCACCCCAAGGTCAGATCGTGCAATGCTCAGAGAAATTGCAAAATACCCAAGAGTTACATCTCAGAATCTACAGGCCTCAGTTAGCGTGTTAAATGTTAAAGTTCATGACAGTACAATTAGAAAAAGACTGAACAAGTATGGTTTGTTTGGAAAGGTTGCCAGGAGAAAGCCTCTTCTCTCTAAAAAGAACATGGCAGCACGGCTTAGGTTTGCAAAGTTGCATCTGAACAAACCACAAGACTTCTGGAACAATGTCTTTTGGACAGACGAGACCAAAGTGGAGATGTTTGGCCATAATGTACAGCGCCATGTTTGGCGAAAACCAAACCCAGCATATCAGCACAAACACCTCATACCAACTGTCAAACACGGTGGTCGAAGGGTGATGGTTTGGGCTTGTTTTTGCATTCACAGGACCTGGGAACCTTGCAGTTATTGAGTCAACCATGAACTCCTCTGTATACCAAAGTATTCTAGAGTCAAATGTGAGGCCATCTGTCCGGCAGCTAAAGCTTGGCCGAAATTGGGTCATGCAACAGGACAATGATCCCAAGCATACCAGCAAATCTACAACAGAATGGCTGAAAAAGAAAAGAATCAAGGTGTTGCAATTGCCCAGTCAAAGTCCAGACCACACCCCGATTGAAATGCTGTGGCGGGACCTTAAGAGAGCTGTGCATAAACAAATGTCCACAAACCTCAATGAACTGAAGCAACATGTGTAGCCGGAGGAAGAATTTCTGTGGGACACATGGTGTTTACCCTATCCGGTATGAGAGTACCAAGGCACCCTTTGGATTACCGTGTGCAGTGAAAGAGGCACTTTACCATCCGAGAACTCTTCGTTTTGATCCCTGCTGCAGTTTGGCGATTGAGTATATCTCATACATGCTTTTATTCTAGCTCTGTTTGTGAGTGCACATTTTGTATTTGTACCAGTCAGATAAAATTAATTTTTCTACGGTAAAATAGCATATACGCCTGTTTCTTTATGTCTTTGCATATATATCATATATTTATTGTATAATAGGATATATTAAATATATATATGTATATAAATATCTATATATATATATATAATAGATTTGTCCTATGATATCAATTGTTAGTCCAAATAAAAAAGGTATCACTTAATACTAAAGAAATCATTTATTCTGCACTATCGCAACTGGACTAATACGGCTATTTACATATATATATATATATATATATATATATATAGTGATATCACAACTGTCTCTAGGTGCTGGAATAGGGCAGCTATGGGACTTTTCCAGCGTACAGAGGTTAATCTCCCTAGATAAGCCAGCAGCAGGTGCAAACTAATTAAGCAGACTGAACTCCTGATTGCACATTGAGTTTTAAAGTCAAGAAGTGACTATACACAGTACACTGCTGTTCCCAGAGAAGGGGGAAGAGTTCTCCCCAGCTGTGGAACTGGTACAGTCCTCTAGACCTGCTGGATGGTGGTCGCGGAGTCTGTTGGGTCTCAATCTGAGGAAGAGGAAGGAAGGATGCGAGACCGTGCAGAAGCAGGGATGTTCTGTCCTTAACATTGGATTTACAGAGGAGAGATTCTCTGAGCTCTCGTGGGGCTGAGATCCTCTAAGAATGGAGGGCGCGAGACCGCAATTGAAGCAGGGACATACGGTCCATAACCGTGGGATTACAGAGGAGGGATTCTCTGAACTCTCGCAGGGTCCAGAGGGAACTACATGGAGCCCCAACAGAAAGAGAAGAGCTAAGTAACATATTAATGTACAATACTGAACACTATATTGCTGTGTGCAGAGACTGTGTATGTTGTTGCATATCCCAGGGCATGTTTTGGGGTGGTAATCATTTTAGCTGTCCATCCAGTTAGTAAGGGCTGAAGCTGCATGTGTAGTTAGTCTCCTAAGTGGAGCAGGTGTTTATTTTATGATTTGTTTTGACTAAAAGGGACAGTGGGCCTGTTAGTGTATAATGTATCCTTGTAAATAAACCCTGTATAGAGAAATACTACGTTTCCTTCCATGATCTGGGACTAAAAGAGACAGCAACGTAGTGTGGGCATCACACTATATATATATATATATATATATATATATATATAGTTCGATAAATTAGAAACAAAAAAAGCCACTAACCCCCGTCACTTTACCGCTGGCGAGTGTTACCGGCGGCGGCGGGGTGGTGCAGTATTGCCCCATGGCACTGAAGAGCAGTTTTTCCAGGGTCAGGACTAGAGTTTCCACTGGGATACAGTGTCGGTGGCCTTGAGAGAATCCCCCCTATCTCTCACCTGCCCATCTCGCTCCTCCCACCCAGACCCCCACCTCTCTGTCCAGCACCCATACCTCTCTCTCCCTCTCACCCACCTCTCTCTTCCACACCCCCACCTATCTCTCCCTGTCGCCCACCTCTCTCTCCCATGCCCCACCTCTCTGCCTCTTCTCTCTCTCGCCCACCTCTCCCTCACACTCCCAGCTCTCCCTCCCGCCTCTCTCTCACTCCCTCCTCTCTCTCCACACTCCCACCTCTTTCTCTGTCACACTCCCACCTCTCTCTCCCACCTCTCTCTTTCCCACACCCCACCTCTATCTCCCTCTCACTGACCTCTCTCCACCACCTCTCTCTCTCATACCCCCATCTCTCTCTCCCTCACACCCCCACATTTCTCTCCCTCACACTTCCACCCAACTCTCTCCCTCACACCCCACTTCTCTCCCTCAAACCACCACCTCTCTATCCCTCCCTCACACCCCTACCTCTCACCCTTACACCTCCACCTCTCTCTCTCCCTCATCCCCACCTCTCCATCACTCACAACTCTCTCTCCCACCTCTCAACTTAACACCCTAAATCTCTCCCTCACACCCCCACCTCTCTCCCTCACACCCCCACCTCTCTCCCTCGTCCCCACCTCTCTCGCTCTTCTCTCTCCCACCTCTCTCAGTCTCCTCTCTCCCCTCATGCCCCCACCTTGCTCTCCCCCTCATGCCCCCACCTTGCTCTCCCCCTCATGCCACCACCTCTCTCTCCCTCTCACATCCCTACCTTTCTCTCCCCCTCATCCCCTCACCTCTCACTCCCCTTCATGCTCCCACCTATCTCTCCTCCTCTTCCTCCCCCCACCTCTCTCTCCCCCTCATGCCCTCACCTCTCTCCCATGCCCCATCTCTCCCTCATGCCCCCACCTCTCTCCCCCTCGTGCCCACTTATGCCCCCACCTCTCTTTCCCCCACCTCTCTCTCCCCCTCATGCCCCCACTTCTCTCTCACACCCTCACCTCACTCTGTTCCACACCCCCACCTTTCTCTTCCCCATACACTTAATACTCCCCTACCCCCATACACATAACTCCCTTCCCAATACAAACACACACACTTACCTGGAGGCCTCCGGTGCCACGTCAATCAGTCCGCCCAACTTCCGGTGCATGCGGAGGTGAGGCCTACACGAGAGGCCGACCACAGCAGGGGAAAGAGGCCCGCTGCAGGGCAGGAAAGCTGGGACCCGGCAGCCGGGCCCAACGGCTGCACGGGGTTCAGCCGGCACTAGCAGTTGGGCCTGGCCAGAGGGCATGCCGCTGCCGTCGTCGGCCCTGGGACAATTGTCCCGGCTTACCCCCTCCCCTGCCCCCAGCCTCCCCCTGTCGGCGAATCTGTGATGTCTAGTGTATTACATTAAAATCAAGCAAGGTTTACTATCAGCAATACACACACTCCACCAGAGACGTGATATGTATTAGAGGATTTCTTATTTACTCATAACATATTTGTCCAGAATACCAACCACTTACCAACCATTTACCAACCACAAATATGACATGGTTATACTCTCCTAAGTTTTCAAATATAAACTCAGATCCACCGAGGTCTGTTAACTCATTGATAATAATGGGACATTCGTAAAGTAGACTCGGAAAAAATAGTGGTCGTTAATGAATTTGAAATAGTACCAAGTGGTTTATATACCTCCCTACAACATGCACAAAAAAGAACACGCCTGAGATATACAGTATGCTACTTTGTATATGCAAAGTGTATTCAAATGACATACATTAGCCTATTTCCAAAATATCTCAGGTGTGTTCCTTCAAGTCGCTCTCGGTCGGCCCTTTTTCCTATTGTAACCACTTTCACTGGTTAGCCCTTTCAGTGCCAGAGGGTCGTGCCACCTCAGTGGCCACGGACCACCCGGCACCTCCGCATTACATGGCCGATCTTCGAAGCGATCACGTGCTTGCCGGTTAAGTTTCCGGCCATCGGGCAGAATGTGACAGAGAGCGCCAATCGCGTACAGCCCCTAACAAACAAGCAGAGGCCAATGACATACGGCGTGCGAAATAAGGGAGCCTGTGGTGGTACTTTTTTTTTGGGGACGTACACTGTATGTAGGCCACTGAAGGGGTTAAACAACATGTGTGATTGGTACTGTACAGATGTAGCCAACACTATTGCAAGAGGTGGCGCTTCCGCGGGTTAAATAACACCATAGCCTTGCCACGTTCTTGCGCATGGCTGCTTCTCCCACTGGTGCGTTGCGTATACCGCCGCGTTACGGGTTGCAATAACATTGGCTACAATTGTAGTCTCATATCTAAAATCATCATTAAGACTCATAAAGTGTTAATTAAGGCTCATTTACAACCAGGCTCAATAATCACTCATCCTCAAAATTCGTCTCATAACAAAATAGTCATTGTTCTGTCAAAAGAAAAAAAGCATTCATTATATAAAAGTATGAATGTAGCTCTGCAAACCGACGGTAGCAGGGATGTAATCCCTATTACAGTATTCCTTGTCATTTCTTTATCTGGGGCTGTCCGTGTAGAAGTTTTCTTTTGAATCAGACCCTCTTGTTCTTTGCTTAACAAAAGATTAAGGGGCCTATGCAGAGAGCAGCGCTATTTCGAAATTCGCCATTTTTTGGAGAAAATCGCGCAGAAAGCAGCAGAAAATGGCGAGTTCCGAAAAAGACTCCAATTTTTCTTTCTATTGTAAACGCTCCTCGCGGCTGGCGAGAAACCTCAATCTCTCCATTTTAAAATATCCGTATGCAGAGGAGGCGCGAACGGCATCTAGCGCTGTTTCGCGCCAATAAAAGGGCGCGATTGTCCTCTTTTTGCCTCGCCAAAAAAAACTGGCAAGAAGCTCCGCCGCCGGGCCATTGCAAAGGGGAAAAAAAGGCGCGAATTTGTTTTTAAACACGTTTCTGAGCGCGCATCTCGCCAATTTAAACTCGCCACACACGCAGCCCCTTTACCATAGCAGAATTCGCACTTTTCTGCATATGGAGATTAAAACTCTCCAAAAAAGCTACTTTTTAATAAATTCGCCAATTTTAAAATTCGCTGCTCTCTGCATAGGCCCCTAAGAGTTGTTCAAGTAAAACTGTATTACTTGAATATTGTATTGTATTGTATTACTTTTAATACAGTATTAAAAACTGTATTTTTTTTTTTAACTTGACATGAAAGTGTTTTCCAGAATAAACTTTTAAGGTCCCTGTACCGTACTTAGACAAAATAAAAGAAATAAATAAAAGAAAAAGAACTTTCGAGGCAGTTTTAATAACTCAGTTCAAGCACGTGGGGGTGTTTGCAAATTACGAGTGTACATTTCAACGCCACGGGATCCAGTTTGGGCTGCGTCACTGCTTATTGCTGTTGGCGACCCGGTTTCCTGTTCTCTTTTTTTAAAGATTAGTTCTTTATCACAATGGTGATGGATTTCAATTAGTACGTGTCAGGAATGTAATGAGCAATAATTAACGTCTCATATGTATGAACCCACAGTCTGTTGTATACTTTCCAATGAAGCTATTATTTAAAAAAAAGCCCCTTTATTGGTTTACTGATATTGAGCAAATACTGTACTCTCGTCACTTCTTTATACACAAATGTATTGCACTCTACATACAATACACAGCTGTAGGCCGTTTTGGGTCAGAGTTATAAATGTCATACTGTGGTTATGTTTTCTTTTCTTGAAATCTTGAAAATATATATTATTGTAACCCCTGATGCCCTTCCCAAGACAATATTTAATCCTGCTGTGCTAAACTCCATCAGTACAATACAAAAATATTCCTTTCATGTTCAGGATTTTTCATACTAAGACATGCACGCATGTTTGCCCATGACCTCACGTGTGTGTTTTTTCCATGGTGGATATGCATGTTAGTTAGTAGTGTACAGTATGTACACATGCCTTGTGCCAGAGGATTGTGCATTCCTGCATTGAATATAGTGACTGTACCATTACACAGCTAAGAGCTTATTCTTTTGCTATATTTATGAGTTTTATAAGCAGATATTTATATATAACTCCATGTATTTATGTTAATGTCAGGGGGTTGGCAAGCTACAAACTATACATCCTAAGCACTTAAAACTAAGGTTACATTCCCTAAAGTGCCCTAGCTATATGACGGTGCTCATACTTATAGTACGTGCATATACTCTAAAGTTACTTAGGCGGTATCTCTAACTATAAAGATCTAGTACTGCATGTAGTATAGTATCAGTATACATGTTATGTTCTTATATGAGGAATGCTATTTGTTAGGAAACTGATATCGATCCCATAAACTGTCATCACTCGACAAGTCAGATGGATACTGGCAATGTATAATCCATTAAAAAAATGTAATATCCGTCTATCCCACCGTGGCTTTTCAAATAAAGAATTACAACTGAAAAACATGTTTTTCATTCAATAAAAAACATTTTACAGCTGTTTTTCCTCCAAGTGTGTCCTGAACTCTTGGCAGGAAGTCTTAATGTTTGGGATGTCATCCAGTAAGTATTTGGCTTGCCTTGGATTTGCAGTGAACATACGTGGTGTGGGGATGTTTTTGTGTTGTATAAAACTTTTATTAGTCCTTTAAAATACATTAGAGGCATTGCCTCACACTCAGTCCCTTAAACCTCGCCAATATCTTAAACCTGAAAACAGTGGATGTTAACCTATGTTTATTAGAAGCCTGAGGGTCTACTGGAGGTTGCCAGGGTTCTGATGGAGGTTGGCAGGTTTCAAGAAGACATCTTCATTCATTTTTTTGTTGTTGCTATATTTCTTGAATTTCATAGAAGAACTGGTTATTGAAATATTCTCTATTTCTGCACATACATTTTAAAAGCAGTAGAATATACTGTCATGATAATATCATGAGATATTAAGTATTTTAATCAATCTGGTGCTTCAGGGGTTAATGTATATACCGTTTAATAAAACAAAATTGGGTTTATGACAGGTCAAAACTCTCTCTGTCCAGAGCTTCAAAGAGAACTTACTTGGTGGGTTATCAATTATGGTACAAGATGTGTTGCATGGAGAATAAATAGTCTAGAGATAAGGGCAGTTATTTTGCAAGGTTCTGGGGACATGACTAAGAAAGTATTCAACCAAAGAGTACTTTATTAAAAATTAGAATATCGTGTGACGTAATCTACTCTGCATAATAACCGGTACACATGTGTAATTGTGTCAAAAAGACAAAGCAAACCATACCACACACTATATGGGTAAGAGGTACCTAAAACAGATATCCATTTGTCACTCAAATTTAGGAGCAAGTCTTGTTACGTCCGTCATAATAGCCCGAATCTATTGATATGACTCACGTATGTCTAAGTGTTAGAGAAAGAATGTTATGAGTGCCTTTATTTATTGAGGCAAAGAATTTAACGTATTCTTTAGGAGTTTTTTTTCTGTGCCGTAAAAAAAACATAAACTTAGCCGCTGATTTATGATGCGGTGGGCTTATGTTGTGTCAATGGGGAAAGAATGGTATATAGGGTTTGCCCTGGAGTTATGAAATCGGAATTAAACAGAGGTGTGTTTTGGCCCAAACACGGAAATTTTCATATTTTTACGCCAATGGCCTTTCTGGAGGAAATCCTGACATATGGTAAAGTATTGTATAGGGACTTCTGTTTTATATTTTATCCTGTTATTTAAGAAAAAAATTGCATTTACTGTAATTGTCTGTTCTTGTAATTATCTTTTTCTGGAATCTAAAGCACTGTATTTTTATATATATTTAACAATTCTTTAATAAGTAATGCTTTGGGGCTCTGAATGAACTGTTGCACGCTCTGGAGAGAGTATTTACATTTTCGGACACATTTTGCTACAACAGATTTTTGAGGGTAAAGTGCATAGTTTTTTCTATAATAAAAAGGGACCTGAGACTCTGGCCGAGATAAGCCCTAAGTGCTGATCAGGATTCCCATCCAATGGCACAGATGGTGGTGGGTGAAATGTGTGGAGAGATGGAAGAACTACATAGCACAGACCAATAAAGTATATAATGTCTTTATGTATAAAATATAAAATGCGCACTCACAATTGTGCAATAAAATAAGGGCATGTATCACTCAATGGTGAATAACTGGGTAATCGCACCGCAATATATCTCACCGCCTCCCTTCAGTTTGCTGTCTTCCGCTGCTCATAGGATCTTTGTATGGACCGCCTCTCTGCTCTGTCGCGTCCCCGAGAGACTGAATGGGACTGCAAGGACCCCCCGCTGTATTCATCTGCTGGGCCATTAAGGATCTCACAGAAATGTTGAGGCATTTACTGTGAGACTGCCCCAGAATTTCCCAGACAAGGGTTCTAATACTGGTGGCTGCATCTGTACAGTACCAGTGAGGGATGCAGACGTCTCGGAATCTTTAGGAGTTGGAAACGACATTTATGAATGCATTATTGAAGCAGCCCCTAATCAGCTGGCAAGTTTAGAAATAAAAAAACACCCAGCAAGGCCTGCAAATATTCAGTAAATGAACAGTGGAGTTGCTTTATGGAAAGCATTGGGCTTAATACAGAAATAGTTTTTGCATGAGGTTATTCTTTGGGGCTGAATACAAGAAACCTATTTAAGAGATAAGGCTGCGGTAGCCAACGATGAGACAACACGCATTGTACAACATGCCAAGAATGTGACGACATCATGTACAATATATTACCCTCAAAAGCCATGTCAGGACATTTGTGCCACAGGTAGGGGAAATGTATCAATCATTATTTAAAATGAAAACCCTACAGAAGAGAGACACTTCCAATAAGGAACTTCCACACGGAAACTCTCATTCACTTGATTAGGCGTTTCCATGCGGTGGTGCCCGGTCGAGACTAAGGCACTTTAATGAATGACCTTCAATATCCTATCTCAATCTCACATGACCACATAGCAACTCATTGGTTGGGATTATATCTCTGCTTGGCGATTTGTGTTTTATTATTGGGGTTCTCTTTTCAGGTTAACGCTGGTCTTGACTCAGCGAACTTCCTGTTCTGGAAATACTCAGACAATGTGCTGTCAGACTGTTTTCCCGGCACCTAATTATGTGACGGGAGTTAAACGCTTCTCCAGCACAGGGAAGGAGGTTTCGCATCATATTGAATAAGGCAGAGGTGCGCAAACTGGGGGGTGCGGCATTTTTCTGGAGGCGGGCGTGGCGGATGCAGAGGCCCCGTGCTCTTCCCCGAGGCATTTAAATTAAATGCCAGGGGACCGCGCGATGCCTCTTCAACCTCAACTTACCAGGATTCAGCTGGCTTCTGGGCACGTCGCCAAGACATCATGTGACGCGATGCGTCGTCATAGAAATGCGCGTCAAATGACGCTGCGTGGTCACGTGATGGCTCATGACCATCAGCGTCATTCGACGCCGGGTCACTGGAGAGGGGGGGGGGCGCAAGCGTTGGGACCGGCACACAGGTGGGGTTCAGCAAAAACTTTGCGCACCCCAGGAATAGGGGATTAAGGCTAAAACATTGTCCACCTCAATTAACGAATAACCCAACCCTGATCTAAAACTAGGAAGAGTGGGTGGGAACTTGCTTTTCCACCACGGGGAACAGAAAAAGGGTGTCACACATGCCTCCCGCCTTAAAAAGACCATTTTGCTGGCCCACCGCCTTACTGTATCCCCAAACATAAACTCCTTCCTCTTCCTTCTCTAACCCTTACTACCTCAGTCCAGGGGCTACTCAGGCCTTGCTCATGGCACCTCTCACCTTATGGACAGGATTATCTTTATAATTACAGTGAATTCAGATGGACACATAACAGAGCAATTCAGTTTAAAAGGTTCAATCTTATAACTCCCTATTGCTTAGAGAATCAGATGACAGGAATGTATGAGCTGCCCTCCAAGCCCCCTTAGTAACAAACCAATATTGCATGATTTATGGCTACACTTTTCTTTAATTACGATCAGCACGTACTGAGTAATGTGGTTACAAAATTATGTTAATTAAGAAACTAAATTTAGTTTTTACATGATCATTGAAAACTGAATTTAAAGCAATTAGTTGTAATTACAGTATTTATCAAATGTGCAAGGCTATTTATATAGTTTAACTACTGTAGCAGTGATATTTACATTTGAACACGAGACATATGTAGCCAGGTCCCCCAGGTTTGCCTTTACCTCTGCTGCGTTGGGAGAGTTAGGGCAGGTTGCAGAGTGGGCAGGGAGTGCTCCGTGCAGGGGAGGCTCCGTGGTAGCCCGATCGCTCAGGGCACCGCCATTTTGGTACTCGCGCATGCGCAGTGAGGAGAGAGGCGACAGTGCTGAAAAGAGTTCGCGCATGCGCAGTGGGTGGCTGCGGTAGCGTGCGAAGCAGAGACCAACCAGAGGAGGCCTAGAGCAGGGGAATACAAGTCCCATGAGCCTCAGCCAGACCAGGTGACACCAGGGAGCCAATAGGGTGACAGGAACTCGGAAGTGAGAGGATAGGAGGTTGCGCAGGGGAGCACGTTATTCAGTCCAGACCAGGAAGGGGAAGAGGTAGGGGCTCGGTGTGTAGAGAGGCAAGTAGCCTCTACACTAGGCCAGGACTTTTCCCCCAGGCCCCAGTTAAGCCCTGAGTCACAGACAGTTTGTGGTTACTATAGGAACAGGTCCTAGACTAGGAACCTGCCCCAGTAGTGTGTTAGTGCAGAGACACAGCAGTCGCTGCAGAGTTGAGTCAGAGGTTTGTGACCAGATCTCTTCAGAGACATAATTATCCACCCGGGTGGGATCGTCCCGGAGGAGCAATGCGGAAGGCCCCGTGTCTGTGGATCCTTTGCAAAGATTGTTTGCAGGTCCGAGCGCAGGGCCGCTCGGCGGTAATATCTACTAAGTGCACCAACTGTAACTTTCTCATCCTAGTGGCTGCGCAGTCACCACACACACATTTGGGGGTTGAGGTGTGGGACATTGGACACGGTGTGGGGAAGACGGTGGAGGGTTGCGTCCTGCGAGACGCATTATCTAAGTGTGTCTCCTCAGGGAAGAATACTGATAAGTTATGCTGCACATGAGGTTATGGTTATCGTTAGTAAAGATATTAGTTCTTTTACATACTGTGTGAATATTATTATCTTGGTGTCCTGCGAGGAAGAACTCCACTCTGCTGGGAGCCATCGCAGGTGGAGGCGCTGCATCTGGTAAGATACAATACATATATATATTGCCCCAGGCTCTCCGTGGCAGTGGCTGAGGCTCTGCGAGCCAACAGGTTATACAGCATTGGTAGTCATCTTGTATTCTGGAGGAAACAGGGCTACACATAAAATTCAGATCTTTCTATCTTTTGAAGCTATACATCCTCTGCCACACCCTTATATCTCAGCCTACTCGTCACCTAATATCTCTAAATTCTCCCTTATATTGTAAACTCTATGGGACAGGAACTTTTCCTAATGGTTGGACTGGAATTTACACGAGAGTAATGCATGTGTTATGGTCTACTTAGATTTTGCAAAGGCTTTTGATACAGTGCCACACAAAAGGTTGGTGTACAAAATAAAGGAAATTGGGATCAGTAAAAAAATATTCTCACATGGATTGAAAACTGGTTGAAGGATAGACAACAGAGAGTTGTAATAAATGGAACTTTTTCAGGTTGGGCTAAAGTTGTGAGTGGAGTACCTCAGGGATCGGTACTGGGACCCCTGCTTTTTAACTTGTTTATTAATGACCTTGAGGTTGGCGTAGAGAACAAAGTCTCCATCAGTAAGCAGCGATAAGCCCCTTATCGCCAGTTTATATCGCCAAAAAAGCATTCAGCGATTCAGTAAACCCCGATAAGCTGGCGATAAAAGCAAAAATAGCCGTTTTTTTTCCCCCGAGCCACTTTTCGCCGCTCATTGCCAGCTTTTCAAACTTGCTGTATTATAGTAGCCCCGATCAGCTTATCGCAGCTGATCACTGCTCTAGAATGGAGAATTTCTCTCCAAATCGCCTTGCCGCAAAAAGTTGGGGAGAAGTTGCGAGACGGCACTTAGAAAAAAATCAGGCCTTTTTCCTGCATCGGATTAATGCCAAGGTCTCCTGAGCTGATACCTATTAATGGCCCAGGGTGGGTATAGTGGGTCCGGGGTGGGTGGTTAGGTCTCCCGGGTGGCTAGTGGTGCAGGGTGGGTTAACCCTTTCATTACCGTAGCGGTATTAACCACTAAGGTAATGAAGGGGTTAAGTCCACCCGCTACTCCGCCCGTAAGGCCTCAACACCCACCAAGGGCCAAATACCACCTTCACCCACCCCCGCTACCCACAATAAGCATGGCACTGGTGGTTAACCCCTTCATTGCCTTAGCGGTTAGCCCCTAAGGTAATGAAGTGGGCTGTAAATGCATTTTTCATGCATCTGATTCATGTCAGGGGTCTCCGGTGCTGATATTAAAGGATATCAGCTCCGGAGACCCTGGCATCAATCCGATTCAGGAAAAAGTCCAGATTTTTTCTAAGTGCCGTCTCGCCGCTCATCCGCAGCATCTCCCCACCTTCATGCCAACTTTTTGTGGCGAGGCGATTTGGAGAGCAAATCTCCATTCTAGAGCGGTGATCAGCTGCGATAAGCTGATCGGGGCTTCTAGAATACAGCGAGTTTGAGAAACTGGCGATGAGCGGCGAAAAGTGGCTTACGCCGAGTGGTTTGCGTTTTTTTTCCGGGAAAAAAACAGCGATTTTTGCTCTTATTGCCAGTTTATTGGGGCTTACTGAATCGCTGTAGGCTTTTTTTGGCGCTAAGGGGCTTATTGCTGCTTACTGCATGAGGCCCTAAATTGTGTAAGGTAGTAGAATCAGAACAGGATATGAATTCTCTCCAGAAGGACTTGGATAGACTGGAAAATTGGGCAGGTAAATGACAGATGAGGTTCAATATAGATAATAAATATAAGGTTATGCATTTGGGATACAAGAATAAAAAGGCGACTTACAAATTAAATGGAGATATATTGGGGGAATCCTTGATGGAGAAGGATTTAGGAGTGCTTGTAAATAGCAGGCTTAGCAATAGTGCCCAAAGTCATGCAGTAGCTGCAAAGGCAAACAAGATCTTATCTTGCATTAAACGGGCAATGGATGGAAGGGAAGTAAACATAATCATGTCCCTTTATAAAGCATTAGTAAGACCACACCTTGAATATGGAGTACAATTTTGGGCACCACTCCATATAAAAGACATTACAGAACTAGAAAATGTGTAGAGAATAGCCACCAAATGAATAAAGGGGATGGAAAATCTGACTTATGAGGAGAGGCTAGCTAAATTAGATTTATTTACATTAAAAAAGAGGCGTCTAAGAGAAAATATGACAACTATATACAAATATATTCGGGGACAATACAAGCAGTTTTTAAAAGAACATCCCAAGGGCAATACAAAGGACACAGGGTTATTCCTTAAGGTTGGAGAAAAAGAGATTTCACCAGCAGCAAAGGGTTCTTTACAGTAAGGGCAGTTAAAATGTGCAATTCATTACCCATGAACACTGATGGCAGATACTGTACAATAAAGGTCTTTAAAAAACATTAAACATCTTTCTAGAAAGGAAAGGTGTAACACCTCTACCCCGGTGTGGAGATTAGTGCCACAGGACAGGCTTTCAGTTCTCTTGTGCAGCGCCTCCATCCTGTAGAGATCCTGCCAGAGACAGGGGTTCACCCCACAGGCACTACTCCAATAACATAGTCCCAGACTATGTGGTACAATGTGTTTATTGGAACAATATAAAGCATATTCACTTCATCTACCTTGAACTAAGCCCCAGAGGCTTCAGGCCCCAGAGGGTAGTCCTTTACCCCTGTACCCCTGATGGGGCAGGGTAGAATCTGAACACACTCGCTAAGGAGCAGGCTGCACTTGAACTCCTCACTAAAATTAGGTAGGCAGCATCTTTTATACCTGGAGAGGGGTTAGTAACCCTGCCCCAAGACTGGGCAGGTTTTGGATGATGGACAGGCATCACACCATACTTCATGTGACCCATTAATACCCATCAGGCATGATGCTCCCAACTGCCATTAGGCCTGCACTGGACATGGCAACAAATGTAAGTAAATTATCTAGTGGCCTATGGAACTCACATGCTGGTCCATGTGAAAGGGGTTAACCATAACACTGCCTGCACCTTACCAAGACTTACATGCGAGGGCCAGAGAGCACATACCCAGGGCACATGGCTACACAGTGACATACCAAATATGTAAACATGGGAATTATGTTGATCGAGGGAGTAATTGATTGAGGGAGCCATTATTTGGAGTCAGGAAGAAATTTATTTTTCCCCTTATTATACATCTTTGGATGATATGTCACTGGGGTGTTTTGTTTGGATCCTTCCTCTGGATCAATATACTGTAAGTACAGATATAGGATAAAGTATCTGTCGTCTAAATTAAGGTGGTTAAACTTAATGGACATCACTGGGGTGTTTTGTTTGGATCCTTCCTCTGGATCAATATACTGTAAGTACAGATATAGGATAAAGTATCTGTCGTCTAAATTAAGGTGGTTAAACTTAATGGACATATGTCTATTTTCAATCTCATCTACTATGTAACTGTGTAACTTATGTTTGAATTGCTTTCCTCCCATACTAGCTCATATTATTTTGTAACGTATTTCTGCTGTAAAGCGCTATGTACGATACATGGATGGAGCTATACATATGAAGATACATACATACAAATCTATTGCTCCCATTACATTACCAATCAAAACAACAAAATAAAGTTTCTGTCAATTGCTAAATATTTATGGTAGAATACGAATTAACTAGGGTCCTACTCTTGTTTATCTTCATTCAAAAGTAAGAAATTTTCCTTAGAAACAGTCAGTCTCCAAGAAGAACATCAGAGAGCCTGAAGGAGCATGAACATCTTCTCCACTTCTACTGTAGATCTTCTGGATAAATATGATAGTGGCGGATTTTCCTAGCCAGGTATCCAACGTCCCTTGACTACAAAAGGAACAGATTCACTAATGTCTGCTACAGTTAACCCCCTATGATATACAGTAGGTAATTTCTGCAGAATGCACCTGTTACCCACAAAACAAATGGCTACATGTACTTTTGAAGAAAAGACCAGTGTTTCTACACCAGTGGTGGACAAAAATGTTTAAAAGTTTTTTTACATATCCACCCACCCCTGTGAGTGTCTGTGTCACACTGACAAGGACACACAGCACACACAGCTCACTCACACACAGCCCACTGGCACTGGCCCCTTCCCCTCACCCTCTGAGATAATTGAGAGAAGGGATGGGCAGAGTACTGGAGCCCCTCGCCTCACTCCCTCCTCCAGCTGTCGTGTGCCTCTGCCACCCGTTCTCTGAAATTCCTCCTCCCCCACCAACTCTCTTTACTAAGCCTTGCATGGGTAACTGATCCTGCTCTGATGTCATGCTAACAGGGGGTACATTTTAGGCAAACCGGACTTTTCCCCTCCCTGTTCAACGCACTGTAGTTTAATTAATGAAGGGCTAACAAGTTGGTCTCTTCTATGGTATCACAACCTTCTATGAATCTTCAACACAAATCAATAACGTGTTGTTGCTACAACATATTGGTATGAAAAAAAACCTACATACACAATCCCAATCTCACCCATGATTTTAGGCACTTCTGCAAAGATCTCTGGAATGCCCTTCCCCTCAGTATCCAACTAGCACCCTCTCTATCCACCGTTCAGACCCACCTTAAAACACACCTGCTTAAGGAAGCATATGAGTAGCTCCGTGGATGATACTATACACCTTATGCATAAACCTTGTCCCCTTGCAGACGCACTTACCAGAACGCCCTCCTACTGTCTCTGTACGTTCTTCCTACCTACCAATTATATTGTAAGCTCTTCGGAGCAGGGACTCCTCTTCTTAAATGTTACTTTTATGTCTGAAGCACTTATTCCCATCATGTCCTATTTGTATTATTTGTTATTTATATGATTGTCTCGCGTATTACTATGTACATTAATGGCGCTATATATATAAAGACATACATACATACATATATTTTTTTTACATTCTCAGACAGAGACATGCCAGCTTGTTTGGAGCATTTATCAATTTCCCATAAAATTATTTGCTATTGCTAAAGATGTATGAAAATAACTCAATTTGTATTGATTTTGCTGTAGTAATTTAATTGATTCTATTGATTACGTGTTTTTATTGATTACCCAATCAGATCAAAAGTATTAAAATAATATTGCATGGAAACAGAAAGTGACACTACACGTCTACTCCTTGATCCACTTACAACCTGCAGTTCCAGGTGCTCAAAGTTTAGGTGTCTGATTATAATTTAAACCAAATCTGTACAGAGAAAGCTCTATCTCATTTGTTACCGTATACTGTACCAGGCTAATCTTTTAGTATGAAAACACATTACCTTTCCCTACCTTATTTCGCAGTAATTCCAGAGCTTTCTTTAGCTGTTGTAGAGGTTTCTGAACTTATTCACAGAAACAATGACCCTTTCCTGGTGGGCAAATCACTTAATCTCCTAAATGTCCCGTTGGTCAGGGTTTTATATTGCATCTATGTACAACACTGCATATATTATTTGTATTATATAGGAAATTACAGTATAATTGAAAAACATTTTGTTTTACAGTACCTTGTGGGATAGTCAGAGACATTGAGATTTTTTTCGTGTTGTAGGCGAGGAGTTGTCAGGGAAAAGTAGAAGAATTGAAGTATTATTTATTCAATATTAATTTTTTTTAAAAGTGATAATCCTGGTATTATTTTTTATGAAAGTTAATTTTGATTTAAATAAGAGCAGCTAAAGATTAAAAAGAAGAAAGCTATGGGAGGCTAGTTTGTGCTTTGAATAATGTTACATGTGTCCTCTGGGTCTTTACAGACAGAAATAGCAGGAAGATGTCCTGACTGCCGGAAACATAGTTTGTATTAAAAAGTACTGTATAACATTCCAGGGCTGACACATTTAAAGAGTAATTATATACCACGCACAATTGCATATATAAGAATATTATGTTCGGACTCTTCATTTTTCCATCATATCTTTGTTTTCTGTGTCTGTCTCATCACGATAATGGACAGTTTGGGGAAGCATCTGCTTGAGATTGTTAAGAGATGAGAAAACAGAGCTGACAACCCCAATTATTGGTTTAAGGCAAAGACAGAGCCCACATTTAATACAAAGTCCTGCCAATATTATCATGATTGTCCCGAGAGACACCGTAGAAGAAAATCATTAGTTAGTATCCATGTTACCCATTACCACAACTCATCTGTTTTATACTGTACAAATAAATACTTTTGGCAGAGTATATATTATAATTGAATGGAATTAAGTTAAAGAATGATAACAAGGGGAAATGATTATGGCACCATGGGTTGTATTACAAAAATAGTGTATACATAAAACTGAGGCATCCTCTCGTCTCTCCTTGTGGCTCGGGAACTGCGAGAAAGTTGTACACGTGACGCTGTCTTTTTGCACAACATTATCATCTTTTGCTGTATCCAAGGCTGTGTCTATTCTGATCTACAGGGGTCAGAATAAGTTAGTGAACCCCAATGATAATGATGGAAATTCCATAGTTTTCCCATGCTAACCTTCTTGAATCAAAATCAGTCTTTCTTTAAATATCCAATATGGTTTATATCAACCAATTGCATGTCTTTTGAAACAAATGATGTATGAATTAGACAAACAATGAGTAATTAAGAGTCAGGGTACGTGCAAAAGTGAAACTCTGTTTTATCAGCTAAATTAAAGGGGAGAATTAGGTGTTTAAATAACTAGGTAGATCTTCAGGAGTGAGTTTGGGAGGCCCCACTGTCACGGGAGACCAGGCATTTACACCTTAATGCCGGGATCATGCAACGAGCAAAACAACATAAGTGAAATAAATTGGAAATGTATTCACATAAACAGGCAAACACACAATGGAACACAAACTACATAAGAAGAAGACACTTACTTGGGACCTGGGGCAAAAAAACTAGACTTTCCTATCTTAATATAGTATGAAACAAGAGTCTTTTAGTTGACCAGGACTTAGCCCGGAATGTCCAGGTACTGAAATCGGCAAGCAATTCCAGACGCCACCACTCTACAGACTTCTGAGGATGTGTAAAATCTTGGCCGGGTGGTACCATCGATTCCCTAGAACTGAAATCGGCATGCAATCCCAGCCGCGACCACTATGATCCTTTCTGAGAACTTGGCCCCGGAAAGTGGGACCAAGAAAATATTTAGAGTCAAATTTCTGAAGCCGGTGTCTTTGCTATTTCTTTCAGAGCATCGTTTCAAACTTGCCACTGCTGTTCTGGCGCTTAGAATCTGACGTCTGGATTGGCCGAGGGTTTGTTATAGTATTTTCGAGTTCATTCATGAAATACCTCAGCCAATCACAGCATGGGAACTTTACAATCAGCCAATTAGAGCGATGCTAGTCTTCTAAACCGGGCACGGGAATTCTCTGAATTAGCCAAGGGCATGCGCAAGATGCCACTTCAGCAAATTGGTACTCAGAGGTGGCCCGCTGGGCTAGGCGCCTCCACGTCTGGGAAGGCAAATGTTAGTCCAGAGGGCTTTCATTTATCCGAGGACGTGCATACTTCACCTAGCCATCCTGCCCAGATGGTTTCACACCTCGTATCCTCTGTGGCTTTCAAGTCCGGAGTCTGAGTAGACACGCTGGCACCTAAGTTGGTAGCCCAGTGACTCACTCAAAACGTTGGATATGAAAGTCCCAGCTCATAACTGTGCACAAGTACATATGTTTTAAAACACACTGTTTAATAAAATATACAATTTAAAAATGTCCTAAGTCTTGCTGGTATGGGGAAAAGAATAAAAAGTTGCACTTTTGGGTGGCCTGGGCATTAACTGGGTACCCCCCTTAACAAGTTTAGGAACACCTTATATCCATATGCTCCATTTACCTTTCTGGTCTGTGCTGAAACAGGGAATCCTAGCTGTGAGTTGCGCAAGCGTTTTCAAGGGGAGATTTTGCCGGAGCAATGTGTCTATATGTATCTGGGATTCTGACCTTATTCCTGGCTACATTTTTGGGGTATCCAGCAACTCTGGACCCCAGCTAGCTAGACACCTTCTGACAAGACTTTCTCCGCAAACCCCCCCTTGAAACCCATAGCCCAGCGATCACTGCTTGCTGGCACTCCTGGAAAAGTAAAAACACATACATTCTTTATTGTTGCATAATTATTCACAATGCATAGACAATAACTGGGCTCAAGAGCTGACACTCCCAAAACCCAATACATGGATCAGAGGTAACCAAATGAGCTTAACCTTTATTGTGAGCTTGGTTACCCCTTCACCATCATACCCACCCTACTGTATATAAATATCAGAAACTTTGTGAGTTTGGTTTTCGCCATACAGGTGTGTGGAAACACGTCATGCCACGATCAAAAGAAATCTCTGAGGACCTCAGAAAAGCAGTTATTAATGCTTTGTCTAGAAAGGGTTACAAAACCATTTCTAATGATTTGGTGCTTTCAGACAAGTGGTGAAAATTCAAGCCTACAATCAGTCTACCCAGGAGCGGTCATCCTACCAAAATCTCTCCAAGAACAACCCGGCAAATCATCCAGGAAGTCACAAAGAATCCCAGAATAATTGAATGAGATCAAACCCGTCTCAAACGGATTTCTTAGGAATCCCCTCCGTTTTTCTTATCTGCTTTGCTGTAGGTTGTTTTTAAAAACTGCATGCAATGCTGGCAGGAAATATGCAGATGCAAACAAAAAAGGGAAAAAGTGCCACAATAGTGTATTAACCCTAGATAAATATCACTGTTAGAACATTGGTTAATTAATCTCAGAAAGGTCAATTGTATGATCAAAGGATAATTTTAATAATGGATATTCCATGGGAAAAAAACATATAAAACCATGTATAAAAAACAATGGATACATCAGCGTGTCTGTTATTAGTAAAAATTGGACATGGGCCCAGTATATTACAGTCTTTGCCGTGATATTCCCCAGTCAGTTCGTCAATATCAGGACACGCATTGATGCCGCCGTTCAGCTCCGCTCTGCCGTCCACTGCCTCCAGCTGATCAGCCTCTCCGGGTGACATCACTGCTCTCTCCCCGAGCCAGGAGACGCAGGATCAGCTGCTCTGCTCCGAATGCATCTCCGTTCCCATCCATTTTTCGGCAGTCCCGTCGGCTCGCATCAGTACTATCAGCTGTGGGGAATTCACCTGGCCACTTCATTCTGCTCCGTCTTATTTAACCCTACGTGTTTCAAGACTATAGGTGTCTCTTCTCCAGAACCTTTCGAATAGAACAATCTCTTTCCAACCGTCAAGCATGGTGGTGGGAGTGTGATGATCTGGGGCTGCTTTGCGGTCTCAGGACCTGGACGGCTTGCCATCATTGACACAACCATGAATTCTGCATTGAATCAGAAGATTCTAAAGGAGAATGTCAGGCCATCCGTCATTGAGCTGAAGCGAAAGTGGGTAATGCCACAAGACAATGATCCTAAACATACAAGCAGATTTACAAAAGAATGGCTGCAGAAGAAGAAATTCCATGTTTTAGAATCGCCTATTCAAAGACCGGACCTAAACCCCATCAAAATTTTATGGTGGGACCTGAAGTGAACTGCCCATGCAAGGAAGCCCTCACATGTCACTGAGTTGAAGCAGTTCTGTAAGGAGGAATGGGCTTAAATTCCTCCAAAACAGCAGTGGGTATCAATGTCAATCTTAGCTCAGGAAGATCCAACGTAATAATCCTTGGTGCAAGACAGAAAAGTACACTCTTAGTGCAACTTTGTATGTTAAATCTTGTAATATATTTAAATAAATTGTATCACACTTACATTTTATCATTGTGGCATGTACACATAAAAATAAAAAGTGGACAGATCCTCTGGTCTCTCCGACTGCGTCGCGTCACTTCCGGCAATGGTCCGCGTCACTTCCGGTCACGGATAATCCCGTTGTTCGGAGCCGCGGGTGCCGACGGTGCAGGGCAGTTTCGGGAGCCTGTATAGCCTACTTGCTCTTAACTTGATGCGTTTCGCGTTGATGCTGATCTGCTCCCAAACCTAGGCTTGTGATCCCGGGAGCAGATCAGGGTGGGTTTGGCAGTGTGTCTATGTAGCAGGGTTTCCGGAGTTATGGGATACCCCAAAAGTTGTATCTGGAGATTGAGTGATATCTTCGGATACAGCTAAGCGCATTACTCCGCCAACCTAGGACCCTGGAAACGTTCTTACGACTCACCGCCATGATCCCTGCTGCAGCATCTTCCAGACAAGGTAAATTGGTATGAAGGGGTTAAAATATATCTGCAGGTATTTTTACAATATTTTTATAATAACAGAGTTTTTATTATTATTGCATAGCTACCCTATGATAAGGGATGTAAGCAAGATAAAAAGAGTTGACCAAGCACGTGCATAGAGTGAGAGTGGAGAAAGGTTTGAGGATGTCATATTTTTTGATGATCCATCTGTCTCCCTGGAATAATTTTCCACTATGGCATTTAGAAAGAAACTTTGTTTATCCCTGAAACCTCGACTCAAGAATCAACGAAAGTGTGGGAGCAATCTCTAGAATTGGACCAGGACCGGTAGTTATATTTGAAGGAAAGATTCTGTTTCAGTTTTGTTAACACTAACTATATCCTAATTTGACACTGACCCTTTTCCATTAACTAAAACAGTGTGCCATTTTTTTATTGTATCTCAATGTATTATGGCTAAAGTGTAGTTCCAGGAGCTCCTGATTGCTCAAGCGGCAACACCTTACATTTAAATAATGTTCAAATTGGGGCACCAGTTCTTAGAAAACAATGACTGAAAACACAGTGCATCTGCAACTTTCATTAAGGACAGTGGCATCAACTGGGTCAAAACACCTCCATAGTAAATAACTGTATTGATCAGTAATATACTAACTGTGCTGTAGTGTGTGTGTGTGTTTTGTGGGGATGTTGGAACGTGTGGGGGGGGGGGGTTAGGGGGTGTGTGTTTGTGTGATGTGTGGTGGTGTGGTTTGGGTGTTTGTTTGTGTGTGTGTGTGTGTGTGTGTGTGTGTGTGTTTTATCCTTGGCAATAACCATACTGTTTTTGTCTCTATATATGTAGATCCCCTGATTTTAACCCCATCAAGTTGGTGTGGCATACATTAAAACATCATCTGTGCAAGTATGTGTAGGCTGCCAACAAAGATGAACTAGTAAAAGGGATATGGAATTACTGGAAGGAGTGTGTAAGTGTAGAAACTTGCAACAACTACATAAACCCTATTTTAAAAAAGTGTTACCGGTGGTTATTGAAAGAAACAGGATGGCAATAGGGATATAGTACTGTAGTACTGTATAGTACTCCCTTCCCATGCACCATTATCAGGTTCTGGAAACAGCTGACTTGTTTTGATTACTGCTGGGGTGTGAAAGGCTTATTCTGACTTGCACTTTTGAAAACAAGACAGGATGAGGGAAATGGACCAGTACTCTAAGTTTTATACAGACGTGTTACTAAAGTCCCAATTCACAGGCACAGTAATGATGGAGTGATAATGGCTCTGTACAATGCATGTAATCAGTGTATTGCAGGCATCCATTGAAACCTACTGTGTCCAGAGAACACACCTAGTTCATGCACAGATGCTCAGGGGAAAGGCTAGGGCTTTCCCATAATTCCTGCTGAGAATCATGCGAAAATCAGTGAGATAGAAATCAGTGCTACCGGATCATTTCAAACATTATCTTGTGGTTAAAATTCTATCATGGATGCTGGGCAGTGAACATAAATCATTCATCAACTACGAACAGCAACACATAGGTCTCTTATGGAGTCAGTCACATTTCTTATAGCACATCAATATACCTTTGCAGACTGCATGCTCAGACCTTGGGTTCTGTGTATCCATGCTTCTGTGTCTCAATGGTCTCGTTTAGCATCTCCAGCCCGCGTTTTCCTGCTGAATGCTTTGAAGATAATCAAACAAGTAACATTTCCAATGGGACAGCACTACAGTGAAAACTTGAAATTTGAAGAGACAAAGTTTAGTACAAAGGTTACAATTTATTTAAACAACAATTTGTCAAACACAGAGACTTTCTATTTCTCCCCCATCTGCTCTTTCTCAAGGAGTGAATAATCACTGCCGGAGTAACAATATATCTACTAACAATTCAAACTAATTAAAAACAGCTATGGTGAATTTAACCATTTCATTACATTTTTATTCCTAGCAATGAATCCTCTAATTTTCCTGAACGTAACAGATAATGAACAAGGATAGAATAATTCAAACAAACTCATTTTTATACACACAATATAAATAATAATGAAATTAAATAGTTAAGCAAATACAAAAAAAATATCTATTTTGGAATAGTATTAACCACACATTATATACATTATGGTGGGTAAAAAAAAAGTGACAAAACCCTCCACCATACAGTACATAAAAATGTCCCTTGTGAGCACATTGACATGTCTCAGATAGGTCTGCAACCCTGCTTTTCGCCATTATCTCCAAGCATACAGTGCTTCCACTGCAGCCAGGGATTCTGGGAAATGACCTGCCATTGGACACACAGTGTCACCTTTTGCTTCATGGCCATATTAATATGTGCCTCTATCAGCATATACCTGCTATATTACACAGCTTTTTAGCACAGCCTGGGTTAAAATAAGTGCCTAGCCAGTAACCCTACTCACAGACAGCTGTTTCAATTTAATTGTGTTATAAATATCTTATTGAGGTATTTATTACTGTATGTGGTTTTTATTTGATTCATTAACTTCATATAGCTTAAATCTTTTATTCATAAAAAAAATATCATTAAAACTAATTAAATGCTAAACCGGTCTGGTCTTTCATTCGAAGTAAAAAATAGTATTAAAATATAACCTTTATTGTTTTTACTTTGTATGTGAATTGTGTACACTTTGGACATTTGTCCTATATTTACATTAAGTTGCAATACAATCAGATGTGTCTATGTCTCCCATTGCCTGTCTCTGGACAAAATAGCACCAACCATTCTCATGATGTGCTTGGGATTCCACTCTGAATTTAACCATCTAGAAACCAAGATCCTCAGGGTAACATCCAGTAGGCTTCTCATTGATATAACGTTTTAATTTTATCCCCCCCCCCCCGCTAATCAAGGGAGCAATATGCTCAATATCCCAGAAAGAAACATTTCTGAGGTTACCTTCTGTACAAGTAGACATATGTTTGGAAACCGGATTAATTTGATCTTTCCTTTCATTTAACCTCACATGCTCCATGATACAGATTTTTTACATTCTACATATATTTCGGAACATCCGCATTGCAATGAATATATCACACATCGTGTGTCACAATTAATATAGGATCTAATTCTATAAATCTTTTGCATATTGTCATGAGAAAACAATCTTTTTTGCATAGATAAAAATTTTGCATTACCGCATGTATATAAACTGCATGTTCGTTGATCTTTCTTTTCTATATTTCTCAAACAACTGGGGGAGATTTGGTTAGTTATTGTGGGTACTTTTGAGAATTCTGCCTTATGTTGTGCTTATAGTGCCGGCGACGCGATGTCGTGTCAAAACAAATGCATTATCGCCGTCGTCGGCGCTTATAGTGCACGCGAAGGCGCGACCAAGCGACAGCACTACCAAAAATCTGGTAATCACTGTTATTTGATTTTTTCGGTGACGGTCTCACCTTGTGGCCAATCAGAGAGCTTCTCTGTCCCTCTGCCTTCCCCTTTTATGACATCACTGGCCTTGTAGCCGACGTTGCCTAAACTTGAATAACAACTATCTCAATGGCGATGGCGATGTCATCGGTCGCGTCGCCGGCAGTATAAGCGCAGCCTAGCTCACTACTCATGATTTGTTTCAACACAGGTTTCAAGTGTAAGTATTTCCCTGTGCTCCTTCAGAATTGATACAATTTGTACCACTTGTTTGCTATGCTTTGTGATAAACAAGAGACTGTTAAACATGCTCTTTGTCAGGGTCTTCCTAGACATCCTGCTCCCAGTCACAGTTCCTTTGTCTGTCCACCGGGTGTGCTGCGATTTTCTGTCTGCTCTGGGTTTTCCCTTCTGTCTCCTCTTGGTGCTCCTGTCCTCTGTCCCTGCCTGTCTTTATAGTTTTCTGTTTCCTGTTCCTCTTTGCCTTTTCTTTGTGTTCCCTGGCCTCTGCCTGAACCTGTGCCTGTAATTGTTCCTATTCCTTAATAAAGGCTCTTGCCTGCACTAGGCTTGTCCCCGTCTGTTCTTGCCCTGCCCAAGCCTCTGTGGATTTCTTCCTGCCAACCCCTGCCTGTGACCCCATGATTCTTGCCGCCTGTCCTTGACCCCTGCTTGCTCACATGGTACTTCAACCAATCAGATTGGGAGATAAACCATGTGATGGCAGCCATTTTTTTAAGGATGTGACAGCATCCCTTTAAGATGTCACATGGTACTCCAGCCAATTGGATTGGGGGTAAGATAAGCACAGTAACAAGCAATGCATTTTTTGGCAAATGCTTCTTTTTAATTAAATGTCATGTATTATATTTTTGGTGCTTTTTTTTAGGTTGCCCATTGACTGGCATAGTAGCGAACCATGCCCATAAGGCATGGTGTCCCACTGTGCCAATCAATTGGTTTATGGGCATTTTTTTTATTACTGAAATTGAATGTGTTTTATTCTGTGCTTGTTTTTTTATTTGTAGCTTGCCCATTCATTGCCATAGTGTGAAACCATGCTCATATTATGGGCATGGTGTGCCACTGTGCCAATCAATTGGTAGATGGGTTGTGGTAGTTGCCCTGGGGAGGCTGGTTAGGCCTCCCGGGTGGGTAGCGGAAGGGGGGTTAACCCCTTTATTACCATAGTGGTTCATAACCGCTAAGGTGATTAAGGGGTTAGTGGCCAGTAGTTACTGTATGTTTAGTAGTTATGTTTGTATTTTTTCTTTTCCTTATACCGTCCACATCTTCTGACCCAATCGGAGTACCATCTGTGAAACGGAAGCTTCTTCACATAGTTCAGCCTTATTATGGCTTTCTAAAAATACCAGACCAGACATGAGTACTACCCTCCCAACTATTGCCCATTCCCTGAAAATGTGGGATATGATTTGATTAGAGAGAGGCCTCATCACCACACACACAGGGATGCTGTCTATATTTGGGAATCCTAATTTCCTTCCAGGATTTATAGTAGAGCCGTTTTCCTTGTGGACTAAAAATGGACAATGCTGAGAAGATATAATGGCAGGTACCAGTGTTAGATCTTTTGCAGATCTTAGGGAATTAAAATAGATTCAGAATGCTGAATTCCTGAGGTATGCTCAGATTAGACACTATCTTTCACATTGGTTCTCCAAGCGCCCAATGCAACAGGAGGAGACTTGTCTCTCCACACCCTTGGTGAAACAGACAATATCATTTCCATATCAAGAGCTCTTACCCAGTACAGGAGAGGGAGAGAGGTTGCATATTATGCAACAGGAAGATTATATACTGTAGGAGAACAATTAGAAATACATGAATGGGCAGAATATGGGATACTATTTAGCAGATTTTGCTAAATACATTGGTGAAACTCCTATATAGGTGGTATTTGACTCCAGACTGTGTACATAAATATCACAAACATACCTCCCCTTACGTATGTTATCTCTCCTTCAGTGTACCTGTGGGAAAAATGATATTGGACAAACCTAAAGAAATGTAAAAATATGAATTTTAACAACATTCAGAACTTTAGTCACAAGACTAAAGCACTCCTTTATCGCAACATCGTTTGGAGTTCTATCAGTGTAATCCGTAGTAATTACAATTTATGGGTATTGAACATGGGAAAGGTTTGGTCAGATTGGGTTCTAGAGATCTACAATTGCTCAAACGCGAGGAGTTTTGGATCTTTAAACTCCAAACCAGGTTCCCTAATGGTTTTAATGAACAAGTTGATGTCACTTCTTTTTTGTATTAATATATTTATATTTCTGGGTCATAAGTATTGTTTGTAATATTCCACTGTTAGACTTGGTCAAGGTAAAAATAGTTTTGCACATTTAGACTCAGCCGCGTTACGCATTTGGTGCCGCATGCAGTCGTGTGATCGTGCGTGGCACCGAAGACACCAAGCTTTGATACCTGTGTAGGTATGAGCAAAAAAAGAAGGGATGGGACACGCCAAATGAAAAACTCTGATAGTAGGTGTAATAATCGCAGGTACGGCACAGACAGATAAAGCACAATACAGTGCAGTCAACTGACTTATTGTAAGAATGGGTGTGAGGGGAAGAAAGGAGACAATATGTGTGGCGCCCGAAGCGCAGGAGAATACACAGATACTGACAGCTCCATGAGGCAGTTTACCAGCTGAAGACGCTATAATGCAGGGGCTCCCTTCAGCCTCCCACTACAGATAAGCTTTAAAGACTTTTTTCATTCTATGAGCATTACCTGTCACTTCTAGACATTTTAATTGCAATAAAGGGTAATACACCATAGTGGCTTCTCTGTGTGCACTTCTTCTCTTCCATAGACATCTGTAGGTACATGTAAGAGACGTGCAGAGGTACAACCAGGGAGACATATTTGGGGACATTAAACCATGGCTTTTATTTGACCCTTAGCTTTAAGCAATACATTTAAGGAAGTACACAAATAAACAAACAGCCTATCCCTATGTAAGGGTAACTCACTTTCCCAGTCCCTATCTGCAGGGCTGGGAGGATAGGCCTCTTGCTAACCTATGACCCCAAAGTCCAAAGACGTATCTGTAAGCAGGGGTCCTTTTATGTTAGTCTCTGGGTCTCGGTTGGTGTCCGTTGGGGGGCCACCCTCTGGTGGGTTCCAGGGTCCTCTGTGCCCAGGATTCAAGCTTTGGTTCCTGGGGATCTTTCTGGCAGCACAGTCCTCTGTTTAAGACCAATTACTCCTGGGAATCTCTTCTGCAAACAGCGTCCCTCTGTGCTCAAGATATCCCCCTTGCAGTTCAAGCAGGAGGCTTTTCTACCTGTCTGATGAGCCAGGTGGATACTGGTTAAATGTAACTGCAATTAACCAGCTCATTGCTGGATTCCTCAGACCAATACAGGCTTTCTATTGAAGCCCTTTTAGACACGGGTTCTGCCGTGTCACAGTATATAAGATACTTGTTATGGTAGATGCTGTTACACCATGATGAAGTACATTTACCGTACAAAATGCGTTGAGTTTGTTACATCATTACATTGGCTATACTAAGGAGCTTACCACATAGGTTTTGAGCGCCTGAAGCTGAGGCTTTACCATACATACATTGGGGATCTGAAATTGTATGATACACACCCATTTGGTTGTGTTTCTGTCTTCCCCGAGCTCCTCCAATTCAAGCCTTGGGGATTATTTTTCAATACGTGTATATATGTGTGTGTTTGTGTGTGTGTGTGTGTATATATATATATACTATGTAACTAATAGCTGTATAGTAGACTTTTTTCATATGTTCAAGGAAGCTAATTAGTTTGTTAAATGCTTTACAACTTCTTGTTTTTTGTAAAGTACCAGGGATTGCTTCATTGACGCTACTATTACACTGGAAAAGTGTTGTTTGTTGGGTTAGGGTTAGATTGGTTGACTTGGAAATCTGCTGAAGCACAATCGCTCTGAGAGATGGTTGGCCTAACAAGAATATTACAGAGGCAGCCAATGTTATTGCTATGCTTGGAGCGCTACCACGGGTGAAATTGTGCGATAGCCCCGCCCCCTTTCTTGCGTGTGGCTGATTCAAATCATTGACTGGTTGTCATGCTGGCGCTTCGTATGTTCCGCTGAAGTGTGCCAAACGTAATAACGTTGGCTACATCTGTGTATTATTGAGGAAATATTGTAGTTACTTATAGTAGACAAGAAAGGTCTACTTTCAACAACCCAGAACATTTTGATGATATCAATCATTGAGACTACCTTCTAATTTCTTAAAGCATCATTTTCATGCATAACAGATTAAGATCTAGGTTCCCATTCTAATGTAGTCTGTCTAAAAATATTTAACATTTTTTTTTCTTACAAAACTTCCCAAAGTCTACATCTGCGTCGCCCCAAAGGCTGATGCCTGAAAGGGCTCTCCAAGAGATGCTCCCCTGTGCACAGAACCAGCGAGTTAAGAGTTAATATCTGTGTTTGCTTACTGCTATGTGTTTCATCAACCCTGCTCGCTGGAATGTTAATGACCCAGGAGGACAAAGGACTCCGAAACCACAGCTGCATTCAATCTGAACCTCTTCAGTCTACATCTGCATCACTCCAAAGGCAGACAGCCTTTGGCACAGCCGAAGTGCAACCAAAGGGGGCGAACCATTCGCTGATAGGTAATGTTAAGGCTGCTCTATTTCAATCTGAAACTCACCAGCCCTTTATCCCCTGTACCCAATTTTCCAACTGTCCATGAGATATCTGTGAATTGACTTTATACCCCTGTTCATTTAATGTAACCATGTATTTGTCATTATAACTCTATGTCCAGGACATACTTGAAAATTAGGTAACCCTCAATATATTTCTTCCTGGTAAAACATTTTATAAATAAATCAAGTTCTTCAATGCTATTATCTTGCATTTTGGGGTTCTACTGATCCCCCCCCCCTCTCCCTGCTGTCTTAGAACCCCAATTTTCTAGGTCTGAGTATCTCAACATAAATGTATGGATATACTAACATTAGGCTTAAACATAGAGGCCTGGATGTTCAGGTGAAGCAGCACACATCGTTGCCTTATTCTCTCTCGTGCCCTTATGATGTCCCAGGGAGGTCATGGGCACGTGCTCATTTTTTAGGGTCTGATCAGAGCTCAATCCACTTCTGTTTCCGGAATCCGGGGCCTGGTCGCGTCATGTGATTGCTCCTGGATAGATCATATGGCATGGTAGTGTCACAGGTTGAGGACAGAGCCAGACCTCAGTACTATAAAGGTTAAGCACTCTTTTCAAGGTTCCCAGTCATTATGCTATGAAGCCGACTTCCCTTTGCTAAGAATTAAGGCCCATTTATTTAAATTTGCCCGGCATGACCCCAAACACAGGGAAGACGGTTGTGTGTTGAGTTGATAGACCGACTTATATGTTCTCTCTAGTAAACTGTACCCTATGTCTCAGTTGACCCTCATCTTTTTCAACTGAAGCTCTTTTTATCCCTTTCCCCTTACAACACTTGTTTTACAACCAATTAGGAGAAAGACGTCTTTCCTGTGGTCTAGCAAACATGACATCCCCCTGTTTTTATAGCTGGAAGCTAATTTTCTGCCATTAACATGTTTTTACAGCCAGCTGGACCAAGCCTAGAAATACTGACAATACCATTTATGGAAGCCAGATGAGAGCAGGTTAGGTGGTAACCATGCGGTATGAAATCATTCTTCTAGCAGATGTCTCATCACTGTCTTCTTTATCGGTCATTTATTGCCTAATGCAGCAATCCTCCTTGGAATAGCTGGATATTGGGGTTTTTTCTTTTAACACCGGTAGAAAGCTTAGCATGTGTTGTAAGGTGCCTAGTGTCTGAAAATATTGCCCTTACTAAATACCACAAATGAACTATTCCTTCTTTCTTTGGCATTATGAGTAAGTAATGTGAATTATTGGTAGGTATTGTGTTTAATTTTAAGTGCACAATCCTTCTAAACCACGTGGCAAAGCTCTTATAATTTATAAAATATTCTTTTTAGGTGGCGTATACTTTTATTTCTATATAAAACAAGACAACGAGGCCTGCTTTTTTAAAATTGACCCATTTTTTCTTAACTAGAAAATAAACTGGGTACAGTGATGCCTAGTACTGAACCAGCGAAAGTTCTTTTGGATCTCACAAGTACAGTACTGCTGTGTGGTTGCGCATTATAACATTTTAGTCCATTAAAAGGGAGATTCCCAACTACCAACCTTCATTGCAAGAAAATAAGGGCTTTATGTATCAAATGAGAAACTCCGTTATTTTGTTGAAACCTGCGGTAAAATATTCCTGCCGCAGGCAGCGTCTGTATTAATCTCGCTTGCACCATTTTCAGGGATATCTGCATCTGCCTGCAACGAGATGAGGGATTGATGGAGCGAGTGGGAGGAGTCAGGGCGGGGCTACATTTGCATATTGGCGCAGGTATATGTATTAACGAATGTGCCGCTTGCGCAGATCTTCTTGATGGTGGTCTGCGTTGGTTCTCTCCGGCACTTTAAGGGTGGTATAAGTCATGTTCTTAGTGCAGCGTGCGACAAAATTCAAAAACCGTATACAGTAAATACATTTTGTAAATATGTCGCGTTTCAGACAGAAATAAATGTGCGTCGGTGATCTTGTAACTCACAGCCGTTCACAAGCGCAGACTCTGATGTCATAATGAAAATCTGTCACATCCTCTCTTAATGGCCAAAATACCAACTCATGTCCCCAAGGCTCAAATAATGACCAGACTGTATAAACACTAACGTTTGGGACCTCACACACATTTTTGGATCTATGCTCAGCACCCCCTCCCCTAATTCCCCCCCAGCCTTTAAAAGCCCACGTGAGAATACAATGTAATAAAATAGCTGTGAGGAAAAGCTTTATCATACAAGAAACTATTCTTTGCAGAACAATATTGATAAAAGGGGAAGGGCAGTGGGAACAGCGCTAATGCTAAAAATAACAAATAGTAACACTTAGGTGACTCACATAAAATATACACACTTTAAATGTTAAAGTGGGGGCTGCCAGGAAAAAAAGGTTCACACAAACCAATACAGACAATAAAAACAAATAAACCGGCGCCTCCAAAATGAAATATAAATATAGCCTGACCAAATATAAAGTCCAATACGGCTGGGATGAGATCCAAGGCAGATTCTTCAATGAAGTCTCATACACTGGCGACACACTTTATTCGAGCTCGGCTAGTCCCACGAATTCGGGTATACCCGGGTGTATTGAGGTTTGTGACGGTTTTCTGCCCGAGTGCATTGAGTTATTTTCCAAGCAGGGATTGAAGCATTTTATTCCCGCTGGCTGCAATACTGCACAGTATATATATATATACTGCATTACAATTCATGAATTTATGCCATCTGGTAGACACGCGAAGCATTGCAGCCTATTAAATCCTAATCATTATCATTTAACAGATCAGCCGCCCATCAGCCAGGCATGAACCCAGGCTGGGAAGGCAAATGCAACGGGGCTTGTCAGAGGTGAGGAGTGGCGCATTCCAGGTATCTGCCAGGTACATACCGGGTATTTGCTCGAATAAAGTGTGTCGGTGCAGTAGAAGGACAAACAGACAAATAAGACAACGACAAAAAAGAAAAAAAGAGAAAAAGATCATAGTGCAACTAAAATCAACTTAAACAAAAAATCACTGATAAGGTTGACAAGAGAATGATTACAAATTTAATGCAAATGAATTAAAATATATATAAAAACAACAAACACTTGAATGTTGGGCTAGAGACACTTATATAGCGATGACATCCGGTAGGGATAAAATTGAAACCCTACTTATAGCAAAGCTGATGATAATAAGCCCGTAGCACAATGCCCTTGTCTGGAACCAAAGCCTGATAAGAAGATGTCACAACTTTGCCTCTAGAGATCCACGATACCGGAAACTGCCACTGCCAACACACTCACAGATGTACTGGTGGGTGGGGGGTGAAGCAGGTGAAGACCTGAACCCAGTGCTGCCGAGGGATTCGCCGAGGTGATACACGCAGACCAAGAGGTCTCGCGATAAAACGGTGACGTCACCACTTAGCGCAGAAGCAGGGGAAGTACCGGAAGAATACCGGGGAGCTCAGAGAGCTCGGGTTGGGTTTGGAGAGGACAAAAGGGCTACCGGGGGAGAATGTCAAAGTTTCTGCCAATAAAAACCACCCTACGCGTTTCGTGACGTCAGTCACTTCGTATGGGGCATGATGGGAGTGTAAAGTGCCAGCATATTTATACTAAAGCACTAATTGACACATTAGCATAAAACAAAGGCATAAAGTGCAACCATAGACAAGTCAACTCATAACAGTGATAGGTGAAATAATAGGTGTGAAATCAGCGCTTATGCAAACAACAATAATGAACCTTAGATACAGAGTCCAATTGGTAGTCCTGGAGATGCCTTGAAAAGATTATTCTGGTATCCTCTACCCAGAATCGGATTGAAGGCTGGAAATGATCTTTTCTGGCGCTGAGGTGAGGTGGAGAAGAATGTACTTGCAATTTCTTCTGTTAAGCTGTGACCTCAGGAAAAGGAGAAAAAGAAAAGACAAAACATGCAGGGAACCTGCAATGGTGTATTACCCAAGGGATAACAAAATTATGCAATGAAGGAGCAATTTATTACAATATTAAAATAACAAGGTTAAAATAACCATGGTGACAATTGATGAACATACATATAAAATACAAATTAATATAAAATTATTGGATGATGGACAAGTGCCTAAGCACTATCCACACTCTTGCACTTCGGAACTTGGTCCAACAGTTCCTTTCTTTGCTCCGCCTGGTCTAAAATTGAAAACCTACTCACCAAAAGTGAATAGGAAATAAGCACTTGGTTTTAGTGGTCTTTGCCTTTGATATCGCCGCTCGCCTGGTGGTGTGTTACTCTCTGCAGCCGGGGATCCGATTCAGTGTTCCTGCATGCAATGCTTCCTGGAATACACACGATCCGCACGGCGTGATGACGAAGAGAGACATCATTTGTACTTTCGAAACGCGTTGGAAGGTTTTTTGGCACCGTTGAGCCACCGTAGCTGAGGACCAATACTGGTGACGGGGGAGCAGGCAGGAGGGCACAGCTGAAAAAGTTTGCGCTCCCCTGTTGTACATACTCCGTTTAGAGACAAAATCATCGCTACTAGAGATGGGTGACTCGGCCCAAATCAGTTTCCTAGATTTTTGTGGGTTTTCCCCCGGTGTCAAATCCGTCAACAGATTGTTCCACTTTCAATCCCTTGCGGATTCATTTTTTTTTTTTTTAAACGCCATTGGATACAATCAGTTGGCGGATTGCGGAATCCGCAAATTGGATTGCCAATAATATTTTGAAAAATCCGCAAAAAAGGCGAATTGCCCTTTTTGAGATAGATCCGTGGACCAAAGGAACCGGACGATCCGCGGCAGATCCAGATCCACTCCAAAAATGTGCCCATCTCTAATGGCTACTGCATCTGAGGGCCAGCTCATATGATCACATTTCATTAAATACAATTAACCCCTTTGCTGCCATAGAACCTGAAAATGTCTCCTTGCGATGGAAGCAGAGGGGTGAATATGAAGTTCTCTTAGATATTTATTCCTGCCACTCTCAGCACTACCTAACAATGGTGCTGTACCCCAGGTACTGCAGTACAAAATGACAAAAAGGAATGCAAACAGAATATAATAAAAGGAATAATATCCTTAGTGAGTTGTAATGCGGTATCCTACCTAAACCCCACTGAAAAATGCATAAAGTAAAAGGCAATAACAGGCACGCTCGAATGCTCTTATGTCATTAGTTGTTCATCCCCCAAAACAAAGGAGAAGTTAAAAAATATCCAGTAAGTGCAGTAAATCAACATAACTGATTTAACAAGTATATATTCAACGCCCCTTTGCTCAGATGTCCTGATTCAGAGCAAAGGGGGAGCTCACATGGGCTAAACGTTTCAGGTTCGGGAGACCCGTTTAGAGCAGAACTAAAACTTTACAATGGAGATCTGGCTACTACGTGGGAGTACTCTGGTGCCGTGAGCTCACCTGCGGTCTTACAGGAGGTCTGAGGGCTCCGTGGATGGTGTATGGGAGCAGCAACAGGGCAGGCTTTTCCTCCTTAGGGTGCAGCGCCTCCATCCCATGAGTATCCTGGTAGAGGCAGGATGGTCCCCACAGGCAACTCTCTTCTCCAAATAATACAGCATAGTTGGTACAACTGGATCTTTATTCAGCCACCAGATAGTCATCCTCTCTGTGGGGGGCCACATCGGAAGAACGAACCCCCCCTAAAGCAACCGCAGCTTTTATTGTCCCCAGAGCCACAGTATTTCGCTTCTTATCCCGTGGCAATTAATCGGGCTACTATAGGCACGCCTGAATTTAATAGATACAGGACATAAAAAAAAACAGGTACACTGCTAGAGATTTTACCTAAATTTGAGTATGATCACGGAAATGGCATTTTTTCCACATTTTCTATTATTTGTTCTATAAAAAGTAACTTATTTATTTTTAAATTGTTATTAAATACTCAAATGTTAAAATTAGCAAAAGCTTGCACTGCAAACAAAACTTTGAATGTTTGCATGGAGTACTTTTGCTTACAGGCGCAAAATCACAAACAAAAAAAATGTTAATGATTTGCACCACATACATGATTTTCTCATTTTTTTCGCAAAATTTGTTAAAAGACCACGAACAGCCTTTCAACACATTTTCCCATCTCTATACAGTACCTGCTAATAAGTAAAGTTGGAAGGTGTGCTAATATGGGGAACTACTGTATGGGAGAACGGTTATTATAACAAAGAATGCTATAATTTGTCAATAGTAGAAAATGCTCAATTTAGAGACACGAAAAAAAGGCTGTGCCTGTGATTGTACGTCTGAGAATGTTTAGTAATGGAAGAAAGAATACAGCAGCCCTAATCCCGGAGCTGGCGTGGTTACGGTTACATTGTAAAGCACTTTTGTGGCTAGTAGATAATTCATGTTCAGCAGCAGCAGCAGTCCCTTCTCAGCAAGGTCAGCAGGGGTGGGCAGACTTATGAATAATGAATGTGGAGCAAAGTTGCTCATTTAAGTCATTGCAATGAATAGACACCAGGAATATTCACTGGGATAACATTGGGTGTTTGAAGGAAAATCCGTTATTTCCTCCCCTGGCTTCAGAACCGAGAGGAACCTTTCCTCTGCCAGGTAAACTGAAGCCTTGTGACTGGATACACCATCTGCACCATTTTGCAGCAGACTTCCCAGGAAGCTTTCACGCCCTGCAACTGTTATCTTCGATCTTTGATGAACTTTATCAGGCCTGGAAGACGAACGAAATGAAACGTAACGCGTGCCAGGTTTCAAATCCTTTGTCTCAATTTATTACTCATAGGGTAATGACTTTTATACAGAAAAAAGAAGATATTGGTTTGAGGCGTAACATAGGCGTATCCTAGGTGTAACATAGGCGTATCCTAGGTGTGTCTTGGGCGTAGCTTTGATTAGAGGCGTGATTTAGGGGCAGGACATATTAGTGGCGTGACTTTTGGGACGTGTCTTTTACAATACAAGCAATGTCTGACTACATAGCTTATTCATTGTCTGTTATCAAAAGAGACCTTGAGTCTTTAGCAACTATATTACACTATTTTGCTTCTTGCAGAGAACCATTCTATTATATTCTAACTAAAACATCAGGAAATTGACAACACAAAAGTATCTTAGCAATATCCTTAGCAGGAAGAAAAGAAATGTAATTTAGCAGAAACTGTGTGCATTTAGGAATTATATTTCAGCAAAAGGCTGACTACAGAATCTTAACTAGTTATGACCAGACAAAATGGAAGCTTAACAGCATAAGCAGATTCTGGCCTGACATATTGGTCCTAACAGTGTTATAACAAAAAAAACCTATGGATGATAGACAGCACTACACCGTAGCTAGAAAAGAGATCAATGGAGGTATGGTGCATGGGATCTAAGAGGGACCTCAGACCCTCCCAAAAAAATGATATGTTGATTCCCAGCACACAAAATAGAAAAAAATGACAAAAGCGGTTAAATGCCAATAGAAACATAATTTGTATTACTGAACATTTGATGATACAATAAGCTGTGCCAAGTAGAAGGCTATAGAGAGCGTAACTCGTCAAACAGATTATATACAATATCAATACAGGGAGGGGAGGGAAAAACATACACATTATTTTTCTATTGGCATTTAACCTGTATCATTTGAACATTGGGCGTTATGTGCCAATCTTTTGTGAACCGTATCAAGAAGACCACAATTAAAAAAAAAAAATTATGGCTCAAATATAAGAAATTCATTTGTAAAAGTCTTATGTACGACAAATATCTTTGGCTGACGACACCAACTGAAATTGTTTTGATGGGAAAATAAAATCACAGATCCAGATACGAAAGTCATTTACAGTTGTGTGAAAAAGAAAGTACATCCTCTTTGAATGCTATGGTTTTACATATCAGGACATAATAACAATCGCCTGTTCCTTAGCAGGTCTAAAAATTAGGTAAATACAACCTCAGATGAACAACAACACATGACATATTACACCGTGTCATGATTTATTTAACAAAAATAAAGCCAAAATGGAGAAGCCAAGTGTGAAAAACTAAGTATACCTTATGATTCAATAACTTGTAGAACCACCTTTAGCTGCAATAACTTGAAGTAATCATTTTCTGTATGACTTTATCAGTCTCTCACATCGTTGTGGAGCAATTTTGGCCCACTCTTCTTTACAACGTTGCTTCAGTTCATTGAGGTTTGTGGGCATTTGTTTATGCACAGCTCTCTCAAGGTCCAGCCACAGCATTTCAATCGGGTTGAGGTCTGGACTTTGACTGGGCCATTTCATGATTTATTTAACAAACATAAATCCAAAATGGAGAAGCTATGACTACAAATCACAGTTTTGCCTTAAATTTACCAAATAACAAATAATAACATAATGCACATTTATTTTTCTAGATAATCAGCTGGAACGAAAGATGAAATCAGCACAATTTGTTATTAATTGCAAATAAATTCACCCCTATCTATAGGTGAGTTGAATAATCTTTTTTTGCATCGATTATTCACACTCATGCATGTACTGTATGAGTAAACAGAATATATTTGTACTCAGACAACACATTTGGTGACCATCTCCAGCCATGCATTTCACTGCAGGAATATTTTGAACTTTGGTAATTCTAACTCTTCAGACTGGGATGTGACACAAATCTTACTCTTGGCACAAAGGCTGAGTGCATGTTATGGGGTATATGTGCTCGCCTTCCTTTTCATTTGCAGCTGGCTGTGACAAATTTGTTTTTAACAGATACTTTTGCTTCAAAGAATAAGTAGGACAGTGACACATGCCTTGTCGTGAGGATTTAACCCTTTCAAATCCTTGCTGGCCATTATGACATCGAAGAGGCTAGTACAAGGTCAAATATGTTCTTATTTTTACAAGGCTCATGTTTAGCTGCTGTTTTTACAGTTCTTCACCCACGTTTTGTCAGAAGGCCTGTAAGACATTGCAGTGTGATGAGTGCTTTGGGTGTGGACATCTTTGCTAAAAGCATTGGAACGCAACGGAAACACTGTATGAAATCATTTTTGAACTACGATACACATTATTTCTTGCTGTCTATAACTCCGTCTTACTGTACCTCAATAATTGGTTAGGTCAGTCTAAAGTGGGACAAATTAAGGCCTAATATTTCTGGAAACAAGCAGGAGTGTCGGTTTCAGTAATTAAAGTGCAGTAAAAGTCACAGTAATTCGAGGTGGACGAACCAGTCAGAATCCATTCTGCGTTTCTTTGTCACGTTTTTTTTCTAAAATCAGATCTGCACCCTAGAATCCAAAGACTAAATGGGGTAGTAAAAAAATCCAGGTGAGAGAGACTCAAGATGAATATTTAGTATATCCTCTCAAACCTCCCTCTAAATAACATAGAGAGACGTCTGTGTACAAAAAGGAGCACACCTGAGAGATATGCAAAATATATTTAAATGACTCACATCCCACAATTCCTAAAAGGATTTTCATAAGAACTACACTGAGTTGACAAGTCTCATTGTGAGGAATGGGGCACTGATGTCAGACCAAACTGCATTAGAGTCCACAACCTTTGTTATTCTGGCCAACAGATCTAGCAGTGTGAGCAAAACCAGCTGATGACAAGTAGCATCACTGTCACAGCATACTTTTGAGCTCTAATACTCACACCTGTAGCCCCGTCCCTTGGCTTTATTTAGAAGTAGCCCACTTTCACTTAGTGACCATTTCCAGTTCAATGTTCCTTGTGCACAAAATGGAGCTCACCGGAGATATCTGTGAGATGCTAATAGCTGGATTAGAATCAGAAAAAATGTTTTAACATCAATATTTCTCCAAAATGGAACTACTGGATACTTTAATAATGACATGTGTCCAGAAAACTAGACAGGTAAATGTGTTACATACCCATACATAGCCTAATGTCTGTAGGTGTACATGTACATACGAAAAAAACAGCACTAATCACAACATTCTGAAATATAAGAGTAAAAAAAAAAATATATACACAATAAAATAAATAAATTGAATAGATAAAAATAGTTACAAGTCCAATCCGGAAATCGTACACACATGTGATAAGTACAATAAGTAGGGGTACGGATGAATGCCAATTGCAAATGGGAGGCTGCTGTATCTGGGAGAAATCACTCCCGAAGAAGAATCTGCATTAAAAAAAACAAGAAAACAGCGCACAGCCCCATGTGCATTACAAATAGCAAGGATTTAATAAATAAGGGAGAAAATGCCCACTTACAGAAGAAATAAAATTGTTATTCACATACAAGGTATCTTTCCCAAATGTACAATACCACTGGGTTGAACTGTCAGACTGCTGATACGGGAGATGATAACGTGGGACCGCCCGGAAGAGCTTGATTAATGTAGCTGGAGTCTGAGAGAGTCTTCCGATATCCACTCCAACAGCCACAAGCCGTGCAGGCAGGAATAATCACACAGGCAGCCCTATATATATTATTGATGAAGCAGAATGAAGTTTCATGTATAATTTTGACCAAAAATTACTTTAAAAACAAACAGGAGAAAAAAAATAGTTTACCTGTAGATTTCATAACCCACAAATAGCCTTATAATAAAAGAGATTGTAACCACTCTTCAAAGCGTCTGGTTACCATATTTTAAAATATTTATATGTGTCAGCTTTAAAAGAAAAGACACCAATCATGTATATTTAACTCATTAAACATACCAATATCATTCTGGTCCTAGAATGGTCTGCACTTTTATTCTAGTATAATATATATCTCTTGTGGCAGGATGACCGTGGTTAGTGAGAAGACAACACGATTCTTCTGGTGAAATAATATGCTTGTGGATTTATTGGTCCAAAAGTATAACAAAACAACGGGTGCTCTGTCCCTTTAAGTGAAATAATCAAAAACCTATCCCCATTCGGGGAACTAACTAAACAAAAGTGCAGCCTATCTACTGTACCGGGCTGGCTAGCTAACCTTGGCCAGACCAACAATGTTCACTAACATCAGTTGGCTCCTTACCTGAGAGCTTTATTCCCCCTTGGGGCAGGATCAATATCTGTCCTCTCTGTCCTCTCTGTCCTCTCTGTCCTCTCCTGAGAGAGATTGCTGCCCCAGAGGCATTTCCTTTTCCTGTTTTAAAGAAGGTGAGCTAGCTTAATTAGGATCACCTGTGGACTGCTTAATCAGCTGGGTTAACTCCTCGTCTACTGGAAAGCAGGCATACTGCCATCTCCTACTAATGTATACAGAGTTAATGACTCTGTCACTATATATATATATATATATATATATATATATATATATACTCACAAACAAACTTTTTTTTATATAGTGTAGCACCCCCATTAGGGACTTCTAAAGGTTAAGGGCCTTAAAGGGTTAAAGCAGCACAAGCGGGGAAAAAGGAGGTGGGGTGAAAGGAGGGGGCGGGAGGATGGAACGGAGAGAAGTACGGGCGGAAGGGAGAACAAAAAATAACGGGGGAAAGAACAGGGGAGGGGGGAAAAGGAAAGAAAGAAAAGAGAAAGATGAGAGAGATCAGGAGAGAGAGAGAGAGATACCATAACAGACACACAGAGCGAGAGTAGAGATATATATATATATATATATAATATATTAGTATATATTATATATTATATATCTATATATATATATTTACAAGTGTTCACAATCTATACATTTACATTGTGGATTTAACCCCGGGCGAGTAAATATTGGCCCAAGCAGTCACACGTGTTTTTTTAAAATTTTCCCTGCTCGCGCTGAAATTGAAATTTCCCTGCTCGCGCTGGCTGAAAAAAAAAAAAACTCCCCCTACCTGACAGCTGATTGCGCCGCGCTCCCAGGCTTGTGGGGCCGCGGCCAGGCTCTATATGTGCCCGCCCCCAACGAGCAGCCATTCTTTTTCCCATGGAGATGGAGGACACAGTTAGTAAATTATATCGTGCCTTCCCCCCACCTTCCTCCCTCCAGGGGGCCTCCTGCTTGCACCAGATCCTTTAGAAAATACGCGTGAAAAGGTTATCAAGAAGCCGAGAGAAATAGGACAAAGCTCCCCGCCATGGAGATGCGACCTGAGCCGATGGCTGGATGGAAGTAGTTTATAGTTTAGTTAAGTTATTTTTATTATTTATGTCCATGCTTCCCCAGCTTTCTTCCCACTTGTCACCGGGTTAGAGTTGTGAGCGGGCGGGGGTGATGGGGGAGCGGGGATGTCCCCCTCATGTCATGTCCCCACCGCTTTCCCCTCCGCCAGTTGTTAGATGAGAAGAGGCGTGGCGGAGCTTGGGTCTAGTGATGCGCGAGCGGGGGGGAGGAGATGGGGGGATATGCCCCCTCATGTCCACTTGCTTGCACCCCCCCGCATTCCACAGGTCCCGTGGTTCAGGAGGAGCGCGGCGGGTGATGGGAGCGGGGGATGTACACTCATTGTCATGATTCCCCAAGAGGGAAAAATAGACAATAGGGGGAGTTCCTGCTTACGGCTAGTACCACGCGGCATAGATCACCGTTTAGTTCCTTAGTTACCTTGTATGCCTCATGCATCCTGGGTTGCACTGCACCCCCTGTGCTTTTCTGGCGAGTGTTGGCGGCGGCGGCCGGGTACGGTGCGTTGTCCGGCGTTACGGGGGTTGCGTGGAGGGGGTGGTGAGCTTGGCAGTTCGGTAGGCGTGAGAGCCGTGTGATGAGGAGATGAGAGGTTGTAGAGTGAGAGAGGAGATTGTCTGGCTGCGGTGTGATGGGTTATATTTCAGATTGGGGCGTTGATGGTGATGGGGCGGTGGTGATGGGAGCGGGGACGGATGCCCCCTCGTCCCTGCTTGCCCCCCCGCCTTCCCCAGGTTCCCGTGTTTAGTGAGCGCGGGCGGGTGATGGGAGAGGGGATGCCACCTCAGTCCCTGACTTCCCCCCCCCCCCGCTACACCTCCAGGTCCTGCGTAGGGCGACTGAGCGCGAGCGGGGGATGGGAGCGGGGATGCCCCTTCATGCTCCTGCTTCCCACCGCTTCCCCCGGGGTCCCGCTAGAGAGCCGGCGGGTGGTCGATGGGGGAGAGGGGGGAGGACACCTTCTTCAGCTGGGGTCGAGCATAGGCGATGAGGGGAGGGACAAAGATGGAGACGGAGCAGGGGCAGGGGGGGCGGGGGGGTACGCCGACGAGAACGGAAGGTAGTGGATTGTACGAAGGGGGCGGGTAATGAGAGGGGGGGGGGGATGATGACAGCCGGGTTGGGAGGCCTAGGGTGGGGGGCGTGGCTGCTCCGTGGTGGTGGGCTGGTAGCGGGAGCGGCCTTTCAAAAAGGGTTTAGAGAGAAGAGGGAAGGAGTAGAAGGGCAGGCGGAAATGCGGCAGAACGACTGAGGTATTGGATGTGTGTTGTGGATGTAGGGGGATACTATAGTGGGAAGTATGTGTGAGGCTGTGTGATAGTGGATGGAGGGTGTCCCCTCGTTCTGATGTTCTGAAATCCCCTTTCGCTATCTTTCTCCTAGCACGTGTCCTTTGAGTCCCTAGCCGGAGGCGCGCCAGGGGCGGGCCGGCGGGGGAGAGAGGAGGCTTCGGAGGGCAGCATTGGGGTTGCGGGGGCCGGTGAGGGCGCTCTTCACCTATACTGAATGAGGGCTTCGGGTTCGCCGTTGGGTGCGGGTGGTGGATACGAGGGGGTGGGCTTGTTCGGGGAGCTTGGCGAGTCGGACGAGGGTGTCAGTTGAACGGTGGGGTGCCTGAGGTGCTACAGTGTCTGCACACGTCTGGTGTGTGTAGAATAAGTAGGGAGTGATGTTGGTGTGGTATATATATATGTGGGAGTTGTCGTGTGTAGATATGTGGGAGTGTTGTGTTGCTTATGGTGGGAGTGTGTGTATATGTGGGAGTGTGTGTATATGTGGGGAGGGTCTGGTTGTCTATGGGAGTGTGTGTGGGCTATATGGGGGAGGTGTGTATATGTGGGCAGTGAGAGTGGTGTATATGTGGCGAGTGGGTGTATATCGTGGGAGTGCTCGTGTATATATGGGAGTTGTGTGTATAGATGCGAGGGTTGTGTAGATATGGGGAGTGTTGTGTTGTGTGTGATATATATGGGAGTGTGTGTGTGGTATATATGGGAGTGTGTGTGTGTATAGTATGGGAGTGGGTGTGTTGTATATATGGTGAGGTGTGTAGTGTGTTGTGTGTGTGGTGTGTGTGTGTGTGGGTGTGTGTGTGTGTGTAGGGTGTGTTTGTATATAGTATATATAGGGGGACGACTGTGTATGTTGTATGGGAGTATGTGTGTGACACCAGAGGTTACACCCCCACACAAATCAGACAGTCAACCAACCCCACTGCCTGGTCAGCAGTCACCCTCCTGCCCCTGGTCAGTCGTAACCACATGAACCGGTCTCAGTCAGTAACCCCAGCAAAAAAGCAGTACCGAGGGGGATCGGAGCGAAGTAAAAAGGAGACAAAGAGAGCGGGGGGGATGAAAAAAGGAGAAAGAGAGAGGGGGGAGAAAAGGCGCAAAGAGTGCGGGATGAGATTGATTGGACGCAAAGCTTCTTTGACGTGGGAGGGGAGAGATAGCGAGAGGGGAGAGGGGGAGAGAGAAAGCAAGAGGGAGAGGGGGGAGAAGAGAGAGCGAAGAGAGAGACGGTGGTACGGAGAGAGAAGAGAGAGAGGCGAGAGAGGACGCAGAGAAGATGGAGAGAGAGAGAGAGGAGAAAGCAACTCCTCTCGCTTTCCTCTTTTTCTTTCCTCCTCTCTCTCTCTTCCTCTCTTCTTCTTTCTCTCCCTCTCTTCGCTCTCTGTATCTGATATCTTATTTACCCTATATATCTTAATGTCCTATACTACTACACCAAAATAACTTATACTGCTTTTCCAGATCTGACTCAAGCTTCACACGGAAGACATCGTAATCCCTCCAACCCAGAAGACAGGTAGGGAACACCTCCCCTCAAACGTATAACATGCGGAATGAGGTACTGGACATTGAGGGACTGCGGATCAGTAAGATCCCAGGCGGATTGCTGCTTTAGATATTGTGAAGCGGGATGTCCAGACCACTGGTTAAGGGTTCAGGAACTAGTCATTCACCTGGGGCTTTTATTTCTAGATACGACAGGAAACTTAAACACACACACACACACACTACACACACACACACCACCACACACACACACACACACACACACACACACACACACACACACACACACACACACACACACACACAACAACACACACACACCACACACACACACACACACGTAAACAAGGACTAATTTTAGTATAATGTAATAAATAAAAGTTGTCAAAAACGAATGTTGTTCTGACTAGGAATTTATTAAATGTATTTTATTTATATATTTTATTTTAAAGCGGGGTTGGGGGCGGGACTAGGGGCGGGGTTGGGGGCGGGACTAGGTGGTGAGTAGATTTTTTGGTTGGGCGAGTAGATTTTTGGGTGATTTGTCGAACACTGTATATATATATATATGTAGTCATGCCTAACAATGCCTACTGTCATCTCTCCTGCTGGCAGCAAGACCTGGTAAGTTACAGGAATGCCAGCAGTAATTATGGAGGTTTGCCCTCACACCCTGGTGAGGTGCCCTATGTATGAATGGGAGTGGCTACATGTTCTGAGTCCATTGTTAGTGACCTCAGAGATGTGCCTGCCTCCTGAGGTATATAAGGCACCGCACTGCCTAAAATTAGTGTTGAAAGCAGAGAGGTTAGTGTGGAAAGTTGCAGAGTGTGGTTACTGCTAGTTGATGATGCAAGGGGACGCAGCAAGTTAAAGGGGCCCACTAGTGCAGTAACTAGTGGCACCAATTTATATCAAGCAAGAAAAGGCCAACTGTGTCCAGGGACCTGGCACAGGGGTGATCTCCCTACGGGGAGAGGGAATCCCACTCCATTGGGAGGGCGTACCTTTTAAAGGGAACCACGGAAGAATGTGCGGCTGAGACCATGATTGTGAGGGGCAGCTGGCCCTTATCACCACGCACAATAAATATGGCTTGTTTATCAAGAACCCCATGGTGTGAGTCTGCAATTACTCTCCGGGGGCCCTCACCACAAGAAGGAGTTCCTCATCAGGACCATCTACCTGCATACGCATAAATCCTGATGAGGTGGAGGCGCTGCACATGATGTAAGTAGGACTCGTCACCCACTACCTCAGATACCTGTCTTGCATGACATCCCCCAATACCATCAAGCGGGAGACTCAGGAGTCCTGTTGCCTACAGGTGCACCACCATACACAGACATGTAACGGGGCTGGATAGACCACAGGGGCCAATGTGAGATTGGGTGGGTCAGACCAGACACGAACAGGCGTTACATATATACTGATTCTCTTTTGGTTGCTACAGCAGCCATTTAGAAAGTCATATTCACCTCTTCTTTTGAAACAGGCTCTAGCACACCTTTTTGAGCACTGCAACAAAGTATCACAAAGAGATCTGTTGCTATGTCCCAAACAGCAGACTGTCTATGACTCTGAAAGCTGTAACAATAATCTGGTACACTTAGCAATATGATGTTACATATCAGCAGCAGCATGTCACAGACTGAAGCACAAAGTTAGAAGCCGGACACACCATCATTATTCTTACAGATTTATAACAGGAGCCCTTCTAGAAGGTGTCTAGCCCGTCACATGGTACAGGGTCACTAAGTATAATCAAAACCAATCCCCCTGTAGGCATAGCCCATAGCAATGGTCCGAGGTTAATCGTCTGCCCTGAAAGAGGAGGATGAATAGTACTCTGGCAGGGATCCTTTTAAATAAAGGGCTCCGCAGCACTGCGGGATTGGCCTATACTGACCAGTTCTAAATGCGAAGCCCTTCTGATACCTCGGGATAAGGAGGGTACTCGTCAGAGTGACGGGGTATATATCCCTGATGATGGAAGATTCTCTACTGTGTGTCCTGGTGGGAAGGAGACAAATCCAAACACCAGGACAGCCATGCAGACCCAGTGCTAAGGGTACCAAGTCCAGAACCTCCCTAGGGTAGTGGTGAGAGCGATCTGGGAAAGAATATCAAATGCAACTGTATTATTTGCCTCAAATTGTTGTCGAAAGAGAAAATATCCTTATATGTGGAACTTAATCAAGACAACAAATAAAGCTCTTGTTCGTACCAATAAAGTGCCTGGCGTCCTTCATTATCGCCTTCTAGCATACACGCCCAGCCAGCCCGGATGTCCGCACCCTGAGAAGGTAATTAGAGACCCTGAGCACCACGGTAACTAAGACACCTCGAGGTAGCACTCTTTTTGAGCAAGGTAAAGAAGGATGAACAAAGCGCTGAACATAAAATGCTGCCGGCACAAAGAGACTCGGTCCTTTAACATTTACAATCGAAGTTTGGTGCCTGAGGAACAGGAGGATTACTTAACTTGCCCAAAATCACGAGGCGTTGACACTGGGACTCGCTGCCCACTTCAAAAACGTGACATTACGACTGAGCTGCTCGTGTACTATTGACTGTAGAAACCTCTTGACCATTAGAAGAAATGGGATCGAAGATAAATGTGATACAAGGAATGTGGTTATTTTCATGCATGTACCAGGCCCCACCTTATTCAGTATGAATCGGCCTTTCACATGCTTGGGAAGATTTCAGCTCTATTCATTTGAATGGTTTTGCGATATGCCATAGCAGGGGGATGATGTCTTCACAGCAGATTACATTATATGGGCGCCGGAGTCTGGAACACTCTGCTTTTTACATTCTGTGTGATGTTCTAGAACCTGCGATATACTTGAAAAATCTATGCATGTCATGATGAGAAACGCACTGTCTACGTTGTACTTCAGAGAAGAAAAATATTACCGGTGGGAGGAGCTGGATGTTTCAAAACAAATAAACATAAGCACAGACATGTTTACATAAAGCAGATGTGAATAAACAAGATAAAAATATTTTTGTGGGGGTTTAATAAACCATGTAGAGGAAGCAAGAGCAGCCTAAGGCTAGGTCCCTGCTGCAGCGCATGCTATGGCGTGCGCTGCAGGGACAAGAACCGCCCCTCAATGGGGCCGGGCCCGCTACTTGCCTTGGCCACCGTGCTGCATGGCCAGATTTTTCTGAAGACAGGAAAACTGTGTTCAGGACTTGCGACAGAGCGCTGGCCACGCCCATCGGCAATTCAGCTAATGAGGGTGAACTTGCCAGGTAATGTCATGGCTGTGCCCCAACCACACTGGAATCACGCCCCTTCCCACCCGTCTTTCCCCCTGCAGCTCTGCACAGAACAGGGAACAGAGCTGCACACACCGCCAGCCTGGCAGGTGCTCGTGTAGCGCCGACACTGGGGCCGTAGCCTAAGACCACGTCCATAGTGGATCCGACGGCACGAACAACGTCGCTCGCGCCAAATACAAACCAGTGGAGGCCAATGCTCATGTCCATAGATCGCACGTGAGTGCCGAGGTGGCCGATGTGTGGCGAGACAAACTGGTTTGAATTTGACACGCGACGGCCGGCTCACGTGCGCGGTTCAGCCAATGAGGGCGAACCTCTCGTGGGCACGCCCTCACCAGGCCCCCATCGTGCAGCCCTGCAACCATAGATATCCTCAAGTACAGGCACGCGTGATGTTAAGTGCTCGGTGGCGAGGGAGTGTGCGCCTTCATTGGACCTGGCCTAGGATAGGAAGATAAATGATAAATAGATACACAATATAGAACTTGCGTGATGCTAAGGACCAATATACAGACACAAAAAAGAATTAATTGTAAAAAGATGCTCTCATGTAGCGAACCTCTGAAATGTATTCATAATATAATGGACAGGTGGCCACTCACCACTTGAAAAAGACCGCTCTGGTCGGAACGTCGCTAAGTTTTTGGCTCATTAAACAGCATTTAAAAATCCGCAGTGCCTTGTGTTATTCTTTCATTTCTACATGACTTGGATTTCCAGCAGGACTTCTTGCAAAACGCAAGTGCACCGGTAATGTATCATTCTTTATTATATGGTGCGCAGCAGTAACCTTTCTCTTTGCAGGTTCTCGGTGTAGCATACTGGTCCGGTAACCTCACGCTTAATGAAAGTGAAGGTAATGTATAAAGACAGTCCAGAAACCGTTGCATGTGAAATCACCCATAACATACCTATAGTCCAATGATAAATGGGAACACATGAAGCAAACGAACTCGCTGGGAAGGTTCTCGGTGTGCCTCCGTAGTGGTAGATCAAGGAATAAAGAGAGGAAGGGATAACAGAGCACTACTCACGAACATCCATGATTAAGAAAAAATGAGGAAGAATGCGTAATTCATAAAATTTGAATTATTTGGTCATATGAAAAGGTGTATACCTTGACAAAGCGCTGAGTCGTGAAACGCGTTGGTAGGATGACACCATCACTATTCTTTTCATATGGCCATTAAATAATTCAATTTTTATGGATTACGCATTCTTCCTCATTTTTTCTTAATTGTGAATGTTCGTGTGTAGTGCTCTTTTATCCCTTCCTCTCTTTATTCCTTGATAAATATATACAGGCCAGCTGACAGCAGTCTTGGGGCCCAGGATTGAATTCTCAATCTGGCACCCGGGTTGTTGAGCTGGGGAAAGATTATTAAGATACGAGTAAGGAGGGTGAGGAAAGATTGCTGGGGCGGGGGTGGGGGGGTGGATGTTGCGAAGCATGGAGAGAATTTTTAGTCTATTATTTTGAGCATGGGCCTGACTTTAGAAGGGGCCAGGATGGCTGATCACAGAAGTTGGACCTGACTTCCGAGATCGGCAAGCCAAGCCCCCCTCTACCATTGGGCCCGGGACAGTTATCTAGGCGCTCCCCCTGTTGGTGGATAAATGATAGAGTAATGTGTTGACTGCAGGGCCATCGACAGGGGGGAAGAGCCAGGACAAGAGTTCTGGGCCTTGACTATAGAATATATGTGTGTGTGTGTGTGTGTGTGTGACCCCCCCCCCCCTGTTGAGCTTACTATTTGGGAGTTAAAGGGTTATTATAGTTGTTATTGAAGTAAGTCATACATCTTTGAGTAACTGTAGCAGTTCAGCAACTGCCAGTCTGGCTCCATCCACCTTCCAGAAGGTGCCCACTCTTTCATCCAGAGTGGGTGTGGGTTGGAGGACCTAGTGCCCCTCCCTGGTTACCATGGTAATCTATTATGTCACCAGAGCCTATAAATTTTGGGGTGAGGGTTAAGGCCTCAGACCCTGGGAGGATCTTATTAGCATAGAAGGTTGGAGTCTCACTGTCTATGTCCTATGTGCAAATTGTGTGAGTTTAGTAAATCATCTTTTGTTATTTTCCATAGGGAAAGTGCCCATCTTAGAATAGAGCCACTGTCTAGCGAGCAGATCTACTCTGTACCAGTGATATTGGGGGTCAGTGTGTGTGTACCCCCCAGCTGGGACACCTATAGAGTGATTTCTAGTGGCATGTACCACGTTGGGCTTGCCTATACTGTAAGTCCACGCCAAGATACTGCAAGCACCACATATAGAGATTTGAAGGGCACCGTGCAGGATGATGGGTAATGGGAACCCTGAGGGGAAGCACCCCCAAAATGTAGTCTGTAGGAGCCTGTACCCTCTCCTGGTATTTAAGCAAGAGAAGATGTGTTCCTCCCCCTGAGGAGGTACACTGCAGAGATGATTTTCTTGTGGACCTTCCTGGACCGAGTGTGTGGATCCAGGAATGAGTGCTGTGATAAAACCTGTCCTGTCTACTGTGAATAGAATCTGTACGGTTGCATAAAAATCTCTTGCACCCTCTGTCAACCATATACAAGTACCTCAGCTTACAAACCCAGCCTGCTGGACACCTGCCCTGAGATCCAGGTAAAGAGACAGTCCAGTGCATAACATCTGCATTTCCACACCTACATTTACCTGTGCAATTCTCTCCTTTTGAGCCGTGTAAGAAGAGGGGTTACACATAAAATATATATTTATCATCGTCTACGTGTAACATGAAAGTGTGTGATGGTTTTTCACTTGCCTACAGCATATGAAGCTATGCAGACACGGAGTTGGAATCCTGAACAGCAAAATTACAGAACAATACACTGCTTCCTGGTGGTCCTGTGTAAGCATTATTAGTCATGATTGTGTGTGTGTGTGTGTGTGTGTGTGTATTATTGTCTCTGAGATTTGAATGGAAGTAGAATAGATACTAGATTTCAAACTACTGTTATATCTCAGAAAACATAGATTTAAAATAGAACTACCCTGGCTATTCTAATTTCATTTGCAATTAAGTGCTGTTTCAACTCCCTTAATACAGTATCTCTTATTTTATATTTGTAACAGGGTATGTCATTCTGCCTATCTTTCCCCGCCCTGTTATGCAAGTCCTGCTAGCTGCAGGCTGTAAGGGGTTAATCTGTGGGCTTGCTGACCCCCCTCATGCCCCTCTTATGAGTGACAGAAGTAAGATGGTGACTCACGGCCTGTGTAAGCCTATCTGGTATAGGTATAGACCATGCGCCTGCCCCTTCTTGATCGTCCTAGGAGGGTGTGACCAATTTAGTGTAGTCCTGTTCCTGCTCTAGAGGAGAGAGGAAACAGAGAGCTGTGAGTCTCTCCCATTGTGGGATGAGCGTGCTCACCCTCAGCCTTGTGGCTGAGGGAATATATGACCAAGGAAGATGACCCCATACTATCTGGGTCAAGCACCATCCAGAAGTGCTTGAACCCCCTGAACCCTTGCACCGCTGTAATACCATCATGCAATGACTGCTAAGAATAAAGCCCTTTGTTAATCATACACCAGCCTGGATTGAGTCAGTGCATGTTGTGTATGGAAGATGTGCTTCAGAGAGGACTGTATCTGATACTACCAGAGCCCCCCTGAAGCTGGAGGCGCTGAACCATAGATTAAGAACTACAGAGAATATCCAAAAGCCTGTCCTTATCTCGATATCACCGCAGACAGTTCATCTCTCCCGAACCTACAGGTATGCCACAGCACCACACGGTAGCCACAGAGTAAATCTCCCAGGGGGGGGGGGGGGGGGGAAACAGCGCTACATATCATTTCTTAAGTGCTGTCTCTGGAAACAGTTAGATCACTACATTACTCACAAGGTTGCCCTCTCCTTGTGTATATCATTATTATATCCCTCATCATGGGACCATAATCATCATGTCAATGAATTGTCATCATTTGGCTCTCAAGCTGAAAATCCACCAAACCATGAACTTCATCAACTGGATTATTCATAGACTTCGAGACAGAAACACATTACAGATAGCACAGGAAGAATAATGTGGTCATTTCATATGTTTCAAATAACAGACTCTATTTATACCATGCTTTATAAACAAACACTAAAATTGCTATTCAGTGCCATATTTAGCTCCATGCCACACACAGGATATGAGAACCATCTTTATTTAATGTCTATACTGTATAAATGAGGGAGGTATCCCACAAATGGATGCATCTTGCTGCTGCACTTCTGACATTTGCCTTGTAAATGGGAGTTTTGGAATCTCCTCCCTTGCGTCTAATTCTTTATCTGGCTTCTTTGTGTAACCCTTTTTGTGAACCGGCCGACCCACCCAATCTCACATTGGCCCCTCGTGGTCTAACCGGTTCCTTTCCCCGCAACACACCTGCTCTAAAGGGTTACTGGTACTGCATAACACCTGTGGCTCCAGGAGATTTGAGCCTCCGCTAGCTGGGAGCCTGGGGAAACCCTTACCATTACCTGATGCAGCGCCTCCACTTACCCAGGATCCCCCGTTATGAAAGATAGCCCTGGGTAAGAAATACAATAACACACGTATACGATAAACCAATAACTACACTTTACTTAACACACACATATAACTCATTAGATAACATAATATAACATAACCGGATGCTCTATCCGCATCACCTCTGCCCAATGTCTGGTGTTCCCACCCAGTGTCCTGTGATCCCCCACACCCAATGTCCCGTACTCCTACGAAAGGTCGTGGGTGACTGCGCAGTCACTAAATTAAGCTAGGGCCCAGTTGGTGCACTTAGAATACTTGAGATACCTTCCGAGCACTCCGATGCTCGGGACCGCAACTCTCTTCTCAAAGGGTCAGACGTCCGTCTGATCCTTTCCAGGTACTCTGCCGGTGGACCCCAACGAGGGTCCCACCGCTCCACGGGAACTGCAACCGGATCACGGCAACACCAACCGCATGGGAACAGCAACCGCCGCTATCCCTTCCTATCACTAACTACTCCTAGAGTGACAGCAACCCTAACCTAGGGCCTGTCCCTGATGAACCGCAACCTGGGATGGCTTGGGGAAACTCCTAGGGCCTGTGGAACCATAACCTGCCCCCCCTTCCCCTAGCTACCCAGTCCTATCTGTAACTAACAACTAGCTATTAACTAGCTACTCCTAAAGCACCTGCAGCTGACACACCGCTCACACTGTCAGCCTGCAGGGATCCACACACGCTTCACACACACTGCACGCACTGCGCCCAGCACATGCAGCGACAACACACACAGACAGCTGCAATCACACACAGCCACCTGGATCCCGCAGCAATCCACTGCTTGCACACTGTGCCTCTTTGCCAGTGCCCACAGCCCTATCCGCTGTGGCACTGCCAAACTGCACCTTCCACACCTAAGGGTCACCTCCCTAGCTATGGCCGTCCCTCTTCAGTTACCCCCTGCCCTTCCCGGGAATTGGGGCCTGCCTGGGGATCTAGGGAGAACCCTTACCTCGGTACAGGAGCCACGCGCTCCCTGCACCCTTCCTACTCCTTCCTTCTCCTCTGCCTGACTGACGCATGCAAAGCCCGGGAAATGTATCTATATTCCCGGGCTGAGCTTCCTCCAGCCCTATTGGCCACACTCAGGCACCTGATGCCTGTTTCCCTAAGCCTCCTGGGAATTGTAGTTCCCAGGGGCTGCCTAAAGCATTGGGGCCGCGTGCGCACTTGCCCTGCGCATGCGCGAACCCCTAATGGCCGCCTCAATCCTTTCCTCCCCTGTCCTACTCTCGCGCGATCTCCCTGGGGCCTTCCTGCACCTACGCGAGCACTGCGCATGCGCGAACCTACGCGCAATGGCGGCGCCCTCTCCTTCAGCCGCCGAGCCGGTGGCAACGCGATCAGGCCGTCGCTAGGTCCCCGGCAACCACAGTTCCGATCCGCTCCCTGCTCTGGCCCCCACCCTCGCGAAGTGCCGGCGGGTCCGTCGCAGCCTCCGGCGGCACCCGCTACCACACGGCACTCGCGGAGAGGGGCCAGGGATCGAAAATATACCTCGGGGCTACATTTGCAAAAAAATGTTTTTCATCAAATGTAAGCTGTATCATTAAAAAAAATCTAGTGGTTTTCAACTGCAGAGTAAATGGGGTTTTAAGAAAAGTGTTGCCATTTCTAAGGTATTTCTATGTACCGGCAAGTATTGCTACAGCTATTTCCACCTGGCCTGGCAACACCAAAACACCACACTCCGGACACGCTCCTTCTGCTGCGGGTGCGTGCACATATACGTCCCCACCTCAGTATCAGGGATGGGTCTGGTCTGCGGGAAGCACCGGCGTAACAACTTTATCTACAGGGACCACAGGTCCATATCTGATATCAAACACTACATCTAGATAATGAGTCATTTTTTTTTTTACCAATGAATAAGGCTGTTTACATTTGCAGGACTAAGCACTGTTACCAAGCAGGAAGCAACGGCTTGACCTCTTTTGGACACCACACTAATTACCATAGGGATGTGAGATACAACAGAGGTTGTGGTACCTTTTAATGGTATAAAAAGTTCAAGATTTTCTTGTGCATAAACTTTCGAGACTGCAGAGGTCCTATCATCCGATGCGCGGATGGAATAAGCATTTAGAGATCTGGTCATCCAAGCAGCTCAGTTTAATTTTCTTATATGGGAAAGGGTTCTGGAGAGCAGCTGAGTTTACTAGCCATGTCTCAGTATGCACATATACAGCATATCTCCATGATTGCTCTATTGCTCACTGTTCTCTTACGTGCTGATTTGATGTGTAGACATGTTGACTGATGTAGCATACCATTACAATACTTATGAAGACTTGGATGTCTTCTGGTTTCCCGTGATGCTCTCATTACTGTCTATAAGTAAAGAAGATGGTAAGGTTTCTGTTCACTACATGTGTATGAACGAGAAACTGTATATCCTATGTATCATATACACTTCTCACCATATAAAACCTGTGTACTGTATGCAACTTAATCCTAAGTGGTGTTACCTTTTAGTGACCAACATGATCATTCTTGACAGATGGGATATATAGTGTGCAGAGCTTTTTAACCATTTGAGTGCCGGCGTGGATGAGCCACCAGAGTACCACAGCCCTCTCCCACACTATGCAATCACGTGGTCATCACAGCGTCACTGAACACAGAATGTAGACTTCCTCTTCAATTCTTCAGCTGCCAAATTGCATCCACAGCTCCGCAGGAGACCAGAACATGATCTCCCCTGGAAAATGAGCAAATAACACTTCACATTAACTACTATGAGGCCTCTGGACTGTGATATAGGGGCTAGGCCTCAAATGTCTCTTCTTCCAGTGTTCTGTATGTAAGGAGGTGAAAAGGTCGCCATACTAGTCCTAGAAAACTTTGAATTTTTCCCCCCAGGTTTTTACTGGTATTCAAAGCAATATGTAACCGCACAGAGGATATGGAAAAAATTCCTGTTTCATTACTATGTAAATCAGGGTGGTATACCACAAAACATACATATTTTTGCTGCACTTCTGACATTTGTCTTGCAAACATCCGTCTTAGCTGCCCACCTAATACTTTCCAAAGCTGTAATATATATTATTTAAAAAAAATAGTGGTTTTCAATTTCAACTGCACAGTCAATGTGGTTTTGGAAATAGCCAAGCGAACACTTATGTACTAAAGGAATTTCCATGTAGACTAGTACAGCTTTGTTTGAAACCCAGAACATCAGACCAGCTGAGAGCACTGTTGATTACAGCTGTTGTAATACAGGGGCACATACCTGTATAGACTGGTGTTAAACATTATGGGTAATTCTGGTAATACAAAAAATGCCATTTAAAATGTGTTAACGCCAATTGTCCTCTGCTTCTGCTCGTGCCAGCAAGAGTTTTAGGAAATGATTACATGGAGTAATTAGAGAAGTTAGGAAAACATTTACTTGTCACACATATTGCAAAGGGTTGTGTTTATTTGTGTAATCGTTTGTCTCCACTTTTGTGTGAGACTTAGTTGGCCAGGCAGTAATCTTGTGTCGTTTAGAATGTTATCAAAAGACGTGAGAGAGGAGCGCACAAAGATTAGTAAAAATGCTAAATCATTTAATAAAACGAAGGATCTTACATATAAAAAGATGTCATAGGCACATCACGGGGTCCCATGCAAGCAACACGACCTCCGATGATTGGATTTCAGCAAGAGACGTCAAAGTCTCCCAGAGTGTCCGCGGTCTTTAGGCGAAGTAGTCCAACATGCAACACTTTGTGGTAGGGTGGTAGCGTGATAATGTGATATGCATATTGCATTAACACATACCAATATCAATAATATCTGTTAATAACACATACAACATGCATATACATATCTTCAATGATAACCAGAAAGTGTAAAGTCCAGTCAAGAGGGTGCAGCTCTCTTAAAAATGGAGGCAACGATCCTTGCCTGCTCCCTGCTGTCCCGGCCACTTGGATGCACTCCTGCTGTAGATGTTGACACCATTACTGAGGTTCTCAACCATGAGAAAAACTCATTCATCCAAGACGACGTTTCCTCACATGCAATATTCTAACAAGTCAGGGCAAACCTTCTTTGCATAATTACCATGTAAGGGCCGTCCTATACTGTGTGCGGCCGTGTGCGCACGAGGTTGTGCGAACATACGTGCCGCACGCTTTTTGTCTGTATAGTAAGGTACTGTATTTATGTATGGGTGTGTATGTATATGTGTGTATATGTATATATGTGTGTGTGTGTTTAAATAAGTTTCGAAAAAAATACTTCAATAAATGTTTTAACAACATTGTACATACACACACACATACACACACATTTCAGCGGCAGTAGCGGCGCAAATTCATTCTTTATCTCATCCTCTCCCATCGGCCGGTTCCACTCTTTTGGCTATTGCCTTCTTAGGCTTGGTAGCCACCTGCTCAGAGCCTCCAGATGTCATCCTATGCTCAGGAGAGGAAATAGGGGCTGACATAATAGAGACCAGATAGCAGCAGCAACAATAAAGTATACTGGCTAATATAGCACTGAACAACTGATCCCCCAACGTACCTTATATGCTCCCCCAGGAGCCCAGGTGCAAAAAAATACCTTCAATTGGCTGAACTAGCCAGAAGCAGGAGGTAACGTTGCCTCCAATAACTTTCAGTGCCAAATTCAAATCGGTACGATCCACTGTGCCAGGATCAAGGGCACTTCTTGTTGCAGTGACCCGAACTTCCAGTTGGGGCCCGCACTGTATGTGGGACTTCCCCCCCTCACCTGACGGTAGATACATGGTCGGCCCAATGGGGATCCAGCTTGCCTGCCTCAGTCTACACCTGGCGTCCTGCCTTCCCTTGGATAAAAGCTGTAATCAGCACGGCTCCAGGGGACTCCGGGAGAGGGAAACAAGGTACAGGCGGCTGTGTGAGCGGTTTTGAAAGCAAGGGAGAGGGACATCTACCCCAAACGCAGGTAGCACAAAAATGACTGATGAACTTAGTTGGAAGGAGTCTTTCACATTTTGGCAGAACACCCCCCGCCCCCAACAACAGAAAGTTTTGTGACCGATGCTGTTAATCCTTCGTTTGATGGGCCATCTGCTGGGAGAGAAAACCAATCCTCCCCTTTTAGATCAGCTGTTTAATTGTTCAGTTCAACATGTTGGAGGTCGCATAGTTTTTAGTTTATTCTTTCTATGGGACCCAAAATTGTGTAATCTTTACCCAATGTATATTGTGATAGGGGGAATCTGTGTGTTTACAGACATATTTGTTATTCTCCATTTCTATGCTTTGTTGGTCCTTTAAACTAATTATTATGTCTTCAGCCAAATAAAAAATACGCTGATAATAAGCATATTACAGTATAGTTGCGCAGTTCACATGGTGAAGAACATATAGCCCATGAAAGATATTTACATATAGAGTCCCTAATAACTTTTATCCCCTACCCCGGCCGAAAAGTCTATATAGGGGGGTGCCAGCCCCCAAAAAAACAAAATCATGTCGAAACCAAACAAAATACTGAAATATATAATGTGCAGATACCTGTCCAGCTGTGGTTAATATGCTAAAACGATTAATACATGTGCAATATCCCACACCCCCGGCCAACAGCAGAGGGCCACTCCAATGTGATCCACTATCTATTTAGGTGTTGCTCATGCGCAGGTGATGCTCAGCGTCTCCGATTTACCTCGTTTCTCAGGGTGCAGGGCTAGTCTGGTAAGCACTTGAAGAAACAGATAGAGGATGCCGGGAACTTTTCTTTTTCACGTTATTTATAGGAACACATATATAATTTCTTCCTTATGGGTGCTCAGGCAGCATTCCCCAGAGGCACATTCTTCCCTTCCCTTCCCTTCTTCTTGCATCAAGCATTCACCCTATCACCTCTGACAGAACTAAGGAGAGTGTTACCCCCTAATAATTCTAAGGTGATACTCCAAGGCCCTGACTAAGGAACCTCTGGAGTACCTGTCCATCCCCTGTTGTGGCTGGAACACACCTCAGGGCCCTATAGAGGGGCCCTGGTATTTAGGAGTGACACTTATCCTATCTGAAAAATATCAAAGGGTTACTGACTTACAAGACTGACATTATTCACAATGAGATCCCTCTTCTTCAGCACCTCCTGGAATCTGAACTAGAATATTTCATCCCCACTATATATACTCCCGTGACATCACTAATCACTATGGCTACTAGGAGAGTATAACATAATATTAGTAACATTATTGAATTATATCACCGTGCACCCTCTAGGTTTGTGTGGATAGGTTCTACCCAGTAACTCCCCACTATGTGATGGGAGGCTGTTACACTGTAGCTACCCATACAGTTTACCCCTCTATTGACCATTAACCCCTTAAGTAGAAATCCCACAGCGGTGGTACACGTGTTTTAGAACATTTTGACTATGTACTTTGCAGAGAAATTTGGAAGGGACCCACCATGTCAGCACTGTGGCCAACATGGAAAGCACAAACACTTAACATCCCATTCTGTGTCAGCCCGACTGCTTACAGTAGTACTGATCAGACACCAAAGAACACATTGGTGTTTAGGTCTGTTCTACAGAAGGGTACAGCCAGGTGGAGTTAATACTGTAAACATGCATTTTTTTGTAGCGAGGGTAAATATCCATGACTGATTGAAGCATTCTTATGTTTCAGGAAAGTTTCAACATGCTGCTGGCTTTCTTTTTCATCCTTGAACTGCATACTCTGAATCGGAGGCAAACCCTTGCAGAGAAACTCTCACATTATTGCTCGTCTCTCCACTTCCCTTCTTTTAGGCTGCGCTTATAGTTAGGGTTAGGGCTACGGCGACGTTGCGCAGCAGCAAGTACATGCAGCCCGTCGCGGGTGCCCATAGTGGGTGCGACCGCGGATGACGTCACGCGGTCGTGATCGCTGGCAGTCAAAGGATATTGACTTCTTCAGCGATTGTCGCGTGACGTCAGCGGCACGTGAGCAGTTCAGCCAATGAGGGTGAACCGCTCACAACCACGCCCCCCGGTCACCCTCTCGTCTCCTGCACTACAAGCAGGAATCGCTATTACAACGGCGACGGCTGATATCCCGCGGTCATGTCGCCGTTGCACTAACTATAAGCGCAGCCTTAGATTGTAAAGATCCTTTGTGTAGGGACCTCTGTCCTTTTGTCTCAGGCTGTACTTTTTTCTGTTATTGTCCTCCTTCCCCACACTGTACTGCACTGCAGAATAGGAAGGTGCTATACAAATATATATAACAAGTCCTTATTCTTAAATCCCTGGCAAACCCTCTTCACCACCTTGACAGAGCAGAGAGAGCGGTCTACTTGATTTTGCGCCTATGTAGTCACGCAATAAAATATAAAAATAAGATTAACAATCAGGTACATGAATCCCTCGACATATGGTACAGAAACGTTCCGGAAAAGTTGTCCGCAAAGCCAAATTCCGTAAAGCAAACCCTATTTTCCCATTGACTTCCATTATCTAACTGGAGAGGAGTTCATACGAAAACAAAATTCAGCCACAAGCCATAATAAAACTTACAATTAAGAAAGCAGCAAACCTTTGTTAAGCACACATTGATAATGTTATAAAATATTAATAATAATGGTTATAAGTCCAAGTAAAAATACTGTACTTACCAGAAACTAGTGATCGGTGGATCACCACAGATTTGGTGGAATGGGGGTTAACTCCCCCCCACATACTAATTACCCTCACCCCTCTCAAAATGTATAAATTAGAGATTAAAATTCCATTAAAGTGAATTTAACATTCTGTATATCGAATTTCTTCCTTATTTTATAAATTACATTACAGCAAAATTCCATCTACTGAGTTGCCGTATATCGAGGGACCCCTGCATTGCCTTCTAAATGTGAATCACTGGGGTCTTGTCCAGAGGTGGACCACAGATGTGCAACTTAAACTTCAAAACTACTGCATTTCCCAACTTGTTTCCTACAGAACTTACTTTTCAGATGAACAAGTCATGAAACCTTGTTTCATTCTCCTGACGCCCAACTTAGTTTTTTTTTTTTTACTGCAATGTCTGTTTTACAAAATGTGTGTGTGGGGGGGAAATAATTGGTTAAAAACACGGCTATCAGTTCCTCCAGAACTGCTATTACGTGTATTGATTGCTGTACGATTATAAGAGAAGAGGAACAGAACTCTAGTCAGCGAGTGGAGTTTTGTAAATGTGCAGAACGCAGTTATAAAACAAACAAACCTATGAATAAAACAAGCAGTCCGTGACAAATCGGAGCAAAAACTGAAAAACACTCTGAAACTAGCATTTTGATCAGATCCGTCGGGCTTATGTGCTTGGGCCTAAACTGATTAAAAGCAAAAGGATTGACCTAGGAAAGTTAAAACTGATTCTTGGCAAGCATTGAGAGGAAGTCCTTGCCCTACAAACGGTGAATATTTAATCTGTGGGTCATAGGACAAAAAGAAACGGAAAACAAAATCAGCAAGAGAAATATGGTTTGGAAAGAGATGTAAAAAAACAAACCTCCCACATGCACACTAGGAATGTTAGCCAAATGTAATCACACGTTATCCCCTGCTAAGGGTTCTGCCTTGATGTAATACAATTAAGGTCCGCAGAGAATGAAACGAGACTGAGTGCATAATATCGCTTTATCTTTCAAACATCAAAGTCAACAACACCTCCTCTTTCAAGTGTCTCTTTTTACTGATTAATCTCCTTAAAACGGTATTAAGTTAAACTAATTCGAAGACGAAAAATAGCCACATTACAAAACCGGGCCAGATAAACAAATGAGATTTTGCAGTAAATGAGGCCACCGCACAAGTTTGTGCTGGCATTATACCTGTATGCGTGGTGAGGGGTAGTACTTATGTGGGGTTATATAAAGAGCAAGAAAAAGGAACCAGAGACTAAGAGGGTTGTTCTGCATACTTGGATTCAGCCAAAAATCCGCATCAAAGTTCATGGGGATTTTCAGATAAAAACGTATGTTATTGGATGTGGCGATAGGGGGTTAATCAGGCCACTAATAAAGGCATTATACCCAGCTGATTAACCCTAAATCGCGCTGGGACTGAAGGGGTTAACTGTATGTGCACCACACTGACATGTTTTCCCCTACACCATCCTTATTGTCCCCATTTTGCAGCTCAATCCATAGCAGCAGTCATAGAACTGTATGTAAACTGTGCCAATTGGTTTTGCGACACAAGGGGGAGCTGCGAGCGCTAAACCAAGCGCTGATTGAAGAAGCAAGGCTATGTATGGGTGGCCGCTTTGAAGTATAGGTATCACTTTTTAAGCCCTAGACCTCGTAACCGCAAGGTTAATTGAGTAAGTGGTTTGCGGTCTAGCTGAAGTGCTTTTCTGTCAAAATGTATCAGTTACCTTGTTAGCTTCTTAACTTGAAAGGGGGAAAGTATATTGGCGTGGGAAGTAGGTGAAACCGCAAACCACACCACAACCCGTTCAATTAAGTTAGCTAACTCACGCTAGGAGTGAGCAAGCACTCTAATTTTTGGAGTGCAGCTAGGAAGTAAGAAACCATACCCACACACAAAGTTTATTGTAGTGGCATAAGCAGAACATACTTTTATTAATAAACTGTATTGTACTGATGGTTTTAAATGTAAAGACGGGAAGTTTTTTCTGTCAGCCCGGGAATAAATCCTTTAACATACAAATATGTTAAGGATGAACGAACTGAGGGATTTCTCAATTCCGTACTTCAGAGGCACCCTGCAGATTTGGGGCCTCAATGTCTATGAGAAGTCCGGAGTTGAAAAGCCTCAGCAATCCTAGGTGTTAGGATGGCCGGGATATTGTAAGTACCAGATACCGGTGTCAATTAAGTATGGGTACTTCACACTTGGTGGCCAAACCCCAGACTCGGTGTCGCCAGTTAGGGGGATGGTCCCGGTATGCTAAGGAGCTGAGGTATGAGGTTAGCGCCTGCTCCGTGCAAACCGGGACGCAACTTCTGCCCTTTCTGCAAGGTACTGGCAAGTCGGGGATAGGTGGGGAAAATTATTCCCACGAGAGGATTGGGTGCGTATGTTAGGTATAGGACCCTTAATCCTATAAAAATGCCTGCAGCCCAGTCCCAGTCAGATTCACCTGATTCGTCTAAGATTTGAACAAGTTCCAGCGTCAGCGGTTCCGAAGTGTGAGGGGTTAATAATATCGTAACCAAGGATCATCCCCCTCTTCTGGAATTCGTTAGAGCTAAGGGTTCCCGAACGAACCCTGTAAGGACTGAACAAACTTTTTCCTTTTGGCAGAAATATAGGGGTGACAACTTGTGCCCCAAGCCAGGAACTGCTAAACGGATCCTTGTGTGCACCCACTTGCATGCGTGCAGGGGTGCCCAGAGACTTTGTTTAGTTCCAAGGACATTTGTTTTCGTTTCCCCATCCCAGTAAGAGTTTTATTACATGTATATTGTGAAGATTTGTGTGTTTGTCTGAAAAGAAATAAATTACAATTTATTTTACTCATCTTGTGTGCTCAGGGCAGAATCCCGGTATTAATGTGTAGATAAGACCTGGCCTACCATGACATTGGCGTATATACAATTGGCGTATATACAATTACCGCTAAGGTGTGTATTCCATATGCGGTAATGGAGTCCTCCTCATGCTGGACTAATTCAAATGGTACATCTTAAAGGGCCTCTTGCTTGCCTGGGTCCATGATATAGCCGGTACATAGTTAGTGAAAAAAGTGAAAAGTGACCCCCTGACCAGATCAAATGTAAAGAAACAGGAAAATAAGGCAATCCTGGAAAATGGGTCCGGTAGTGAAAACGCTGTGTGGACAGAGGCCTGGAACCCCCCCCGCCCAACTTGCAATGCCTTGCAGGCCGAGCGTCATGTAAAGAAGCGGCTGTTGGCGCGCTAAAGGAGTGAGAGAGCTCCACATGGAGCCTGACAGGAGGACGACGTGGAGGCTGTGCAGAAGAGGGCATGGAGAAGGTAGGGAATATCACCCTGCCCCCCCGTCACCCACTGCCCCAGTGTTCCCGTAACTCTCCCTCCCACGTTACCCACTCGTACCCTTTCAGCCTATAGTGCAGCCAAGTTATACCAGTGTCGGTGTATAGTGCAGCCAAGTTATACCAGTGTCGGTGTATAGTGCAGCCAAGTTATACCAGTGTCGGTGTATAGTGCAGTCAGGTTATACCCCGTATTCGTATATACACTGACACGGCGTAGAACCTGAGCGCACTATACACTGACACGGAATATAACCAGACTGTACTGGTGCAATGCCGGGTCTACTCTGCATCACGTTGCACTATGCGCAGCACTATTTCCTTCTGGCTTTGCGCGGCGCATCCTTACTGTATCCATCACAGTATCTCAGCCACAGTCCTGGCTACGCCCCTGGATATATTTATTATAGATTATGATGAGAGGGGGTTAGCACTTACATGTCACTCACTTTCAGTTAGCCAGCCAACGGTGGACGGCCTTGGGTACAAGACATAGAGACTCGCACATTGACTGACTGTAGTTGGGGTTATGAACTGCAGAACAGACAGAAGGAAAATCTCACAGAGACGCTTCATCCAAGTTACAACTGTAGCTAAATCTACTTATCGCCGTATAAATATGTTTTTGGACAGGGATTTTTTTTTTTTAAAGAAATGTGATCTCCTGACCAGTAAATCCTACATTTGAAACTGGGAACAAACACTGGTTATACAGCTTCCCGGTGACACCTTCTCCGGTAAGTATCTCAGGCAGCAGGGAGTCCCACAGAGCTAAAAATTAACACGGTTCAGCTCTGGAGACCCAGTTATCCACCCCTGCCAAAAAAAAAGAGGCATTTAACTTGGAATACTCCTTTGGGAGTACAAGAAACAAGATCAGAGAGTACAACGAGGCACTTGGCTTCATTCAGACCTTCATTCTTGTGGAGAACACACAGTATTTATGGATTTGTTTTAATACTGTAATTGTTGGTGTGTTTTTGTTGATTTTACTTCTTTGGCTGTGTGTGGCTCTTCATTACAGGCCTCTAAACATGCGGAGAAGACATTTCTCCAGGTCAGTGAAGTCTCAGAACCCTACACAGTTCCAAGCGAAGAGATATTATTAGATGCTTCCCTGCCACGGAGAAGCAGCTTCTCAGCATAATTAATAAGGGCCATTGTCTACAACAGTGATTTGTGTACATCTTCCCCCCACAAGTAACTTCTATATAAAATGATCCAATTCTGGGACAACCCATCGATGTAAAAAAAAAAAAGAAGATGCTTAAATCGCCTATAAAACTGATTGGAACCCAAAATTACAAAATAATTTTACTTACTGTTGGAATTGTTCAGAAATGTAATTATAAATGTCCTATTTTTCTCTCAACTGATGCGATTCAAACATTGTTTAACAATGGATTCAAAAAAATTAAATCCTATTTGACGATATGGGGAAACGTTAATTATTCTGAGACACCCGTGTCCCATCACATTAGTTGAGACACTGACCAAGAATAAATCCAGGGCAGTATATAGATTGGGGGGTTCTTATACCTCCTTTTGGAGGAGGAGTGGCTCAGTGAGTAACGACACTGACTGGCACTGAGAGTTTGAAGCAGGGGAGCCTGGTTCAATTCCCGGTGTCGGCTCCTTGTGACCTTGGGCAAGTCACTTTATCTCCCTGTGCCTCGGGCACCAAAAACATAGATTGTAAGCTCCACGGGGCAGGGAACTGTGCCTGCAAAATGTCTCTGTAAAGCACTGCGTAAAACTAGCAGCGCTATACAAGAACATGCAATTATTATTATTTTGGTGATGTTTCAATAAATATATTTTTTATTAGAATCTGCACCTGGCTCCCTTGGCTGTGCGCTGCTGTTCTTGCACTTCTACATATAGATTATGAATCAAAAGGGCTGCAGTCTGATGCAGAACAGTCTTTATACGGCTAAGAAAAGGAACGTGCAGGGAATCTGTGTCAGGTACTTCACACCTGTCCAGTCTAATGCCACAACTGACACACTGATTGAGCCACCTGTGCTGAAGCAGGGATATCCTTAAAACCTGACCTGTTGGTGGCCCTTGAGGACTGACTGGATTTAGCCACCCCTGGTCTACTGCATAAAAAGAGATGTATGTACTGTACTGGGCGAGATGCATTGTTATTTACAGTGCAACTGCAGTTTGGTGCATGTTTGTTATGTTACAAATAAAAGATCACCTGATCCATTTGTTCCAGGAATCGAACATTTTATTTTGCAGTGTGCTCATTTTGAGCAGCCATTTGAAAAACAAAAACAAAACAAAACAGAATATTGTAATGAATAATGTGTTACAAATTCCGGGGATATATTATTGGGGAAACAAAAACCAAGTGTTCAGACATCAGCCAAACGTTTAAAAATATAGATTCGGATCTCTGGTATTCCGATAGTAGCTGCTGGACTGAGGGATAAATGTTTAAAACAACCATTCCAGCCACGAAGAGTGTAAAGAAAACATAGGAACAATACTGATGGGATCTGTGTACAAAAGTTGCATTATCTCCTCTTAAGTAGCACAGTTAAAACATGTTACAGGAGCGATGTGTTGGTTATTAAGCCAGAACCAGTTTTTCCTTCTTAAAATTGATGTGCTTTACCGATCCGAATCAGCACCTCGGAGCTGGATTGTTACACGTGTTCCTATATCGCTGGGGATTTGGATGAAACGATAGTTGCTCGAAGGCTGCCCGCACTTCAGAAAATGATCCTGTACTGTTTGGGGAATGCAGTCTTCCTTTTGTCATACTCGAGCAATTCCTGCTTTTATTATTTTATCCGTCTACTCTGGGTATTTGGAATATCATTCCTACCCACGACATATGTATGGAAACATGAATCCCCCCAGAAGTGTCACAGCGATTCTTTTTGCACCCCCCCACCCCCCTCAAGTCTTACCAAGATCCTCCCAAGATATGTAGACATATTACCCCAATCCCAGCGAAATCCATGGATAAGTCAGACCGTAGCTTTTTGTGAGCGTTGGATAGACGTTTTACGCTGCTTGCTTATTGTACGGTTTGTTTTGGCCATTAATAAGCAAAATCCCCTAAAACAGTCCAGACCTGGGATAACAAGTCCTCCAAATGTGACGTTACATGAATTCATCGGACTCATTGCCATCCTGCAAAAAAATCAAGACAAAAAGGATTGAAAAGTGATCTGCGGGGTCACACAATAAATATACTAGAGGCTGGGAAACTGAATTAGTAAAACAAAAGCATCTACCTTTCATGAATTCTATCTGCAATCACCGAAACAGCCAATGTTATTCACATAATTCTGCACTTAAGGCTATACACGCCTCTGTCCCTTCTTTCCATCTCAGCCCTAATTTCTCACTATACACCTGCTCGCCTCTTGTGTTCTACTCAAGGGTGTCTTCCCTCCACCCCTTTTCGTTTCTAAAGCCCTCTTCCACCTAAAACCTCGAACACACTGCCCTACAACCTCTGGAATGCCCTTCTCCTCAATATCCAACCAGCACCCTCTCTCTCCACCTTAAAACACATCACTTTAATGAAGCATTTGCATAGTTCCATTGGCTGATACTATAACTCATATCTCATATGCATTTACCATGACCCCTTGCAGACGCACTTACCACACACTAACCTACTGTCTCTAAGTTCTCCCTACTTACCACTTCGATTGTAAGCTCTTCAGGGCAGGGACTCCTTCTCTTAATGGTACTTTTATGTCTGAAGTGCTGACTCCTATCATCTCACATGTATTACTGCAGTACAGCACTATGTACATGGATGGCACTACACAAATAAAAATATACTGTACAGTACAGTACATACATATACTGAATTCCTTTGCAAATGTCCCGGTTTAGCCAAATAGGTTGATGATGGCTACAGACCACATAAAAAAGCTTGTTAAAAAAAATTACCAGCACTATATGTTCCCTACACAAAATTGCAGGTTATATTTTTAGTACAGCCCCTTTCTCTAGATCCCATATAGCGTTCTAGATCCCATATAGCGTACTCTATCTATATCCAATAAAGCGTTCTTTCACGTTCACTTGTCCTGGTCGAGCCTCTCCGAAATTTGGTAGCTTTACATAACAGAGGGTGCAACCTATGCCAGGTAATGAAAGCAATGCCATTCGGTTTTACACATGTATTGATTACATATCAGTTAATGGTGACATTGTTTAATATAAACAATTACCAATTTGATGTGCCAAGTTTCACTCCATGTGGTACATATGTCGGGGTCATATCCCTGTATGATTAAAGATGAGCTCTCAAAGTGCTCGTCAACACAGATCAGGTGCACTTTCCTATTTTGGTGTTTCTTTCAAAATAAATTGCCAAGAAAATGCTGATTTTTCTGTATTGACTGCTCAAGCTGCAGGTGTACTTTAAATTCAATTTGGTCTTTTCATGTAGATAAGCAGCGAGACACTTTTCTCGTTAGAAAAATATATTCTTAGATTTGCCTAAAGATGTATTTCATTTAAACCTTAACTTGTCGGAGCCGTTTGTCCAATAGGTTTACTGCTTGAGCGTTTATTTACTAAAACCAATTTGATTTCCTGTATTTCTGGCATGAGACGGAGCAGGGTCTCAAAAACTCGACCTGAAAGTATTCTTCTATTGTCCAAATGAAAAAGTGCTCATTTAGTTACAAATATGCAGTCATTGCATTTGAAAGACTATGTATCTTATGATGGTGGCCACATGATGACTGGATACTTTGCAAGTTTTGTACATTCCTTACTTCCATATCTACATGAATTCAAACATCTAGGAGGGGGGCTGGCAAAAGCCATCTATACAAGGGGCGGCCAACTCCAGTCCTCAAGGGCCACCAAAAGGTCAGGTTTTCAGGATATCTCTGCGTCAGCACAGGTGCCTCAGTCTTTGACTGATTGAGCCACCTGTGGTGAAGCACTGGAGTTGGCCACCCATGGTCTATACTGTGAGCAAAGGAGATAACACAGTGATCCATTGTTTTAGACCCAAGAAAAATAAAATTAGCTGCAAAATATTGCCAGAAAATGCCTGTGGAAGGGGAATAATTGATCAGGAAAAGCTTGTATTAAAGCTGCAGTTCAGTAGTTTTTTTTTTTTTTTTTTTTTTTTTTTTACTTCAATAGTTTTATGTGTGCAATCTCTAATTACCTAAAGAACTGTATAGCTGCCAGTCAATTCGTTCTCCATGTATTGATAGGTCGAAATTTGGTGACATAATTAGTGAAGGGATCTGTTTATATTCTGCTTGTCTGTCAGTGGAAGCTCATGAATATTCATGAGCAATCCTGCACTGACATGTGCTAGAGGGAGGGCAGGGCTGACAAAGGGGTGTGCCAGGGCTTGTGACAGGACATGAAGGGGCAGTGCCTTAGCAAATGGCTGTTAAAATAGAATACAAGAAAATTGGTCTTTCAAAGTTGTTTTTTTAACAACAGAAAATGCTAAAAGTATTTTTTCTTACTACAGAACTGATTTATTAAAAAAAAAACACACATGCAGGATATTGACTGAACTGCAGCTTTAAGGCAGGGTGTGATTCATATCTAGCTTTGTTTTGTAGAACCCAATGTAATGACAACTACAGATAGAGACGATAGGGAAGTGATTTTCTTTCATTTCCCAATATTGTAATTAAAGTATTTATGTATGTCTATATTTATATAGCGCCATTAATGTACATAGCGAGAAATTAGGGCTGAGATGTAACGAGGGGCAGAAGAATTTAAAGCTTTAAAAGTTAGGAGGAGAATTGAGTGCGAGATGCGGGATGTTAGGAAGCCAGGAGAGTGATTTCAGCAGGGGAGACGTCGAGACAGATATAGGAAAGAGTAGAGTGATTCTGGCAGCAGCATTTAGGATAGATTGTAGGGGAGAGAGGTGAGAGGCAGGAAGGCTGGGACAGCAGGAGGTTACAGTAATCGAGACGGGAGAGAATGAGGGCCTGTGTCAGAGTTTTAGTAGTTGAGCAACAGAGGAAAGGGCGTATCTTTGTAATACTGCGGAGGAAAAAACGTGACAGGTTTTAGATACGTTTTGAATGTGAGAGAGGAGTCTCAAGTGTGACCCCTAGGCAGCGTGCTTGGGCTACTGGGTGTATGGTAGGACTTCCAACAGTAATGTGGAAGGAGGTAGTGGGGCCAGGTTTGGGATGAAATATGAGGAGCTCAGTTTTTGACATGTTAAGTTTAAGTCGGCAAAGGGCCATTCAGGATGATATCATAGAGAGACATTCAGAAAGTTTGGTCTGTACAGCAGGTGTAAGGTCAGGGGTTGAAAAGAAAAAGTGTGTGTCGAAAGCATAGAGGTGATACTTTTACCCAAGAGATGTGATTAGGTCACCTAGAGTGTGTGTACAGAAAAAAGAAGAGAGGTCCCAGGACAGAGCCCTGGGGTACCCCGACAGAGAGATCAATAGAGGAGGAGGTTTTACAGAAGAGACACTGAAAGTACGGTGGGAGAGGTAAGAAGAGATCCAGGATAGAGTTTTGTTACGAATACCTAGAGTATGGAGAATGTGAAGGAGAAGTGGGTGGTCCACAGTATCAAAATGCTGCAGAGAGGTCCAGTAATATGAGCAGAGTGTAATGACCTCTGTTTTTGGCAGCATGGAAGTCAATAGTTATTTTAGTGAGGGCTGTTTCAGTGGAGTGAGCAGTACCGAAGCCAGATTGCAGAGGTTCTAGGAGAGAATAGGTGTTGAGAAAATGTAGCAAGCGAGAGAATACAAGACGTTAAAGAAGTTTAGAGGCAAAAGGCAGGAGGGAGACAGGCCGATAGTTAGAAAGACAGGTAGGGTCAAGCATGCTTTTATTTAGTAATGGTATGACTGTTGCATGTTTGAAGGAGGAGGGAAAGGTACCAGAGTAGAGAGAGCATTTAAAAATGTGTGAGAGCATAAATGTTATAGTAGGAGCAAGAGATTTTAGGAGACGAGAGGGAATGGGGTCAAGAGGGCAATAGTAGAGGGAGAAGAGGAGATCAGCAGTGACACATCCTCCTCTGTGACAGCGGAAAAAGAGTAAAGGAGGACAGGAGGAGAGTTAGGAAGAGGTGTAGGATGGGAGGAGGAAACAGAGGGGATGTTCTGACGTATAGATTCCACCTTTACCTTGAAATAGTCAGCAAAGTCCTTAAGTGAGATGGCGGAGGAAAAAGAGGCAGCTGAGGGTGGTCTTAGTAGGGAGTCAAAGACAGAGAAGAGTCGGCGTGGGTTAGACTTGTGTGTGCTGATTAGTAAAGAAAAGTAGGTTTGTTTAGCCTGAGAGAGGGCAGAGTTGAAACAGGATAGCATAAATTTGTAGTGAAGGAAGTCTGCGAGAGTCTGAGATTTCCTCCAGAGGCGTTCAGAGGAACGAGTGCAAGAACGCAGCATACGCGTGTGGGAATTTAGCCAGGGTCTGGGGTTAGAAGGGCGAGAATGGCAGAGAGAAAGCGGGGCATGTAGATCAAGAGGAGGAGGATAGGGCAAAGTTGTAGTTCCTGACCAGGTTGTCAGGGTCTGGAGCAGAGCTGAGAGATGAGAGGGAGGAGCGTAAAGTGGAATCAAAAGGTGGTTGGTTAATAGAGCGCAGGTCTCTGCAGAAGCGAGGGGTAGATGGAGGTGGAGAAGGGGAATAGTGAGAGAGAGAAAATGAGATGAGGTGATGGTCAGAGAGGGAGGAATGGGAGAAATCAGAGAGCGAAAAGTTTTTAGTGAAAAACAGGTTTAGGTAGTGGCCATCCTTGTGGGTGCTGACTGTAGTCCACTGTTGAAGGCCAAAAGAAGAGAATAGAGAGGGAAAGTGGGAGGCCCAAGGGAGATATGGCAGTTCCAGTCCCCAAGGAGAAGAACAAGAGAGTGAGGAGAGAAAGAAAGTGAGCCACGATTCAAAGTGAGAAAGACAGAAGGGGGATGAGTAGAGGTAGGTGGGCGAAAGATGACCGCCACATGGACAGGGAGAGGAAAGAAAATCTGGACAGTGTGAGCCTCAAAAGGAGGGAAAAGCAAGAGATGGAGGAATAGGAAGGATATGTTAACGGCAGAGAGAGGAGAGCAGGAACCCAACGCCTCCACCCCTGCCATCAGGGTACAGAGTGTGGGAGAAAGAAATGCCACCAGAGCAGAGTCAGACTGAGTGAGTCAGGTCTCAGTTATAGCAAATAGAAGCCAAGAGTGAGAGAGAGGTCATGCACAGAGAAGAACTTGTTAGAAAGGGAGCGAGCATTCCAAAGGCCAAACGGAGAGAGAAGGGAGGGTGAGAGGGGATGGGTATGAGGTTAGAGGGGTTGACACCAGAGGGAGTGGAAATTGCATGTGGGAGGCGAGGACGAGAGCATGAAGAAATTAGGCAGGGACCAGGAGTGGGAGAGATCTCCCTAGAAGCAAGGAGGAGAAGCATGGAAAGAAAGAGAATGTGTGAGGGTGATTTGTAGGGGTGTGTTTTGGTGCAGGGGGTATAGTTGTGTAGTGCCAGAGGGCGCAGGTGATTTCTAACACAGCTAATAACTACTGCCCCTTCATTCTGTTTTTTTCACATTCTGAATTGAATCTGTACATTTTGTGTAAAAAAAATAAATAGAATAAATAAAATAATGGGGATACATGCCCGTGGTCTTTACCTTGCGTGGTTTCTTATCAAACAATTACTGATCCTACGACACTTTCCAACAGCTGTTTGTTTTAATTAGGAATCTCAATGCTACACACAGGACTGAAAACCATTGTTTGAAAAGTGTTAAGAATAATATGTATGCGACCTTCAAGAAAAAGGAAGGAGCTGTTAAGGCTTCTACCACGAAAAGGATTGGAGAGATCGCTTATATCCTGCACGTGGCCCTGAGTAAATCAGATCATCTCCCCGGGCTTCAGACAAGTTTACCCTATAATCTCTTACAGTTACACAACTCTTACTGTCTCCAGAGCCGCAGCTGAGAAAGCGGAGGCCGTGATTATAGTGAGCGTGACAGCGCATGCGGAGCGGCGCTAACAAAATGCAGGACCGCCATAGCGCGAGTGATCGATGCAGAGCGACCGCGCGGCAGATTTTTGAAAAGACAAATTACTTTGCCTTTTCGTGCGGCGGCCGCGTCACGTGAGCGTTTCAGCCAATGAGGGAGAACCAGCCTTGTGACACGTCCGCCACTCCTCCCCAATCGCTGAAACCTCAGTTAACCCATCGCTCAGGCGACCGGCGGGCGCGACTACTATAATCTAGGCCTTAGATCCGGTGACATCGATGAGGGGACGGGGACAGGGGGGGCCACGGGGGAGTCGATGCTTTCCGGATCGGAATCCCCACTGCGATAATCTTTTGGCACCAGGACGGTCGAGCAGCTTGCCTCAGTGCTGGAAACAATAAGCTACATCTGTACCGGTATGTCACGCACTGTATAACTACATCTGTAGCGGTATGTCACGCACTGTATAACTACATCTGTACCGGTATGTCACGCACTGTATAACTACATCCGTACCGGTATGTCACGCACTGTATAACTACATCTACATTCTTACTGTAGTCACGCACTGTATAAAAATCTGACCGTATGTCACGAACTGTATAACGCATCGTACCGGTATGTCACGCAAATGTATAACAGGCATCCGTACCGGATGTCACGACACTGTATAACACATCTGTACCGTACGGCACGCACTGTATAAATCATATGTACCGGTATTGTCAAGCATCTAGGTATAACTGTATGTGTTGTACGTTGTCACAACACTGTATAACTACATCTGTACCTGTAGTACATGCATCGTACCGTCACTGTATAATAAGGGCATCCGTACCAGGTTTGTACGCACGTATAACTACATCTGTAACGGTTATGTCAGCAAGGTATAACTACATGGTACGGTATGTCAAGCACGTATAACTACACTGTACCGGTATGTCACGAATGTATAACTACATCTGTACGGTTATGTCACGCACTGTATAACACATCATACCGGTTTAGTCAGCACGTCGATAACGACATCTAGACCATGTCACGCCACGTATAAACTACATCTGTACCGTATGTCACGCGTTAACTGTTAATACATCTCTTTCACGCCTGTAAATACATCGTACCGTATGTTCCGTGTATAACTAATCACGGAACGTTATGTCGCACGGTATAACTACATCCGTACGGTATGTCACGCACTGGATAACCTACATCTTGATACCGGTATGTCACGCACTCGTAACTAATCCGTACCGGTTAGTCACGCAGTTAACATCTGTCACGGTTATATGTCACGCCACTGTTCTAAACATCTGTACCGGTTTATGTCACGCAACTGTATAAACTGCATCTGTACGGATTGTCACACTGAAACAATTGTACTGTAGGTCACGCACTGTATGAACTGTAATCGTTGTACCGGTAAATTCTGTCACGCACTGTATAACTACATCGCTGTAGCAGTTGATGTCACGCATGTATAAACATCGTGTACCGGTATGTAGCACTGGTAAAATACATCTGTACGGTATGTCCGCAAGTTATATACATCTGACCGGTATTATGCGCACTGTTAGAACTACGTCTGACCGGTATGTCACGCACGGTATAACTACATCTGTACTGTATGTCACGCACTGTATCTACTAATCGTAACGGTATGTCACGCCACTGTATAAATCATCCGTACCGGTCTATGTCACGACTGTATAACATACATCGTACGGTATGTCACGCACTGTTATACATACCATCTGTACCGGTATGTCACGCACTGTCTAGAACTAACTCTGTACGGTATTGTCACGCACTGTATAACTACATGCCGTAACCGGTATGTCAAGACTGATAAATACATCCGTAACGGTATGTCACGCAACGTGTGATTAACTACATCGTACGGTGATGTCACGCACTGTTAAACTACACTGTACCGGTATGTACCGCATGTATAACTACATCCTTACGGTTATGTCACGCACTGTATAACTACATCGTACGGTATGTCACGCACTGTATAACTACATCTGTACCGGTATGTCACGCCATGTATAATACATTTGTAGTACAGGTAGTCACGCAAGTTTATAACTACATCCTGTACCGTATGGTCACGCACTGTATAAACTAATCTTACCGTTGTCACGCACTGTATAACTACAATCTGTACGGTATGCACGCACTGTAAACTACATTGTACCGGTTATGTACGCACTGCTATAACTACATCTGTACCGGTATGTCACGCAAGTATAAAACTACAACTGTACCGGTATGAACGCACTGTAAACTAAATCGGTACGGTTGCTGTCACGCACGTATAAATACATGTTACGGTATGTCACGCATGTTATAACTACAATAGTAGCACCACATAACAAAATGACAATATGGCGCTCACATCGTATGAGAATGTTGTATTTGTTATGTTAGTTATCCTACAGCAGGGGTGCGCAAAGTTTTTGGTGTGCGTCCCACTGCCTGGGAGCCTCAGCATTCGCGCCCGCATCACTTAGAACCCAGGTCAAATTACGTTGAGGGTATGTGACATCACATGACCCAGCAGCGTCACTTTGACATGTGTTGTCATGGTGACGTGTCACGTCACATGATCTCGCGGCGGCGTCGCGAAAGACCCGGCTGTAAGGGACGTTACAGAGGCCCACGCTCCCCCCGGCATTTAATTTAAATGCCTTGGGAAAGGGCGCGGGGGCCTCAGTTAACTGCGCAAACCCCAAGCAAATCTTGCACCCCCCACGTTTGCACACCGTTGTCCTACAGTATGCCCAAAAACATAAGGCCTCACTGTAAATTTAAGCTGAGAAAAACTGAATGTATATAGTGTGATTTATAAACAATGCTTCCTACCCCATTTGTAAGTAACATGGGGAAAATATATCTTCTAGTAATAAAGGTTGTGTTCCTATTTACTGTCTGTATGGAGCAGACCGCCACTAAACCCAATATTGGATAAATATACAATTTCCTCTTCGTCCAATTTGAGAGAAAACAATAACGTGAATGTATAAATAATGCCTTAAGTTGGGGCGGGGTGGCAACTCCAATCCCCAAAGGCCACCAACAGTCAGTGTTCAGGAAATCCTGCTTCAACTCCAAACACTACAGCTGGGGGGTGGGGGGTGGGGGGGGGGGGGGTAATTAAGAATGGAACAAATCCAGTTTTTATGGAAAACACCCCAGAGCCTTTGCAAAAAAACCAAAATCAGAAAGCAATACTGGAGGGGGTGACGGTATGTTTTTAACAGAATGCAGCTGTTTCAGAGCCGTAGCGAGAGCTCAGTGTGTCGAGGATGATTTTATTAATGCATTACAGGATATTTTAGTAGGGATAGCGAGAGACCGCAAAAATTATAGGATGGTCCTACCTACCAGATTTTAAAAAGGGGACATAAACACTGGTAAAAACTAGACATCGCTTCAAGCAAAGCAATATCCTAGGAAAACCTCAAGAACGGGCGTTTTATGTATATTGTTCCAGGCAATAGCATCGAAACGAGGGATGTGCGAACATTTCACAGGAGTGAGGAGAGTGCCACTGACTTCTATACTTCCCAAACACGCCTCATAGCGAGGGGTGCTCAACTCCAGTCCTCAAGACCCCAACAAATAGCGTTTTCAGGATATCCCAGCTTCAACAGGTGGCTCAGTCAGTGTTCAGCAAGGTGGGCCAATCAGCCCTGCTTCAGCCCAGGTGGCCTTCAATAGAGGCTCAGTTTTCATGAAGCCTTGATTGAGAAAGATGGCCGGATAGACGGAGACCTCCTGGTTGTAGACCGAAAAACAGGAAGGGCGGTGTCACGCACTGTATAACTACATCTGTACCGGTATGTCACGCACTGTATAACTACAATAGTAGCACCACATAACAAAATGACAATATGGCGCTCACATCGTATGAAGAATGTTTGTATTTGTTGTATTTGTTAGTTATCCTACAGCAGGGGTGCGCAAAGTTTTTGGTGTGCGTCCCACTGCCTGGGAGCCTCAGCATTCGCGCCCCGCCTCACTTAGAACCCAGCGTCAAATTACGTTGAGGGTCATGTGACATCACATGACCCCGCAGCGTCATTTGACATGTGTTGTCATGGTGACGTGTCACGTCACATGATCTCGCGGCGGCGTCGCCGAAGACCCGGCTGTAAGGGACGTTACAGAGGCCTCACGCCTCCCCCCGGCATTTAATTTAAATGCCTTGGGAAAGGGCGCAGGGCCTCAGTAACTGCCGCAACCCCCCAAGCAAATCTTGCACCCCCCACCGTTTGCACACCGTTGTCCTACAGTATGCCCAAAAACATTACAGGCCTCACTGTAAATTTAAGCTGAGAAAACTGAATGTATATAGTGTGATTTATAAACAATGCTTCCCTACCCCATTTGTAAGTAACATGGGGAAAATATATCTTTCTAGTAAATAAAGGTTTGTGTTCCTATTTACTGTCTGTATGGAGCAGACCGCACTATAACCCATAATTGGATAAATATACAATTTCCTCTTCGCTCCAATTTGAAGAAAACAATAACGTGAATAGTAAAATACTGCCTTAAAGTTTGGGGCAGGGGTGGCCAACTCCAATCCCCAAAGGCCACCAACAGGTCACGTGTTCAGGAAATCCCTGCTTCAACTCCAAACACTACATAGCTGGGGGGTGGGGGGGGGGGGGGGGTAATTAAGAATGGAACAAATCCAGTTTTTTATAGGAAAACCCCCAGAGCCGTTTGCAACAAAACCAAAATCAGATAAGCAATACTGGAGGGGGTGCCGGTATGTTTTTTAACAGAATGCAGCTGTTTCAGAGCCTGTAGCGAGAGCTCAGTGTGTCCGAGGACTGATTTTATTAATGCATTACAGGATATTTTAGTAGGGATAGCGAGAGACCGCAAAACTTATAGGATGGTCCTACAGTACCCAGATTTTAAAAAAGGGACTAAAACACTGGTAAAAACTAGAACTCTGCTTCAAGCAAAAGCAATATCCCTAGGAAAACCTCAAGAACGGGCGTTTTATTGTAATTGTTCCAGCAATAGCATCGAAACGAGGGATGTGCGAACATTTCACAGGAGTGAGAGAGTGCCCACTGACTTCTATACTTCCCCAAACCGTCCTCTATAGCGAGGGTGCTCAACTCCAGTCCTCAAGACCCCCAACAAATCAGGTTTTCAGGATATCCCAGCTTCAGCACAGGTGGCTCAGTCAGTGCTTCAGCACAGGTGGCTCAATCAGTCCCTGCTTCAGCCCAGGTGGCTCAATCAGAGGCTCAGTTTTCCACTGAGCCTCTGATTGAGCCACCTGTGCTGAAGCCGGGATATACCGAAAACCTTACCTGTTCGGGGGGTCTTGAGGACAGGAGTTGAGAACCCCTGTTCATACAACACGTGGAGATAACCGTTGACAAAACGAGATACCTGGCAAATATGCGAATAGAAATCATTTGCATATTCAAATGAGCCCATTTCCCAGGTACCTTAGGCGTGTTGTATAACAGACCACATGGGAGGGTATATACAGGTCAACGGGTCCTTTTCCAACATCGATATTAGGAACATGTGATTTCTGAGCGTCTTTTAGCCTGTTAAAGTTCAATGGTACGTTTCGGAAGGAATCTAATTTTCGACAAATAAATGTTGAAAAACCATCATGTTTTTGTGTAATTTGTTTGATCAGGTTATCTTTATCGATTATTAGGGCTTAGATCAAGATCTAATAACATTTTAGATTTGAAATATGTGAAAACCCTACAAGGTTCACAATCTTTTTATCGTCACTGTATACCCCATGGGCTTAAACAGAAAGAGGAAGGCGAGGGGCAGAGCCAAGTAAATGGGCTTACACCGGGTGTATAATTATACATGTATGTATAATTACAGACATGTACACAATTTAATATGTCGTATATGTAATACCTGTCCTACAGTATGGTTTGTATGGGGTTTTTGGTGGAATATCTAGCGCGCGTGTATGTATACAATATAGTCACAAAAGGATGTTGAAAATATTTTATTAAATATATATATATATAATATATATATATATATATTTAAATAAAATATTTTCCAACATCCTTTTGTGACTATATTGTATACATATTTTGCTATTTTAAGAAAAATTCTGTTTCAATTACACTTATATCAATATGCTATCATGCTATTGTGTCAAGTAGTACTTTTGCTGCTTATTTTCAACTGCTGTAAATCACACAAGAACAAATCTCTATGTTGGATGCTATACTACAGCTTGCGCAGTCAGGGTGCTCTGCAAATTGCATTCCCTAGGACACGGAATAGATTTACAGTCAGACATACTGTAGGCAGATTGACGTTTATCTTCATAAAAGAACCCCACAGTTTCACAATCTGACCTGACATTAGGTTTACTGGCTATGCACGTCTTAAACCCAGACTGTGTAATCAGACAGGCATAAGCTTATAGGGGTCCATGTTAGAATAGATGAGAAGTAAAAAGTGACACACTGTGCTCATTTGCATGTCATTACCCAGAATCCCTTGCTACGCGATAATGGGAAAATACAGGGTTGCAGACCTGAATGAGACATGCAAATGCACCACAAGTGGTATTTATATTTACAATCCGACATGAAAGCCGAGTTCATCATAATTTGGTCTTGGTATTTTTCAGCTTGTCCGTGCTCTACTGCATGCAGAGAAGCAGATTGGTTGCCATGTTGGTGACACTGAAGTCTGGAAGATCACAGTGTTAGGAAGCTCCTGTACAACAGGTTTATTGGGCCTTAATAAAGCTGTATTTGAGTCATTAATAATACAGCAGTGCTTGCCAAGAACTACCATGGACTTGCGAAACATATTTATACTGCAAGAGCTTACACCTCGATATAATTTCTACATACTAGGAGCAGCGCACAACTCTCCCAATATAGTATTTGGAATTATATTGAGCATATAAAAGGAGTAAGTATCACATGCACAAAAAAAAAGTAGGTAATATCAAGTATATTGTATAAAAACCATGAAGACAGCCTCTCCAGGAACGAACCAGCCCTCACACTTCGGTGCCTGGTCAAACACAATGGCAATCCATGAGGATTAGATCCACGGTCCCAGAATCAGTGCAGGATGCACGGTCTGTTGTCTGGTGATGTACGACCACAGTCTAGCGACCGGTGGAAGACGCCGTGAACACCCTGATGAAGTAGCGGCCAGCTACAAAACGTGTCGGATATACTTTGAGTTACATTGTGACATCCCCCATACCTGAAGTGCTTTTGTCCTGAATGGAAAGGACTGGCATTTGGCCGTATACAGGACCCTTTCTGGACTTTCCTCCGGCATAATTCACAATACGTCAGCAGCAGGCACCCTACAGCAGGTTAGAGGGAGCGTGACCGGCGTTCTCTCCCGATCATGAGACTGTGGACGTGCATCACAAGACAACACATCGGGAGTCCTGCACTGATCCTGTGACTGTAGAGCTAATCACCACCGCTTGCCACTCTTTGACCATGTGTTTGTGTACCTTCTACTGAACTACTCACTTTAGGTGCTGTCTGCACCATTTATTAATATCATTTCACTGAGTTTTATTTAATCACTGGAGTTCATACACTGTCACTTTTAGAAGTGTTTCCAATATATATTTGGTGCGCAACACTTTTTCTACTATACATAGGAGCACCCTGACCATACACATTATGAATGTTAGATGCTACAGTATGTGCCTTAATGATCTTCATATTAAGGGTAAGATAATAAACAATAATTTAAGTGCTGCTGACCTGAACCAAAAAGGTGTAATCCAGATTTAGACATATTTTATTTTTATTTTTAAATTAAAGTACCTGATTTGTAGACATATTCTCGGATTTCATTAATGAAGTGTAGTTTCTGGAAAGAAGGATACACATTATGAGTAAATGTAGAACATAAAGGAAAACGGGACAGTGAAACAGGTTGCAAAACTATAGAAACATTTATTTCATCATTCAAGGCTGCAGCGCTGATGCTTCCATAAATCTTTAAGTAACCAGCGGGAGAACCTCATTCTCTTTATGCTGGATATATTTGTATTTGCAGGATCAGTGGGAAAAGCCAATACCATCTGGCACATTTCTAAAACAAATATCCGTTCCGTAATAATATACTTAAAACTTGATAAGAAAAAATATTGGTCAGTATATTCATCTTAATTACCAGTCAAAATATTATACTAACTACATGCCGTATTTGCCAGATTATAGGGTGACCCTGAATATAAGGCGCCCCCCCCCGATGATTCCAGTCTCTGCGAAAGGTAAAAAAAAAAATAGGTCATATGCCGGCTGCTGTGTTGCTGCATTACACGGGATTGAAAGGAGCTTCAATCCTGTGTAACAGAGTAGCTATCTGTGCATATGTGTGCGCTCGCACATGCGGCTGCTTTGTTAATAGTTTACATGGAACTGAAAGGAACACTCTCTTATGCGCTCCTTCAATCCTGTGCAAGCTATTAACAACACCTGTCTGTGCATGCGCTCCTTCAATCCCATGCAAACTATTAACACAACACCTGTCTGCGCATGCGCTCCTTCAATCCCGTGCAAACTATTAACACAATACCAGTCTGCGATGCGCTCCTTCAATCCCGTGGCAAACTATTAACACAACACCCATCTGCACATGCGCTCCTTCAATCCCGTGCAAACTATTAACACAACACCAGTCTGTGCATGCGCTCCTTCAACCCCGTGCAAACTATTAACACAACACCATCTGTCATATGCGCTCCTCATCCGCTCCCGTGCAAACTATTAACACAACACCCATCTGCACATGCGCTCCTACAATCTCATGCAAACTATTAACACAACACCAGTCTGTGCATGCGCTCCTTCAACCCCGTGCAAACTATTAACACAACACCAGTCTGCGCATGCGCTCCTTCAATCTCGTGCAAACTATTAACACAATACCAGTCTGCGCATGCGCTCCTTCAATCCCGTGCAAACTATTAACACAACACCCGTCTGCGCATGCGCTCCTTCAATCTCGTGCAAACTATTAACACAATACCAGTCTGCGCATGCGCTCCTTCAATCCTGTGCAAACTATTAACACAACACCCATCTGCACATGCGCTCCTACAATCTCATGCAAACTATTAACACAACACCCCGTCTGTGTTCTTCACACCACCCCGTACCAACTATTAACAACACCACAAGCATTGTCAGGAAGCCTCAATACACATGTATGCAGATGACACAATCCTAAATGCACACACAGCCATAGCCTCTCTGACCTTCAACACATACTTCAGTCTGACTTTTTGAGACTCGAAAACTGGATTCCCCCAAAACAAACGTTTTTAAAAACACTGACAAGACTGTAACAATGGTATTTGGGACCAGACTACATTTTTTAAAGCTTCCAGCGATAGAGCTCGCACATTTAGAACCAACACTAACACCCACCTAACCCCTGTCACTAGTTTTAATACCTGGGCATATGGCTTGACTCCCACTTAACATTCGGGATGCACATTGATACCCCTGACAACCCAAGACCTATGCCAACTAGGGGTACTTTCCGGAACAAATCCTCCTCCCAAGTCTCCTGGTCAGAAAACGTATCGCACAGCAGATGCTAATGCCAATTATTGACTTGGAGACATAGTATAGGCTCGGCAACTCAATCCCACCTTAGCAAACTTGACACCCTCTACAATTCAATTTGTCGTTTGTTCTCCAATGCAACTATAACACACATTACTAGCGAAATGCTCAAAGAACTAGATTGGTCATCACTCGAGTCTAGGCGCAAAGTTCACCTTTCCTGTCTTGCCTTCAAATACTTTCTGGGCAAGCTACCCACCTATCTGTACAAGCGGCCTCACCCCTACCACATGCAGCACTTATCATCTAGATCTGCTCCAAAGACTGTTCATGGTCCCAAGCTCAACAAAGTTATCCGGCCGTTCCTCTTTGCTTACCATTCCACCCACAAACTGGAAACCCTACCGTTGACTCTCACATCCACCACCAGTTTAAGTCATTTCAAAACTAAGGCTGTTCTCACACTTTTAATCTGGTCTGTACTGTTACATAAGCCTATAATATACATCTTCTCTAACGTGCATGCAATGTATTCTATATAATGTATACCCTGTTCATTTATGTAACTGTAACCATGTATTATTTGTCATATTAACTATGCCCAGGACTACTTGAAAACGAGAGTAACTCTCAATGTATATTTCCTGGTAACGCACTTTTCATGAATAATAAAAAAAAAAAAAAATTAACAACAACACCCGTCTGTGCATGCGCGGGCACTCCTTTCGGTCATGTGTAGGCTATTAATACCGAGCACCGCCTGCGCAAGCGCTTGCAGATGCGCAGACTGCCGCTATTAACACACTAATTACTAATAGTCACTGCAATTAACACAGAAGTGCTCGCGCATGCGCAGACGGCTAATGTGTAGCTGCTGCCTTACACGAGCAAAATGTGCGGCGCCCGATGAGGCAAAGGCCTTTTCAATGGAACTTTATTGAAAAAAAACCTTGCCTATAAAAATCCGCAAAACCGGTAATATGTATTATATGTACATTGGTTAATATATAACTTATTACCGTCAAATAAACAATTAGCACTACAAAATACACTAGTAAAAATAATAACTAATACAAGTATTACACCTGAATGAACTGAACTGTATTGCCACTGATTTATAAAGATGCTCTACTGACTACAGCATAATAGCAGCTCCTCATCAGTCAGGTAGTGGGTACCATCGAGTCAACGGCAACGTCGAGACATGTATTTTCCTAATCTTGTTATTTACAGTAGCCAGACTTGGGGTCCTTGGTGCCGCTGACACACACGGTCCATGTACCGAAGGATCACACGCTGGGGGGTGGTCACATTCATGGGACCCCCTCTGCACAGCAGTGTCCCTGGGGTCGTAAGCTTTTGCTTGTTTGTCCGCAACCCTGGGACAGCTAGTTCTGCTATATCTGTACATTGTTACTTCGATGTAATAGAGCAGGAGTGGCCAACTTCAGCCCTCAAGGGCCACCAAACAGGTCAGGTTTGGAGGACATCCCTCTTCAGCACAGGTACTCAGTCAAAGACTGAGGCCACTTGTGCTGAAGCTGGGACTGATTGAGCACCACTGTACTAGATAAATACAAGATCAACAAAAGGCAAGTACTGTAGTAGAGGTGGAAACGCTGCCCGGGAAGCTTACAACTTAAGGCAGCGTCGGGAGATGAACAAATGCAGCCTAGGCAAGTACTGTATAAGTTGGCAAATGGCTTTGTAGACCAGGTTCAACATGTGCACAAACCATTCCCAGCACATGGACACACACCAACTTTAAGACTTCCATAGAATCACACAGCTCTTTCCAGGAATTTAGATGGCAACGGCAGATATTTTCTTTGTATCTTGGGAATGTCTGCAAATGATTTAAAATCTCTCTATCCGACACGATGGACATCTTATTGCTGTTGCTCTCTAATAAGGAAATCATGTCTTTACAATGTGATTGATGGCTATATCATTTGTATATTTATATTGTTTTTATTCTGTGTATTTTAATCACTTGATTTGCTACAGACAAAAGAAAACGGCTAAGACCTACAAAGCCCAACAGGGTAATGTATCAATGGACCTTTTGGTGATTAAAATGACATTTTTAATACACTCAGAGTCAAAGCAGGTTTTCTTTCACCTGCTTTAGTAATCAGTTCGGGAGGTCGTAATGTATAAGATATAGTGGGCGATGCATCAAATTCCACACATGGACTATCATTTCTCTATTTAAAAATGTAAACGCGTACTTAGCGCCACAACTCCATCCGCGCTAATGCAGACGCGCTCTTTAAACACGTTTTCTGACATGTGATGGCTGTGCAGTAAACAAGATTGTCTAGGTCTGCTTTGCATCCGGACGCACGACTCCTGGCAGATCTAAAACCGCTCGCTAAAACCGCAACCTCAACTCACCGGAGATCGTCCGTCTCTCTCTTCTTCTTCTGTCCTCCTCTCCTTCTTCTTCACCTCCTGTATCTGGGCCTTCTTCTCGTTCCTTTCCTCGCGGTCTCGCGACTCCCTCCGGCGGCCAGGTCCGAAAACGTTCATCTTTCGTCTTCTCCAAGCGTTTCAAGATCTCGTTCAGCTTCTTCTCCACCAGCACACTTTTTCCTAGGGGGGGACAAGGATGGACTTAGAATGCATGATATACCAATGGCCAGCCAGTGGCAGACATCCTGCAGACTGGGATATGAACTGTATCCACATACAATTCCACCTGCTCGGTATAAGCGTCGGGTAAAGCAACGTTAACCAGCATTAAGGGGCACGGAGGAATTGAGGTCATGGCATTGATAATTGTGTGTTACCCACACCACTACACACATATTAAATAGGGCATACGGGTCTTTTTAACCTAGCAAACAAAGGAATGTTTCTGTTAAAGCATTTTGGGCCTACACCTCTATGTAATAAACTTTATTATGGCCAAGATATAGAGCAAGGAATAACCAAACAACGAGGAGGTAGGTACGACGAATTTTTCCATAGCATTAATATAGCGCCATCCATCTGCATACGCGCGTCAGGGGTAATAAAGTGACATATAATAAGGACATAATGGGAATGAAGCGTTCAACCTCAAAATTAATTAGAGGAGGAGTCCCTGCCCCGGAAGAGCTTACAATCTAAAATCAAGCGGAAAATAATGTAAATAATAAATTAAGCTAAACATTACATTTTTCTGACTGGCAAGAGGGAAGAGCGGCATTTCTGGCGTTAATTACAATATGTTGGTATATGAAATCATACAGAGGCAGACATCTGAAAATATTACTAAAAAAAAAAACAAACCAGGCCCTTTCCCTTGCTGATAACGTGCAACATTGACAGTATTATTTACATTGTAATGTGACGCGTACAAAATACCTAACCACACAACCTCTTCTGTTACCATGAATATTATTTGGGGTTTAGGCAGGGTCAGTTGTTGTGGGTCCCTTGATGCTCCTTCTCCGGCCATTTTTGGTATTTCATACTAAATTCATATTACCAAAGGCACAGAAACCTATCCTGCTGCAAACGCTACCCACGGCGGAAGGCTATTTATTCCAACCGTAGGGCTCAGGGCAGGAAAGTGCGGGGAGGCGGCGACGGCAGGAAAGAGCGCGCGGCGGCTGCTGAAGCGGAAAGAGCGCGGCCGGCTGCAGGAAGCAGCACCTAAATGCCTGTCACATGTCTTGGCAGCGTACAAGGAGTCTTGCACGGCCAGCGAGGCGCTGTTTCAAGCTCCACAGAATACATTAAAATACAACCAATGTTAAGTCTTCATCAAACTTCATGTACTCAAACTCTTATCGCAGCACCCCCCAGCACTTCCGTGTGTGCAGGGTGGAGGCATAGTATGCTGTACTACTTCCCAGGGGCGGCCATACCCACCAGCCACTTAAGGTTGTTGTGGCCTTAAAGTCTCCTCTACAGAAACGTCTGAAATTTGGAGTTGGACGTCCCCACTACAGGGTGGGCTGACTCCGTCCTCAAGCTACCAGACAGGTCAGGTTTTCATCAGGATACCCCCACTTCAGCAGAAGTGGCTGCCCATCAGTGGCTTCAGGTCTTAACTGTCACATTATGCTTAAAGCAGGATACACCTGAAAACCTGACGTTGGTAGCATGAGGACTGGAGTCAGCCACGCCCTTGAGAGGGCTGTCCGAGACCCAAATTTCACAGTTCTGTAGGGAGAGACTAAAGGCCACAAAACCTGATCAACAAAACAGAACTTACTGAAAAAGTCTCCATGTTCCTCAGGAGGCAACGTCCACCGTTGCTTCAGCACGCCATGCGTGAAATTTATTGTGTCAGCTTTCTCATTACTCCTATGGCAAACATTGGTTGTACGCTGCTTAGTAACACTTAAAAAGAGGCGGGCACCTCTCATGATCACAGGGTGTCGCTGATAGGCATGGCCAATGTTTCGGGGGTTATGAACGCATCTGGGTTGACTGAAAGTTTATTACCAATTCGACACAAAAATAATATCTTAAAATACGTTTTAAAGGTAGGTCGTAAACAGGCTTACAGCCCTCTTCCCCTCATTACTTTATTGCCTCTAACAAGGGCATAACCACTCGACTTAACAAACGAGCTTCCACTCAGAGGCGGCCTGAAGGATGGAAACGTGCATGAATTCCAAAAGAAACAAAAGCAGGGCAATTATTTGCTAGTGCACAGTGTACATTTGTCTAAAGAGTCCAGTTCAAGTGGTACAGTTACCTTTACCAAGGTTGTTTCTGCGCTGGCCCGCGGCTCGCGTGGGATACAACATTTAAACACCTTCATCTCAGTGAACGAACATGTCTCCGTAATACATATATGTACATTATTATCAACAACACACATACATACAGAAAGGTTAAGTCCCACTCGCACAGACTGTACCAAACAGAGGGATTTAAAAGTAATACAAACAAACAATCCACTTTCTTGCTGTGATGCGGCAGAGGGTGTTCATTCGCCTTCCGCCCTCTATATGATCAATGAAGATCTTCACAAAATGAAAGACGAGAGAGAGGCACCGCGCACAAAGAAGGGCATTGATTAACAGGTGTATTGGAATCACACAAACACATGCAGAGACATCACATGAGATTATAATAAAAAGCAAGCTCGCCTCGCAGTCCCCGGTGTAGACCCATGATCCAAAGATGGTATCAGGTGGGGTCGCCAGCGGCACAGGTCCGCCGGGAAAACTTCGGTTCGCAGCATCAGGGGGAGGAAGGAGGAGATGCCAAACTGAAATTGCAGCGTACAACGGCCGTCCAAACAGGTAATCTCGGCTCATAAAACCAAATGCGTGCTCGTCGCAGTGATCGGGAGGGGTCCACCCTCGTTGACGGTGTGACATGAAAACACATAACTGTGACGACTCCAAGCAGAAGTGCTTCATCAGGGGGTTGGATCGTCACTCATAGGGTTGCTACTACTACACTTTTTCTGTTTACTTGTTTCCCACTCCTTTGGTGAGCATTGTTTTCTGTTACCTAACAATATCCCCACCCACATTATTTATACACCTCTCTCCCAAAACTTCTTTACCGCCTCAAAAAAACACCCACACAATCCTCTATCACACCCTCATCTACTCCTGTCCTGCCTGCTGGGGATCTTCCCAAAGCCTGAAGCCAGCATACACACCTGATCTCCTCATGCCTGCCTGCCACACCTCTTCCCCTGTAAAGGTGTTAACCTTTTCATTTAAACTGACCTTCCTTAAATTTTACCCCACAAATCAAGCATCCCAATAGCCTGCCTCGTGGCTAATGTCCCACCTCAGTCACTCATACCACCCGTTGTGACCAAGTACTGCCATCTACAGCACTTACTCCCTCACCTGCTTCTCTGTAGTTTCCCATTAAACTCTAGATTGTAAGTCTTCGGGGCAGGGATTTCCTTCCTATTGTTGATTTTGCTGTGGCACTTATTGTATAATTAAATTCCCTGTACTGATTCTTTGTGAAGCGCTGAGTACACTTTTGACAGCCATATAAATAAAGAACTCATACAGATACATACAATACTTATTATATACTCTCTTTAGATTCAATGAACATAATTGTAAAGCTGTGGCCAATATTCCACAAGTTGCAGAATCAGCACTAAGTTCCAAAAACACATGGAAAAAGAGGAATGATCTAGTTCTCCACACCCACCATGGTCTATGCACACACATACCCTTTGGAATTAAAGAATTCCCATCACCTAGGTTTATACAGTTATTTGACATTTAATTGTCTAGCTATTAAGACAAACATGCAGGCATTTGTTGTGGGTTTCCAAATCAACACTGTGTATCAATTCACTTGGTGCGCTGCGCCCTCTCTTATATAAATTCTGTAATATATTCATACATTCACTTATTAGCATTATAACACCTCTAAAAAACAACCTTTCACAACATCATCTCAAAGCTGTGTATATGGGAGTACATAATATGGAAAACTAGTTACCTCTTTCTGCTTGTGAAATCCGATCTGGCCCACGTACCTGTCCCCTGTTTTCTTCAAAGTTGGCCCACGCTGTGTAGACTACATTGATGTTATTCATCTTGCAACCTGTGATCACACAGAGAGGGACAGCAGAACCATACCCAATATATCAGTACCTAGCGCAAGTCACACGCTTCAGATGTCGCGTTGCATAGTACAGATGGGGCTCAGTTACAAAGCAAATAGAATTTCCAACAGACCCAAAGAAATATCTACCATTAGCTTTAATACGCATTCATTTCAGCTCCGGGACCCCCTGAATCCGAGTATTTACCTCGGAGGTTGATTCTGGTAGCAGCTCTTGGGCTGGCAAGTTAGGGCTAACATAATGGCGGCTTAAATGTCCTGGAGCCAATAGGAAGCCGTGATGTCATCCCTGGCGGATTCCTATTGGCCCCACATAAACACTGGAGATTTAAACTGAACAGAGATAAACCGCACACCCCCTCCGGCGGTAAGCAGGGGGTCCCGGACCTGAAATTCGCGGTTTCAGCTCCGGAGACCCCCTGCTTCAATCCTGGGTAAGAAAAAACAAAAAACACCTCATTTGCTTATAAAAAGCTTTTAATTTAACTTAAGGTTTTTAAATATCAGATCTTATATCCAAAGAATAGACTTGAGATCTGAAAGCTCTTGTAACATATCACATTTATATACAATCCATAAAAAAATAATCGTTATCTGAGAAAGAAGTCGAGTTCCACGAGGGTCGCAATGTCGTATTGTCTTAGCACTGCCTTGAATACTGTTGGCTTTCACTAGCTGTGCACACATCTATTAGCCACATCTTTAGGGATGTCATCTATCGTTGACCCTGTAACACAGACGTACACATCACATTAGTGCCATTGATGAATCAGTAACAGGATAGAAGATAGAACGTACCTCCCAAGTAAGGTAAAGATTCCGTTCTGCATTCTATCTTGGATATTGTGGTTCTAATCTTGGCACTTTGCCAGTGCCCTAAAAACGCCAAAACAAAATCCCAGTTTCTAAATTGGGAGATTTCAAACCCAGCACTGCTCAGAACCGGTCTTTAAAGCGGAGCCAAGGTAGGGCGGTGGCCAGTGCGTTATGTAGCACGTGCGCCGCGGGGGGGGGGGAGTGGGGGGGGGGGGGCGTGGCAGCAGCGCTTCCGCAGATCGCGGTCCTGGAAGCGATGGGGGGGGGGAAAGCAGCGGGGGGGGTGGGTGGGCCAGACCTCACATGGCTGGTTCGCCCTCATTTGCTGAACCGCCGGCGTAGGTGGCCTACATCTGCCAGTCATTTCTGTGATTACATCGTACCGCATGTTAAAATGCGTGTTGCCCAAAACATGGCGTTCTGTTATTAGTCGTGATGTTGGATAATCTATGCTGCTGCTTTTGGGATGTGTGTCTCATAAGATCACCCCACCAGAATAGGGTTAGCCTGTCTCCTTCGTACTTGTTTTTACCTTTTGTAGTCGGAGGTAAACATGAGCCGATGAGAGTTTATCCACATGGAACCTGCAGGTGCAGAATACAAGATTAACAGTGCGGCTCGTTTCTGTAACAAGGGAAGAACGCGGAGCCGGGTACAAGTCGAAACCGCCAGAGGCCGACAACGACAAATATCCGCCAGCCGCCATGTAGAGAAGTAAACAAAGCTGATTAGTTTTCTTCAACATTTGGAAAAAAAAATAATTATAGTCATTATTACATTTAATTAAAACCAATTTTATAGGAACCTTCACATATGCTTCCCTGCTTAGCAATGTGTTTTCCCCCATTACCATCACCTTGTTCAACAAACATTGGGGGTTTGTGTGTGTGTGTGTGTGTGTCCGTGTGTGTGTGTGTGGGTGGAGGGGGGCGGGGTGTATGTTGGGGAGTGTGTGTGGTGTGTGTGTGTGGAGGGGGGGGGGGGGTTTATGGTGGGGGGGGGGGGGTAGGTGGGAGGGGGGGGGGGGGTGGAGGGTGTGGGGGGTGTGTGGGGGGGGGGGGGGTTTGAGGGTGTGTGTGTGTGTGTGGGAGGAGGGGGTGGTTGATCTGTTCTTATGGGACCTGCGTCCGGCCTCAATGTAATAAATACTCCAGCTTTATACATTTGCTGAATAGGCTAAGAGCTAGGACCACCCCAGGGTTATCTCCTGGGCTCCGGTCTCACGGGGAACCCCTCGGTTATGTACAGATTATAGAAAAACTGGACTAAATAGTCCGAGAATCAGTGCGACAGGGTATTAGACAGAGTTAAAATGTATTTATATGTATCTCAAGTCCCATTAATAGAACCAAATATTACGATGTTTGATAGGAATTAGATGAGTTCTTAAACAAACTTGATCAGTAATCCATTGAATAAACACTCATAATTTAGTAGCTGCCACATGAGGGGCTTAACTCTACGTGGGATTTATGGTTACTAGGGGAAGATATAGCCTGTAAAGCTGCTCTAGCCTGCTCACCACCACTTATAGGAGGTACTACTTAGAGTGCAATGATAATATAGGATCACAGTGTGCAGCATAGAAACATAACTCCAAAGGTAGATAGTACTCACTAATTGTTGATATTCTTGGCTCCAAGGCGTGCATCCAGCAATGAAAATGGTAGTTATGTAGTCCACGGTGGAAAATGCGCTGCACACCATGCAGGGAAGAAAAAAATGGTGTACAGTACATCCAAATAAGTTAAAAACAATTTATTTGGAGGATGACATACTGTAGGAGACATCAAGGTAGGTGGGAATATGAGACAGCTGTCTCCTGTGTCATCCTCCAAATAAATTGTTTTTAACCTATTTGGATGTGCTGTACGCCATGGTTTCTTCCCTTCATGCCGTGCACCGCATTTTCCACCGTGGACTACATCATTATGTACAGATTACCCCGTGGCGCGTTCTCGCTACGGACTCGCTTTTCTTTTTCTGGACTGTTTGTTAATGAATGTTCTACTTATTGTATTTTTTCTATGTATATATTGTGTTACTGTGAGATGTGTGTTGGTGTTGCCTTTTCCACTATGCATGATTGAGTAGGTAGTAGATTGCGTTAGTTTAAAAACTCTTTTTTTTGGGTGCTTATTTTTGACCGTCCGGTCGTGATGTTTAAATCTTGTGTTGTGTTCTTTCCTCTGGGTATTAACAAACATATACACAACATATACACAACCCCCAGTTGACTTCTCTGACAACAGTTACTATTGAAGAAAAGAGAAACCATCCGCTCAGCTGAAAGAAATATGTCTGACGTAAGGGGTGCGCTGGGATTGGGTAACACAATTATAAAACAAAAAATGGGGGTCACTACATAAGACGCAGTGATTCCCCTAGAACTCCTTTTTTCCTTGGTGCACTCTCCTTGGTCAATAAGGATCAAACTGACATTATGATAATGTAGCTAGTATGCAGATTACATAGTTCTAGCACAAGAAAAAATAGAGACACACTTTGTTAGGTTTCCCAACTTAACGTCGTAATCACCAAGATAACTACAGTATATGTAAAAGTAAGAGCCATCATAGAGCTCACACGCCCAAGCTTAGTGTCATGTAACGCAGGGAGGCTCAACTCCAGTCCTCAAGCTCCCCCAGCAGGTCAGGTTTTCAGGATATCCCAGGTGGCTCAAACCTAATAGTTTAATGAACAGGGGAGGTTGTTCACGGGAAAAAACATAGCTTAAATGTTACTTAGCATTACAATGAAGTCAAGTAGCCTTACAGCGTTTAATGAATCTGGCCACGGTAGTCCAACCACTTAAAAAGTACTGGCACTAGCAAATGGACAAACAAACCTTTGGGTCCAGAACAGTCTCTAAGTGTCCACGATATTCTTATCCATGGGAAGGTTCCCGCTTTCCAGCCATCCATATGCAATCTAGCCATCCATATGCAATCTAGCCATAACATTCCCTCCTCTGAATCCTATATATTTCTCCAAATTCGTCACTATATACAATCTACAGTATATAGAAGCCAGACTGTGCTCACGACCCAACTACGTTTGAGGGTCGGCGTTTGCACCAATCCCTCACGAAGGGGATTATCTCAATGCTATAAATCACACCTTGACTCCCGCCAAGGTCAACCTGGTATCAGATAAATATATGTCAGCCTGGGACAAAGAGCTGAACACCAATCAATATTTAGACACAGGGCAAGATATATGGGATGCCTCTTCCAAAAAAATAATCATGTGTTGTGATTAAAGAGAACATCTACAAACTATTAGATATAGATACATAGACTGTGCTGGCGCGACTGCGGTAATATGGGGGCTACATCGCATATATTCTGGTCATGCCATAAAGTTCAGCCATTATGGAAAGCAGTGGCCATTGTATACAATACTTGGGAAACCCATAGCCAACCAAAAAATCCTCACACATTCTATACGCCACTAGATGAACCATTGCTAGAAACTGGAAGCAGACTACCTCCCCCTCTATACACCAGGTAAATAATGTTTAGCATATACTATACAGAAGATGGAAAAACTCTCTCCCTATATAAATGGCTCCACTCTATGATTTTTCAGTAATATGGGCACATTGGTTCCTATATGCGGGGATACCTCCGCAATTAATTCAAAATATTTTGGATGCAATGATATGTAGTTACATTTGATATATTATTTAATACAGTATGTATGTATGTACAAATGCTATGCCCCCTTTCCACCCCCCTGTGTTTTTAGCCAAATGTTTGGATGTATCCCATTCTTTTTCTTTTCTGTACCCTGCCCTATAACCATGCAAAACGATTAATAAAATAAGTAATAAAAAATTAACTGAAACTTTGCGATGTCAAGAAATGTGTACCGTATTTATGCTTTAAAAGCAGGAAAAAATAGATTTTTATTCATTCACTATCTTTTTTTCCATTAAAAAAAATAAAAAATCCTTTCCCTTAAAAACAGTGACTGGTAAATAAATCCCACGACATACCATACATCCTCCGGCCAGCCGTACTTTATAAGATCTTCATCTGCAACACAAAAACAATGACCGTTTTAGAAAAGAGAACAACCTCCTTAGAAAAGTCAGAGCAGCACAAAAACGAGATGTTTTATTCTTCGTACGTTTCCATTTAGCAATACTAATGCCGTGGTCTTGTATAGCACTATCCACACACAATATCCCACCACCTCATGTTCTGCTGCTTAAAGCATGGGGGGTGATAAGGGCCCATATTGTCTAAGCAGTCTGCTATCAGGAAATTGGTTTGAATAGGAGCTGGAGTGGCTCAGTGAGTAAAGCACGACTCTGAGAACAATGGCAGCGACGGGGGAGCTTGGTTCAAATCCTGGTGTCTGGAAAATCTCATGTGTTGTAAAGTATTGTAACTGTGAAGCGCTTTAAGTTCCATTGGGAGAAAAGCGCTATACGAAAAAAATGATTGTATGCAGCGCCAGAAGGCGTCTTATAGCAGATGACTGCTTAGTACATTTTGCCCCAAGTTCTATGTCAAGTCATTGCCTAAGTCCCATATAGCAAAACATTATATAAGAAAATTATCAATGTAATCAACCTCTTAAAAACATCTAATACACCCCCCTCCCCCGCGGGGTCCATTGAATTCAAATGTTATCTGCAAAATAATGTTGTATCACATTATCTATTTAAATGAATAAAGCTGCCATCGATAGCCAAACAAATCACTAAAACACAAGTCTGGATCCAGAATCTGCCTTTACAACAGTTTATAACCAGTTCTCACAAAGGGAGTTTATATAAAGATTGTACAAACACTCATTACCATTTTGTTACTGGGGAAGCATTAAAAACGTTAAAAAAATAATTTCAAAATACTTATACTTGTCCGGTTTGTTTAAAAATGGTGCAAATCACTTACATTTAAGGCATTAAAATATGCCAATCCCGTTAGTACACTTTGGTCCTTGGAGGAACTGCCCCTTTAAACGTTATACCCCAGGGTCTTTATGAGCAAGTTCGGAGTTAAGTACTTCTCCTTGCATGGATAATAGGTTTAGAGGGTCAGCAAAGTCCAAAACAGACACATGGGAGTATTTATTTGTTTAACTTTTAGCAAATTAAATAACAAGGAAATGCTTTGGAGGGTTGTAGGGCCTTCACAATCTCTAATCTCTCTTGTTGCAATCCCAGAGGCAGATTCTGTTGTCCATTGTTCGGTAATCAAGATGCCAGCATTAGCCAAAACCCATCAACACAAAGGGCAGGGAGCTTCACAGAAGCATGAAGACAGGCCCTGATATAATAGAGAAACTTCCACAGGATATAAATCACACATTCACTTTAAAGCAGCAACCCCCTTAACCAACCCCTTACCGCCCCCCCCCTCCCCCCTCCCATCCCGAGCTGAATCTCCATTGACCGTCAAGTTTCAAAGATACGTACCGGTGAAGTTAATGGTATTAAATGGCCATCCAATAGAAATGTTGCTGCTTCGTACCGGCCAGAGATTTGGTGGCCAATTTTTTTCACTTGAAGCAATATTTAAATCCGGTTGCCACAGCGGTAAATAGCTCAGGAACCAAGGTTCCCCCGTAGCCGAAAATAATGAGGTTCATCACCAGGAGGGAGCAGCCAGGGGCAGTTACATCCATACCAAATCTCAGCTCATGTTTACAAACCCACTTTATAAGAAGGATTTAAAAATACTTTTAGTGCACATCAGGACTCGGAGGGATGGTCATTCAACCCCTTCAGTGCCAGAGCGGTCTTCAACTGAGCCACCTGTGCTGAAGCACGGATATCCTGAACACCTGACCTGTGGCCCTTGAGCACTGGAGTTGGCCACCCCGGGGTTAAGATAAATGTCATCTTTTTATTGCTACAAAACACAAATAAAAGCAAACCTCACAATGGACGACTTACTTTCATATTTGTCCTTTCCCATGTAAATAGTGTAATCCAAGGAGATGACTGCAGAAAAAACACACAAGACAGGAAATTACATTTCCATAAGAACATACATAGAGAACTTGCATATTTCATAAGGGCTTGTTCTTAAGAGTCCAGACAAGTGAGATAAATGCTGCCCACCTCAAAACATGAACAAAAAGTGATACAATTACCGGTGCTCCAGTGCTGGAACGAAAGCCTGTAATCAGTCCTGGGTAGATGAGAAAAGGAACACAGGGCACAATGGATTTAGAATATCCAAACACTATGTGTTGGCTCAATAAATGAGTTTGGATATTCTAAATCCATTGTGCCCTGTGTTCCTTGTTCTTAAGAGGCCAGCAATCCATGGAAGGCAAAGATTGCTTTGCAAGCCAGATTTTATTTTTTATATTTCCTTTGTTTTTGTTCCCATCCTGACTACACCATTGGACGGGAAATTATACTATAGAAGTGTGTTGTACAGGCACCCAAAAAAAGTTAAAACAACAAGTACATTTATGCCGAAGTGATACATTTAATCTAAATCCCATAATAATACAAACACAGCATTGTCAGAAAAACGTGAATTGACATAAAATTCCTACAGCAAATGGCATCGCGACGCTGGCGTCTCAGCGACGCTGGCTTCAAACTGCACGGAAAAGCAAAAGATTCACGATAGCCTGGCACGCAAATACTTTAGGTTTTTATGGAATTTTGTGCGGAATTGTAAATGAAAGTGCGGATAGAGAAATACACATCTTAAACACTTCTACATATATTATCCGAATCCCTTAAAATCACAATCAGCCATGAGGGTCAGATAATAGAGCAATATATCTGTAGGTACAGCGGTATATATACATTAACATACTGTACACGGCTTGCAAACCTAAAGAGGGTTTAAAAACCCCTATTGTGGTGTCCCTACCTAATTTGTAACGGCATACTATATAAGGTATTTGTAAACTCACATTATGTACATTCATGATCCCATAATGTTGTATAAGATGAGCAAACTGGAATGACAACACAGAAAAATACTCACTGTGTCCGGCTCCTATTGAATTATATGGGGTATATAGAGACTACAGCAGCAATAGATGGAATATATATATATATATATATATATTCCATCAGGGCAGGGACCTGTGCCTGCAAAATGTCTCTTTAAAGCGCTACGTAAAACTAGCAGCGCTATACAAGAATATGATATAAATAAATAAAATAATAAATTAGTTGCTCAGAAGATTTTCTACGCAGTCATTTCAAGGGCAGCTTTCTACCATTTGGCTGCGATGTTTTCTTTACGAAATGATTGATCCAAAACACACGAAATAAAATGATTCCATGCAGTGTCATCTCACCGTTGCTTGTGAAGTAGAACACCATGGCGGCTCCCTGAGCTGGAATAAGAAAGTGGAGGACAGTTACGCTGGGTTAGTCTGTCCCGGAAATGGGATCCTCGCTGCAGAATTACTGTACCAACCTGAGGCGGAAATATGCTGGGTAACTCCACACTGTGTTTTAATGTGTCCTGTTTCTACACAAAGTTCGAAGCTAATATAAACTAGTGAAATGACTCCTTTGGTACCAGTCTGAAGCATCGGTCAGATCTGCCGTGACGGGGAATTTCAACCATTAGAAGTCACACGTACACACACACTGCAAACCCTACATTGTGCGCGAGTGTATTCCCTCACTTACCGAGGTCCCTTGCAGCCACGCTAACAATGCTTCCAGTACATACCTCTGCGATAAGGTGATCCTCAGACAGACTCACTTAGCCCCAGTAAAACCAGATATGAAACGAATTATACCCCCGTGTGCTTTGCTCTGGCAGCGAGGTGGCCAGCAATAATAATGCGTACAGAGCTAGTGTGTGTGTGTATGTGTGTGTGTGTGTACTGAACGACAGCTTCCTACGTGCGAGACGATAAATCCCGACTCTTCCAGAGAAACCCCATATGTACTATTGACATGAAGAGACCTGGGAATTTAAAAAAAACCTCTACTCGTTATCATTTCATCTATGAAAACCCATCATTACTGGTTCATCAAAAGCTATTTCACACTATGAAATATCGACACTTTGGAAGCGATATTTAGGCTATTTCCAGCTCGGAAGCTCTCAGGAGCAGGGACCTCGTTACTGTGTGTGTGAACTTGTTCGTCTGGATTTGGTATGTTGTTCTGTTCAATTCATTTGTGGCCTGTTAAGTAAACATTAATACTAAATTGTAGGAGAATTACTTGCGTATACAATATTGGCAGATTTCCTACACATGGAGAGACTGAAGTTAATATAGAGTAGTGACCAGATTAACTTTTCTATTTCACATCCGTCTCTATACGATATCCACTTCTAATAATTTCTTAAACACACGGATGTTCGTTGGTAATTATGCTTAATGCTTTCACTTGGAAACCTGCATATAGCAGAGTCAGGGATAGTTTAGCAGCGCTCAGTGTGTACAAAGGGTTATCACCACTGTCATAAAATTATTAGCACTGTTCTACATGCCCACAAGAGACAGGGAAAGCTCATCTGTGCCCAGCATCTAGAGCAGGAGTGGTTAACTCCACTCCTCAAGGTCCACCAACAGGTCAGGTTTTCAGGATATCCCTGCTTCAGCACAGGTGGCTCAATCAGAGGCTCAGCCATTGACTGAAATTGGCAAGAAAAAAGTGTTTTCATTTCATTACAACACCAATAAGCGCTGGTCATTGTCACTCTAACTCGAAAATCTGACCAGTTGGGTTGACCACTCCTGACAGTGTCCAGACCAGTCAGATATGGTTTAGAACCGATCTGAACATCAGACAGGGGTAGTTTAGCCTGGATTGGCAGGTCTCTCCAAACGTCATTTTAATGCCACTTAGAACATGTCACCAATACAAAATTGAACAATCAATGCACAAGTTGCACTAAATCTGCATTTGTGAGTAATGAGGGGTCAGTCCTGCTCTGTGACACTGCTCTGTCTGTGACAGGTAATGATGGGGTCGTCTGCTCTGTGACTTGTACTGAGGGGGCAGTCCGTCTCGGGAACAGGTTAATGAGGGGTCAGTGCCTGCTCTGTCTGTGACAGGTAATGAGGGGTCAGTCCTGCTCTGTGAAAGGTAAGAGGGGGTCAGTCTGCTCTGTGACAGTTATGAGGGGTCAGTCTGCTGTGACTGTATGAGGGGGTCAGTCCTGCTCTGTACAGGGTTATAAGGGGCAGTCCTCCTCTGGGACAGGTAATGAGGGGATCAGTCCTGCTCTGTGACAGGTAAAGGAGGGTCACGTCCTGCTCTGTGACAGGTAATGAGGGGGTCAGTCCTGCTCTGTGACAGGTAATGAGGGGTCAGTCCTGTCTGTCTGTGACAGGTAATGGGGGGTCAGTCTGCTCGATGACAGGTAATGAGGGGTCAGTCCTTCTTTGTGCACGTAATGAGGGGGTCTCAGTCCTGCTCTGTGACAGGTAATGAGGGGGTCAGTCCTGCTCTGTGACAGGTAATGCGGGCGGACAGTCCTGCTCTGTGACAGGTCAATGAGGGGGTCAGTCCTGCTCTGTGACAGGTAATGAGGGGTCAGTCCTGCTCGTGGACAGGTAATAGGGGGCTCCAGTCCTGCTCTGTGACAGTAATGAGGGGGTCAGTCCTGCTCTGTGACAGGTAATGAGGGGTCAGTCCTGCTCTGTCTGTGACAGGCTAATGAGGGGTCAGTCCTGCTCTGTGACAGAGGTTAATGAGGGGGTCAGTCCTGCTCTGTGACAGGGTAATGAGGGGGTCGTCCCTGCTCGTGATTGTACTGAGGGGGGTCAGTTCCGCTCTGTGACAGTAATAAGGGGCAGTCGTCCTGCTCTCTGTGCTGGACAGGTAATGAGGGGATCAGTCCTGCTCTGTGACAGGTAATGAGGGGTCAAGTCCTGCTCTGTGCACTTATACCGGTAATGAGGGGGTCAGTCCTGCCGGTGACAGGTAATGAGGGGTCAGTCCTGCTCTGGAAGGTATGAGGGTGTCAGTCCTGATCTGTGACGGGTAATGAGGGGGTCAGTCCTGCTTGTGACAGTAATGAGGGGGTCAGTCCTGCCTCTGTGACAGGTAATGAGGGGGTCAGTCTGTCTGTGACAGTGTTAATGAGGGGGTCAGTCCTTCTCTGTGACAGGTAATGAGGGGTCAGTCCTGCTCTGTCTGTGACAGGTAATGAGGGGTCAGTCCTGCTCTGTGACAGGTAATGAGGGGGTCAGTCCTGCTCTGTGACAGGTAATGAGGGGGTCAGTCCTGCTCTGTGACTTGTACTGAGGGGGTCAGTCCTGCTCTGTGACAGGTAATAAGGGGCAGTCCTGCTCTGTGACAGGTAATGAGGGGATCAGTCCTGCTCTGTGACAGGTAATGAGGGGTCAGTCCTGCTCTGTGACAGGTAATGAGGGGGTCAGTCCTGCTCTGTGACAGGTAATGAGGGGGGTCAGTCCTGCTCTGTGACAGGTAATGAGGGGGTCAGTCCTGCTCTGTGACACTGCTCTGTCTGTGACAGGTAATGAGGGGTCAGTCCTGCTCTGACTAGCTCTAGAAGTAACGGGGTGATTAATGTGTGTGACACTGCTGTGACTCTACAAGTAAACAAGTTAAACTTTCATCAGCAGTATTGACCCTAACAATCACTGTGTGACATACAGTACTACACACGCAACACACTACAACCTGCCACTTACCCCCCGACACACAGGCTGCTCCCTCCCACAGACAGGCGCAGTGCAGGAAGTGCACACTGAGAGACACGGAGCTCCACCGATATCACACACAGGAGGGGAAGGGAATCGCTGTCACACACAGGAGGGGAAGAGAATCACTGTCACACAGGAGGGGAAGGGGATCACTGTCACACACAGGGCAGGAGGGGAAGGACAAAATGAGAGCCCCTGTCTAGTGCTGAAGCTTTGACTCGCGTGCGCACCCATCCGGGAAGAGGGAGACAAACGTGGGCAGTGTGAGTCCTCAAGTGTCAGTCACATACAGTATATACAGTGAGGGTATCATACATAGGGTCACATATATACCGCGCGTGTCTTATTCACAGGGTCACATTTATAAAGTGAGGATCTCATACACACGGTCACATATATGCAGTGAGGGTCTCACACACAGGGTCACATATATACAGTGTCGTTCATATATGGACAATTATAAACCCTTATACAGTGAGCTGTACTACTCCACCATGACATTTATGCACAGCACAGATATAGCACAGGCAGCGACCGTGCCAGACTCCCCCTCACACTACTACACCATGACATTTATGCACAGCACGGGCAGCGGCAGTGCCAGCCTCCCCCTCGTACACACTGCATGTATGCTGTATATCTGCCTTGTCCTCACTTCTCAGAAGAGGATTCCAGCAGTAATGTATTAACATTTTTTCTTCCAAACAGACTCGGTGCATTGCTTTTATTTGCCATTCAGCAAGGAACTAAATTATTACTGTTGCAGAGAGAAGGGCAGAGTGTGTGTGAAGGCAGCCTCCCAAATAAAGAGTTATACTGAGGCAAAGTAACACTGTGGCCCACCCACACCCTGAGCGGTTCCCAGCGGAAAACACTGTGACCTATCCACCCCTCAGAGCTTCCTGGGGCAAACGCTGCGGACCACTCACCCTGAGATCTTCCCGGGGCAAACACTGCGACCTGTTTTAGTCCAGGATCCCTAATTTCCACATACGCAGCACGGCCGGGTACATAACGCTCGGTCCCACTGCTAAGCGCTCGCCTGTGTAACACTCATATTAACCCTTTCACTTCATGGTGACCCCTCTGTGAAGCGGATTGGGCTGGAAAATGGGGCAACCGCTATGTTATTTATAACCATGAACCATGTGTCTCTGCAGGGCGCTCCTGAGCGATACAATGGCTCTGCTTCATGTGGGAGTCAAGAGGCTCATCGTCCCAGCATGCAAAGCGCTAATCATACAGCCATTCAGGTATATCTACAGCTGCCCACACCACATACCGCCCAGCACCTCCTAATACACGGGCATCAGGGTCACATACCTTCCTGCACCTCCTAATACACGGGCATCAGGGACACGTACCTCCCTACACCTAATACACAGGCATCAGGGACACATACCTCCCTGCACCTCCTAATACACGGGCTTCAGTGACATGCACCTCCTAATACACGGGCATCAGGGACACGTACCTCCCAGCACCTCCTAATACACAGGCATCAGGGTCACGTACCTCCCAGCACCTCCTAATATACGGGCATCAGTTACATGCACCGCCTAATACACGGGCATCAGGGACACATACCTCCCTGCACCTCCTAATACACGGGCATCAGTTACATGCACCGCCTAATATACGGGCATCAGGGACACATACCTCCCAGCACCTCCTAATACACAGGCATCAGGGTCACGTACCTCCCAGCAAATCCTTAATATCGGGCATCAGTTACATTGCACGCTACCAATACACGGGCACAGGGGACCACATACCTAACATGCAACCACTTAATTACACAGGCATCAGGGTCACGTACCTCCCAGCACCTCCTAATACACGGGCATCTGGCAAACGTACCTCCCTGCACCTCCTAATACACGGGCATCTGGCAAACGTACCTCCCTGCACCTCCTAATATACAGGCATCAGGGACATGCACCTCATAATACACAGGCATCGGGGACACATACCTTCCAGCACTCCTAATACACAGGCATCAGGGACATGCATCTCCTAATACACGGGCATCAGGGATACGTACCTCCCAGCACCTCCTAATTCACAGTCATTAGGGACACGTACCTCTCACCCCCTCCTAATACACAGTGACGTGTTCCTGTAATAAGTCGGTGCTCTCTCCTAGTGTGTCCACGTCTTGCAGCGCTATCCAGAAGATGACCCGGGTTCGAGTGGTGGATAACAGCTCCCTGGGGAACACTCCGTACCACCGGCCTCCCAAGTGCATCCACGTCTACAACAAGACCGGGGTGGGGAAGGTGGGGGACACGATCCTGCTGGCCATCAAGGGCCAGAAGAAGAAGGCCCTTATAGTGGGACACAAGATGCCGGGGGCCACCATGACCCCGCGATTTGACTCCAACAACGTGGTGCTTATAGAGGACAACGGTAACCCAGTTGGGACGCGAATCAAGATCCCTATCCCCACCAGCCTGAGGAAGCGGGAGGGTGATTACTCCAAGGTGCTGGCCATAGCACAGACGTTCGTATGAGATGACCACACAGGATACGGAACACTGGACGGACTGGCTGATCCGGAACACTGAACGGACTGGCTGATCCGGAACACTGAACGAACTGGCTGATCCGGACTAATCCCAGACTCTGCACTGGTGTCATGATTAAAATACAGATATTCCTACGATTTAAATACAGTTCCTTTTATGTCTTGGTTAGGGCAGAATGTCCAGAGGTAGTAGGGTGGGAAAGATGAGGAGCCGAGTAATTACACCTAAATACTTACCTTTCTGTCTGCACAGTACAACCACATATTCATTCTTCATGTATTTACCTGAGCAGGTTCTCCTTCATTCATTCACTTGGGCCAGGCTCTCAATAAACTTTCCAATTTTTGAAAGTGGATTTTGAGATCAGAGATGTCAGTGGTATCCAAATCCACAATGTTATCAAACACACGTAAAGCTTGTTTTTTTCTCTGTGTATCATCACAAGTGTTGAAAAAATAAGTATCTGAAATATCTTCTAATTCATCCATATTATCCCCTGGTTCCTCCATACCAATATAATGGAAAACAAAGGGGGTACTGAAGCCACAAAAAAGTAACTATAAAAGTGTATAAAAAGCACAAATATAAAAATTAGGGATCTTCCTTTTAAATTCAAAGATTAAGCTCCAAAAAACCTATGCATGTGCGGCTCCAACCTGTATATATTGCAATATGGAAAATAGCTGAAGCGCTCAAATGCAGGTATATCTCAAAATGATAATAAGCCAGGGCTTGAACATTGACTGGCAACTAACACATTTTTTGTAAACATTTTTTCCTGCTCCGTTTGTGCTGGTGCGCTTTTTGGTCTCCCTTTTCCCTATACTCAACTCCAGGCCTCAAGGCACTTGTGCTGAAGCAGGGTCTGATTGAGCCACCTGTGAAGATGGGATATCCTGAAGACGTGGCCTGCTTGAGGGGGGTCTTGAAGACGAGTTGAGCACACCTGCTGTAGGGAATACTCATTCAGTCATTCAATGTTCTTGTTAATTCATTTACATGGAGCTGTTACTGCAGGTGCAATAATTCAACCAGTACGGACTCGCATTATATTCATCTGTACTCCCGGCCAGGATTTTATACTTTTCCCCTCTGCTGAATGTAGTTATTGTGGTTGTGTTTATCCTGGAGAAGTGTACATTTGTTGCCCTTTGCAAAACTTTTTAATTTACCACAATGCATATTTCATGGAGTAAATTAGTGTACAGAGCTTTCCAAACTCGACAGGCCTCTTCTTCATCACATGTACAGAGCTTTCCAAACATCACAGGCCTCTTCTTCATCATGTGTACAGAGCTTTCCAAACATCACAGGCCTCTTCTTCATAATGTGTACAGAGCTTTCCAAACATCACAGGTCTCTTCTTCATCACGTGATCAGAGCTTTCCAAACATCACAGGCCTCTTCTTTATCACGTGTACAGAGCTTTCCAAACATCCCAGGTCTCCTCTTCTTCATCAAGTGTACAGAGCTTTCCGAACCTCACACTTCTCTTCACATACAGAACTTTTCAAAACCTTACAGGTCTCTTCACATGTACAGAGCTTTGTATAAAATAAAAATAATGATGTGTGATGCGGACAGAACTAGCCTCGGAAACATACAATCACAGCAGCAATCTGTTTAAGGTGCCCCGGGAACAAGAGAGAGGCCCTATCCTCTCTAAAATGTCACACAAACATAAGTGAAGTTCCCAGCACGCTAAAAAAATAATCGAAACAAGTGAATTGAAAAAAAATAATAATTTACTTAACAGCAATTAACATATATGGAAGTGAATACTCAATCACAAAATGCATAGAAATTCAAATAGTAATGTTATGAACCAAAAACACGGGGGGAAAAGGACATGAGGTCAAAAAGAGGGGGATCTATAATATCAAGAAATATTTATCAGCCACGCGAGTGCATCGGGTCTCCGGAAATCTGTTCTGGGACCATCACTAAACAGTCCCGTAAGATTAAAAGCAAAGGGGAGTGTTGAATAATTCAAACAGAGGAGGGAGCAAACTAAATAAGGGGGGGGGCAACGTTTTGGTGGAATGAACCCCATCTTCAGGCCCGTTCCCAAAGTTTAAAAAAAAAAAAAAGCAATGGTCTTCCCTTCCTCTTGTCTATGAATAAGAGATGGGTGACAAACCAGTTTCCAATCCAAATACGTGGTTAGAATAAAGCAACTCCCCACCATGTTGCTGTTCTGGACACTTAGCTTGCGGTAGTAAAGATGCCTTGCAGGTCTCTTCTTCAATGTGTTCAGAGCTTTCCAAAACGTCACAGGTCTCTTCATGATATATACAGAGCTTTACAAACCTCACAGGTCTCTTTTTCATGTATACAGAGCTTTCCAAGCCTCAGCTCTTCTTCGCGTGTACAGAGCTTTCCAAGTAGAGTCAGATTTCCCCAATTCCCGGCCTAGGGCAGTAAAAATGAACACCCCCATATGCTCTTGCCGCACTCCCGGGCCTATCGGGAATGCACTTCCCTGTGTCGGCCGCCTCCTTTCTGCTGCCCTCCTGCTCCTTTGGAATCCCAGCGTCAAATGATGTCACGACGGTACGTTTCCATGGCGCATCCAAGGTATCTTCTGCACATGTACAGAGCTTTCCAAACCTCACCAGTCTCATTTCCACGTGTGCTCTCTCCTGAACCAAGGAACGGTGATATGTGCTGGGTGAATGAATGAGAAGGTCGAAAGCTTGGATGGACACAGAGGTTGTGATATCTGTTCCCACATAGTCGGCTTTTTTTCTATATACAGTAATTAGGGTGACCAGACATCCCGGTTTTTAAGCTACTGTCCCAGGTTTTGAGCAGAACATGCAGCACAATTAGTGCGTGCGTGTGTAGAAGGGAGAAGAGGGAAAGAGGAGGGGGGAATAAAGGGAGAGCGATAAATCAATAATATAGCAAAAATGGGGACACAGACAAATACCAGTATAATATTTATTTGAAAGTGTTGTAATTTGTTTTAGAAATTATTATTTTTTAATGTGTCCCGCATTTTCCTTTTGGAATTTTGGAAATCTGGTCACCTTAGGCTGAGTCCATGGTCAGCGCTTATCCGCTGACCCGTGCTGAGACGCGCAGACGCTTGTCAGTGAGCCACTGCAGCCGCAATGAGAGCGGCTTTAGCAGGGGTTCGCGCACGCTTCCGCAGGCGTGCGGAGGCATACCACTTCAAATTTTTTTAGTTTTGGCACTCACGGGAGCGCAGGGCCGGTCCCGTGAGCGGTTCGCCCATGGGGATTACCAGCTCCGTGACGTCACTGGCAAACAAACCAAAACCAAGAGAAAACCAAAACAAGACCGTGCACGCGAACTAAGGTCCATGACAGCACCCCGCTCTTCCCTCAGCCTCAGCGCACCTCCCACAGCTGCATTTTACCATGGACTCAGCCTTATAAATAATAGAAAATGGATTAAACCTGCTCAATATGCCCTTAGTTGTTTAATGAATTGGCCTATCCCTGATAGGGAGGTGCCCCAATGAAAAAAAAAGTGTGTGCCGAGCACACCGTGGGCAAAAGGGCCGTCGACGTCACGTCACTGTGGCAAAAAGGCCGTCGACGCACGTCACTCGTGGCAAAAGAGGCCGTCGACACATTCACTGTGGGCAAAGAGGCCATGTGCTCAGTGCGCATGCATGTCTCTCATCTGAATTAATTTCTTGTAACAACGTGTAATTGGAATTATTGCTATATTAACCACGAGGTGTAAATGAGTGATTCAACTGCAAAAAAAAAATCCTATATTCCGCCCTCACTGCCTGTATAATTTGATTCCAGCAGTGTCTGATTGTGTCAGTGGCTTAGTAGGAGGAGAGTCTGCCCAGTGTGATGTAATGGCAATGACAAACTCAGTTGTTACAAATAACTAATTCAAATTGCCTAAATGTACACATTTCTAGTTTATAACACTCATATGCCCTCACATTGTTTTAACCAACGTCTGCTCACTGCACTGTTTTTATTCTTTAGTTCACGTTAATAGTTTTACCTATGGGGTCATTCAATAGTTTTTAGAGCTATTATTAAAAAGCAGTCACCTATAATTCCAAGTGCCTGCTACCATTTCATTATCAGGTCTCACTATTTCGTAGTAGCCCTTATTAGCTTAATCCTGCTACTGGTTAGACTTTAACTCTAGACATTATCTGCCTCTGTAGACCACCAATATGGTTTTCTTCTAATTTGATGTTGGCCTATATGGCACCTTCTTTACTTTTTAGAGTGTGCACCAACAAAAGGGATTCCTGTTCTCTCTCTACCTATTCCCTGGCTTATTCCTTTACTACCAAGTTTTGTGATCTTGTCCAGAAAGATTAGGTTTTGAAAATGAATGGGAAGAGATTGCAGACCTTACCAAGAAACAGCCATCTGAGGCTGCAAAGGAAACCATTGTGGGTGTTAACACAGATGCAGACACTGTTTCTCTACACAAAAGGATAACTGGGGCACACCAGCGAAGAAAATAAAATAATACATACATCAGCCGCGAAAATAAAACAACTCAATTATTAAATAAGTGCCAAAAAGACAGTTATTCTATACGTTTATTATTTTATTTACAAGACCGGTGTGTCTATCTTTTCATTCTTTTATGAAGAAAACTTTACATGTCGATATACTTTTAAAATGATCTAGAAAATATAAAATAATGCTGAAAATCTGATTCAGACTATATTACGTTTTGTTTTGTTTTGTTTTCAAGGGCCTATTTGTTGTTATTCCACCGGGTTTATTGTTGCATGCTGTGGTGAGAAAAGGCAGAAATAGTGTTGTTACCAACCCTAACAGGCAACACGAATTATGAGGCACAAATTATTATAAATTGGAGTGACTACATGGATTTCTTGTGTTCTGCCAGCATCAGCACCATTATTCATAGACATGTGAATAATTATGGTGGTTTGCAAATGTTGTACTGTTCCGTTGATACGCCACAGATACAAATAAAACCACAATGCTCTGTATAAAAACACTATGCGAGGACATCAAAAAACAGACTGCACTAACAACCATAACATGTCACTGTCACGGGTGACCAGGCATTTACACCTTTTATACCAGTTATTAGGGTGACCAGGCATCCCGGTTTTTAAGCTACTGTCCCAGGTTTTGAGCAGAACATGCAGCACAATTAGTGCATGCGTGTGTAGAAGGGAGAAGAGGGAAAGAGGAGGGGGGAATAAAGGGAGAGCGATAAATCAATAATATAGCATAAATGGGGACACAGACAAATACCAGTATAATATTTATTTGAAAGTGTTGTAATTTGTTTTAGAAATTATTATTTTTTAATGTGTCCCGCATTTTCCTTTTAGAATTTTGGAAATCTGGTCACCTTAGGCTGAGTCCATGGTCAGCGCTTATCCGCTGACCCGTGCTGAGACGCGCTGACGCTTGTCAGTGAGCCCCTGCAGCCACAATGAGAGCGGATTTAGCAGGGGCTCGCGCACGCTTCCGCAGGCGTGCGGAGGCGTACCACCTCAAAATTTTTGAGTTTTGGCACTCACGGGAGCGCAGGGCCGGTCCCGTGAGCGGTTCGCCCAATGGGGTGAACCAGCTCCGTGACGTCACTGGCACACCCCCGGACGGCACGCGAACTAAGGCCAGGGAAAGCACCCGCTTTCCCTCAGCCTCAGCGCACCTCCGCACAGCTGCAGTTACCATGGACTCAGCCTTATAAATAATAGAAAATGGATTAAACCTGCTCAATATGCCCTTAGTTTAATGAATGTGCCGTATCCCTGATAGGGAGGTGCCCCCAAATGGAAAAAAAAGTGTGTGCCGAGCACACAGGTGGGCAAAAGAGGCAGTCGACGCACGTCACTGTGGGCAAAAGAGGCCGTCGACGCACGTCACTGTGGGCAAAAGAGGCTGTCGACGCGCATCACTGTGGGCAAAAGAGGCCATGTGCTCAGTGCGCATGCATGTCTCTCATCTGAATTAATTTCTTGTAACAACGTAGTAGGTGTAATTGGAAATTATTGCTAATATTAACCATGAGGGTGTAAATGAGTGATCAACTGCAAAAAAAATCCTATATTCCGCCCGCACTGCCTGTATAATTGATTCCAGCAGTGTCTGATTGTGTCAGTGGCTTAGTAGGAGGAGAGTCTGCCCAGTGTGATGAATGGCAATTACACCTACTAGTTGTTACAATAACTTAATTCAAATTGCCTAAATGTACACCATTGTCAGTTTATACACTCATATGCCCTCACATTGTTTTAACCACGTCTGCTCACTGCAGCTGTTTTTATTCTTTAGTTCACGTTAATAGTTTTACCCTATGGGGTCATTCAAATAGTTTTTAGAGCTAGTTATTAGCAGCACCTATAATTCCAAGTGCCTGCTACCATTTCATTATCAGGTCTCACTATTTGTAGTAGCCCTTATTAGCTTAATCCTGCTACTGGTTAGACTTTAACTCTAGACATTATCTGCCTCTGTAGACCACCAGTATGGTTTTCTTCTAATTTGATGTTGTTGGCCTATATGGCACCTTCTTTACTTTTTAGAGTGTGCACCAACAAAAGGGATTCCTGTTCTCTCTCTACCTATTCCCTGGCTTATTCCTTTACTACCAAGTTTTGTGATCTTGTCCAGAAAGATTAGGTTTTGAAAATGAATGGGAAGAGATTGCAGACCTTACCAAGAAACAGCCATCTGAGGCTGCAAAGGAAACCATTGTGGGTGTTAACACAGATGCAGACACTGTTTCTCTACACAAAAGGATAAATGGGGCACACCAGCCAAGAAAATAAAATAATACATACATCAGCCGAGAAAATAAAACAACTCAATTATTAAATAAGTGCCAAAAAGACAGTTATTCTATACGTTTATTATTTTATTTACAAGACCGGTGTGTGTATCTTTTCATTCTTTTATGAAGAAAACTTTACATGTCGATATACTTTTAAAATGATCTACAAAATATAAAATAATGCTGAAAATCTGATTGAGACTATATTACGTTTTGTTTTGTTTTCAAGGGCCTATTTGTTGTTATTCCACCAGGTTTATTGTTGCATGCTGTGGTGAGAAAAGGCAGAAATAGTGTTGTTACCAACCCTAACAGGCATCACGAATTATGAGGCACAAATTATTATAAATTGGAGTGACTACATGGATTTCTTGTGTTCTGCCAGCATCAGCACTATTATTCATAGACATGTGAATAATTATGCTGGTGGTTTGCAAATGTTGTACTGTTCCGTTGATACGCCACAGATACAAATAAAACCACAATGCTCTGTATAAAAACACTATGCGAGGACATCAAAAAACAGACTGCACTAACAACATATCAATAACATGTCACTGTCACGGGTGACCAGGCATTTACACCTTTTATACCGGGATCTTAACACTGAGCAAAACAAGGTGTTAAAATAAATTGTCATTTATTCACTTAAAATAGGCTAAGCACAATGAAACACAAAATACACGAGAAGAACACACTTACTGGGGGTCTGGGGATGAAAACTAGACTTTCCTAGCTCGAATAGGACATAAAACAAAGTTTTTAGGTTGACCGGGACTTAGTCCCAAATGTCCTGGAACTCAAATCAGCATGAAGTTCCTGACTCCACCGCTCTCTTTCTTCCGGAGGTGCTGAAAATCCTTGACCGGGCGTAAGTCCCAAACGTCCTGGAACTGTTTTCGGCTTGCAATCCCAGCTGCGACCTCTACGTTCAATTCTCACAACTTGGCCACAAAAAAATGGGACTTAGAAAATTTCTCACCTCGAAATTTCTGAAGCCGGCTCGCTGCTATTTCTCCAAGAGCATCTTTTGGTCGTTTCAAATTTACTGCTGCTGTTCTGGTGCTTAGAATCTCATCTCCGGATTGGCTGAGGCATCCTTATAGTTTTTCAGCGTTCATTCATGAAATACAGTAGCCAATCCGAGCGTGGGAGAATTCCTACCAGCCAGTCTACCATAGCCGGGCAAACAGGACTTCAGCATCTGACAAAGGAATGCACCAACCTGGCACCTCTGCCACTTGTCATGCAGATGCCACCCGCGGAGTTAGGCTCCTCAAAGTCTGGGTTGGGCAAATGGTTGTCCAAGGACTTCCATTCATCCCAGGACGTGAGTACTTGAGCCTAACTCCGGTACCCAAATGGCTTTCACACTTGGCAACCTCTGAGGCTTTCATGTCGGGGACCCGAGCAGACTTCATGCACCAAGCTTGGTAGCCAAATGGTCTCTCGGAACCCTGGACCTGGAAATCCCAGCTCATATACTTTGCACAAGCATTTATACACTTTAAACATACTGGTTTAATAAAAGATATACTTTAAACATTTCTAAGTCCTATGGCTATGGGGAATAGAATAGGAATCCTGCACTTTTAGTCCTACTAGCCATATTCCCCACACACTATACGGACTTAGCTTTTAAAACTCCTTGCAACCTTATGTATGGTTTGAGTCCCCCCAGACCCCTATACCAGGTTCTGGGTGAACAGGGCATTAACTGGGCATCCCCTTTTATACTAAGGACCCCTTTACAGTTCTAGGGATACCACACATCCCTATGCCCCATTTACCTTTCTGGTCTGTGCTGAAGCAGCGAATCCTAGCAGTGAGTCGTGCAAGCGTTTTCAAGGGGAGATTTGCCGGAGCAATGTGTCTCAATGTATCCAAGAATCCGACCTGATTCCCGGGTACATTTTTAGGGTATCCAGCAACTCTGGAACCCGGCTAACTAGACACATTCTGACAATAATTTTTCCATAAAACACCCCTTAAAACTCGTAGCCCAGCAATCTCTGCTTTCTGGCACACCTGGAAAGGTAAAAACACACACATTCTTTATTGTCGCATAATTTGCAGACATGCATTGACAATCACTGGGCTCTAGAGCTGACACTCCCAAACCCCTGTACATGGATCAGAGGTGTAACCAGGCAGGTTTAACCTTTATTGTTGAGCCTGGTTACCCCTTCACCGTCACATCCTAATAAAATACAAATAAATGCATTTCAATGCAGTCAATTCCTTATGAATGAGCAAAGCTATGCAAACTAACTCTATGCATTTCCCCACACAAGACCAGGAACATCAAAACACACTGAAACTCAAAATGATGAAATCATTATTACAATGCAGATGTTAAATATGCAACAATAAATAACATGATGCCCTCAGTATACAAGTGAATCTTACACATTCTGTTTGTTGTTTTCAGCGATGAATAATCATGAATATTACATTACATTTCACACAAATTCCACAAAGATTATTATTCTATTTGTAAAATATTTCCCAACTGAACATGTTCTTCCTATTCCTAGAAATGGATTTTAGAGTTCTAGTAATGACATTTTGCTGTTGGATGTCCTACCTTCAGCTGACTCCAGTTTTTATATAAACCGTGGATATAAGTGATTAAAAAAGATAAACATGTCAAGGCTAGATTACATTTTAGAGGAGGGGGTAGATTGTAGAAACAAACAGCACAGCACACACAAAACCTTCATGCTGTTTAAGAACACTTGCACGATGTTGCAATAATGTTGGATAAATGTCACAAAATATTGTAGTAATCGCTTTACTCTAAGGCCGCGTTTATAGTGCCAGTGACGCAACCGATGATGTCACCCGTCGCTACTGACGGAAGTTGCACTTTAGTTTGGAGCGACGTCGCTGGCGACAAGGCCAGTGACGTCATGAAGGGGGTGGGCAGAGTGCAGTAGGTGCTCTGTGATTGGTGTTGAGACAGTCATATGTGGAAGTGCATGCACACCGCTAAATGGTGCTGGAGGGGGGTACTTATCTGCCGGTGCACTTTGTCCAGGGAGGTCCAGACATCCCAAAGAAAATGGAAGCAGGCACACGGTCTTCTGAAGATGCAATTTAATGTGCCACCGAAGGGTCCAACGTTTCGGGCCCTCTCCTTGATAAAGGCAGTTTTTGCCGAAACGTTGGACCCTTTGGTGGCACATTAAATTGCATCTTCAGAAGACCGTGTGCCTGCTACCATTTTCTTTATTGGTGTAGAGACAGTCACATGTGGCGACTGCCTCTCCCAAAATCAAATTACAATGGCTTCAAATTTTTTTGCAGCTCCGTCGTCGTATAAGCGCATGCGACGGATCCAAAGTATTTGTTTTGGTGCGACTTCGCCGCGTTGCGTTGCCGGGCACTATAAGCGCAGCCCAAGGCTAATAAATGACGGTGTACAAACAAGGACAAGAATATATCTCCCAGTGAGTCCCGTGTGTTCAAGGTCGCCTCTGATTAAGAAGGTGCATATGTAGATGTTCAATATAGATTTTGTCTCCAATAGGAAATCATCTCAATAAGAACACACTTTGTAACATGTCAGTGAGAGCCTTAGGCTGCTCTTATAGTGCCGGCGACGCTACGTCGCCGAAAACAAATACATTGCCGCCGCGTGCGCTTATAGTGCGTGCGACGGCAACAGAGCAACGGGTCGCGGAAACTGGAAGCCGGCAAAATTTGATTTTTCAAGGGCTGTTGCGTCACGTGACGGCCCTTGAACAAATCAAATTGCCGGAACATAACTTTCGCCGGTGGCGACAGGTGACGTCACCCACCATGTCGCCATCGACGGCACTATAGGCACGGCCTTAGAAAGGGCACTCACGGGATTCCCGTTTGTTGTGCCGCAGTCAGCATGCACCAGACGGTGTCCGGTTCATGGTGCACAGCCGGATGAAAAACACAGGGGGCTGGTAAGTAAGTAAATAATAGAAAAAAATTAGTGGCAGGTGTAGTACAGGTTAAAACACTCTAACGCGTTTCACGCCCGGTGGCACTTTATCAAAGAGTAGAGGACTCCTAAGGCTAGGTCCCCGCTGCAGTCGGCGGCGGCCGCGTGCCCGCCTCCCTTCAGCCCCTTACCTTCTCCCTAGCCGTCCCCGGTGCCTCCTGGCTCCCCGGCTCACTGCATACTGTGACGCGTCAGCCCGCATGGGCTACAACAGGATGGTGTTCCCGAGCGGCGGCGCGTCACATGGTGTGGCAGGAAGCCAATAAAGAGGGGAGATCGCCGGAGCCAAATCCCTTCCGATCCTTTTTGTTTAAGTATAGGTTTCTATTAGTTGAGTAAAAAACTTGTGTCAGTGCACGTGAACCTTCCTTACTGCGCTTATTTCCATGTATTTAACGTTTTATTCCTTCTCCTATGCAAGTAAATGTAACCTCTACAACGCGAGCGCATTTCTAAACAGAAGCTGACAGGATCGTGCATACAAGCGCGGGCAGATGAACACAGGCCGAGAAATGCAAAAAACAAAAAAAACACACAAATATGTTGATAAGCTGATCAGAAAATTTGCGTCATGGCCGCGCCAACCACGTTTTGGCCACACCCCCTGCACCTAAAAACAATCCCTAAAGACTGCAGATCGCGGTGAAGTGCCGTGCACGCGTCGTCAGGACGCAAGGCAGTCGTGCAGGCCATGCAGTGGGGCCTTAATCTTAAGCCTCGGCCAGGGTGGCACTGAGCGAGCGCTCTCACGGCCGCGATGAAACACATTGCGGCAATGTGTGTGGCCAGCGGGAGCAAGCGCCTGAGCATGCGCGGCGCTTACCTGCTTGCCAAGCACGCAAATTTGAATTTGCCGCTCGCGCGTCACGTGAGCGGTTTGCCCAATGAGGGCGATCCAGCTCCGTGATGTCTTGGCTGCACCCCCCGACACACCCCTTCCCCCCGCACGAGCACCTAGCCAGCTACGAATCGTCTGGCCGAGCAGGGCACAGTACTCGATCGCCAGCGCACCCGCTCAGTGCCTGGCCGCAGCCTAAGGTGTCTGTCCTCCTCTTTGTAGTATATCTGCATTCCGCAGCACTGTCTCCTGACCGATGCCTTAAGTATGAACAAAGGTGAATGTTAATACATATAAATGGTCATGGATATGAGGGTGTCTAAACAGCCAAAGGCAATTAGTATTAGCCTTATAGAGGCTGCATATTACAAAGAGGAAGATAATAAATTGTATAGTCACTCATAAACAGTTAAAACACCTATATAAATTAATAATTCATAAATGAACACCTATAATACACAATTACGTTAATTAAATATATGTAAGGATGTGTATATATATGTATGTGGGTTCCGCGCTGTCACTAATAAAGGAAGCGCCATACTGTTCTTTTGCCAGTAAGGTCACTGTGTGAATATCAGGGGCTGCGCATGGCGCGAGGGAAAGCCTGCGAAAGGCAAACCCATCTGGAGGGACTTTGGGGGTTGCACTCTGAACTGTGGGAGAGTCAGCTGAGGCTGAGGACCAATAGGGTGTGTGAGACTCTGGATAGAGAAGGGACAGGAAGCGTGTGGGCGGTGGGAGACACACGTAGTGAGAGGTGAAGGAGGAAGGTGGCGGAACTCTGTGGCGCGAGCGGTAGGTCAGTGACCTTCCGCTTAGGACAGATTACTTCCCCATTCCCCAGGAGTATTACCCCTGTCATCGTAGGTGCCGCTTGTGAGGGACGGCCGTAGCAGTTAGGGACGTATTCCATTAGTGCGGGTTCATCTGCCGGAGTCGGCGGACGCCATCTTGGTCTGGAGAACAGACCACACAGCATAGCGGAGTGTCGCGCAAGGTGGGCAACACTACGGATCCTTTGTGAAGTGGTGTTGGTCACCGCATGTGACCGGGAGGTATTGTTAGTCACCAAGTGCACCTACATCCGTCACCCAGGCGCTGATCCCGGCCTCCCACTAACTATTGGGGGCACCAGCAAACTATTCCTACAGATACTACTAGTGGCAGGACATACTCTTGGGAGAGTGTCAGAGCCACCTTGTACAGAACATTATCCCTATAAAAGTGTGGCCGAGCCACAGTGTCTTCATGTCTGTATGATTGTGAGTATAGGGTCTTATGCATGTTATGTGTACTCTGCATGATTCCATTAGTTATTATCAATAGTAAAAGGTTGCCTGTTGCACAATACAATTGTTATGTTTTCTTGCTCAGGGTAGATCCTCTACTATGGGGATCCTGGGTAAGTGGAAGCGCTGCACCATGATAAGTGAAGGTATGACCCCAGGCTCCCCAACAGCGGAGGCTTAGAGCTCCTGAAGCCGCAGGTAAAACACAACACCAGTAGTTCCTTAGTGCAGGGGTTCACAAAAAGGGCTACATTTGGAGGCGCTGCTGAGATTCTTAGACCTGGGGTGCCCCCACATTTTTTTTCTTTAATTGTGCAACCAACCCGCAGCATGTCGGTGCCCTCGGCGCTCGAGGTGCGCAAGTGGGCCCAGCGGCGCGGGATCCCCCTGAATCGTGTTTTCGCGCTGGGCCATGTTCCCGCCACAATCTCATTAGGTACTGTGACCGAGCAGGTCCGAAAGCTTCCCCTACTGGACAATGCCCAAGTGCAAGACCATTTCTACGACCACGACCAGGCCTGGCGCCGGGTCTTGTACGCCACTGAATACGACATATGCCCCGAGGCCTTGCCCCGTATACTGCTGCTGCCCGAGGCCCCGGAGATACGTTGCCCCATCATTCAAGTGGACACCACGGCACCGTTAGCCACGTCTACCCCGCAGAGAGAGTACACACCCACAGTGGGAGCTGCGGCTGGGGGCCCAGACCATTCCCCTGACCGTGGCTTACAACCTCGCTGGCCGGCCGCCCTGGGCCTAGGCTCCTCGCCCGCCCCGTCCGGCCTAAGGTCTGGCCTCAACCGGCTTAGCCTATCAAGACTGGACACCTACCCTGCAGTCGGGGATGGCTTACCTGGAGACACCTCTATCCCCGCCATAGCAGCCGCTCTCCACAACCCATACCCAGTCTCTTCAATATAGGAAATTAAAGGCCTTCTCCGGTGAGAAACCCACGCCCCAAGGAGAAGTAGGGATAGAGGACTGGTTAGATCATACTGAACAGGTGCTCCCGGAATGGACCTGCACGGACGCGGTCCGAAGACAGCGCATCGTTGAGTGCTTACGACATCCTGCGTCCCACATGGTACACTACTACCGAGATGACAACCCGGAGGCGGATGCAGCTGATCTCATCTACTGCCTGACAAAAGCGTATGGAGCGCCTGTGGATACTTACGCGCTGATGTCCAAATTCCACGCATTAGCCCAGAAGGAGGGGGAGATGGTATCAGACTTCCTCAGGCGACTACACCTGGATTTGTGGAACCTGGTGCGGAAGGGCGTGTTGCCACGTATGGAAGCCAATGGACTACGCACCACCCAGCTGTTGAGGGGGCTCCTACCCCTGCACCCTGTGTCGGTACGGGTGAGTTGTTGCCTAACGCCCGGGCAAGCGTTATCCTTTCACGACCTAATGGACCGGGTCCAAGCGCACGAGACGGTGTTGTTGGGACGTGACCTAGCCCCTGGGAAGAAGCCCCAGGCCGGGGGTAAGGAGGTCAAGAAAGTGGAACCCAAGACCGACGTGCCCGAACCTGGGGATCCCGACCCCGAGGACGCCGGCGCACCAGTGACGCCCAGATCTCGTCCCCCGACTGGGCGAAGCTCGCCAACCGGGAGAAGCGAGAATTACCTCAGCCAGACTCAGTGCTACGCGTGCGGGAAGATGGGACATCTGCGCGCCCGTTGCCCCACCCTGCGGAAACCGGCGTTCCGGTCGGCGCAGTCGATGCCATGCACACCCCTGGAAGGAGGAGAGACGTCGCCGCCCCCCCCGAGCAACCGAATCGGCCCCGCCGCCATTATTCGGGTAGTTATTGAGGGCATCTATGCTGCCGCCTTGTTGGACACGGGATCACAGGTGACCATCGTATACTGGCCATTCTATGACCAACACCTATATCGGTTGCCATTGCTCCCTGCGGACACCTTGCGGCTCCGGGGGTTGAGTCATGAGGATTACCCCATCGAGGGCATAGTGAAGGTGCAGTTAGATATTCCCCAACTGAACACGGGTAAACATCACCCCATGGAAGTGGAGGCCTTAGTGTGCCCCGAACCTCAGGATCACCCCAGCGCCCCAATCATTTTGGGGACTAACACTGACATTGTGCGCTCGGTGTTCCGAATGTATCTGCAAGAAGCGGGCGAGGCTCCGCTGCTAGCCCTGGCGGCCTGTCCCATCCTCCAAGAGGTCTGCGGAAAAATTGCGACTGAAGAGGAGCATGGGATGCTCTATAGCCAAGAGTGGGGACTGACTCAAATTCCCCCGGGGGAAGGAAGAATGATGGTCGCCGCATGTCACTACCCGGACCGACGCCCGGAGGATCAGCTCTTCTCTCTAGAAAGTGTGGCCCAGGACGAGCACCGGCTGGGCTACGAGGTGTTGGCCTCCGTCAAAAAGTGGCCTGGGAAAATCCCGGATCGCACCTGGGTATACGTGCGGAACATCTCCCCATATCCCATGAGCATTGATCGGCGCCAGCCGCTGGGCAGAATATACCCCGTGACCCCCGAAGAGAAGGGCGTAACGGGGCGTCCCCGTAACTATGGTCCTACCTCCGGATCCCGGTTAGAATTCGACTTTGGAGATTCCCCGCTCCCAGAGGAATGGAGGGAAAGGCTGCGGATCGAGTTACAAAAGCGCCGACATGTGTTCTCCACCAGTGATATGGATGTGGGGTGCAGCCGCAGTGCCCGTCACACCATCCGAATGAGCGATGCTACTCCCTTCCGGGAACGTTCCCGGCGGCTCGCACCACGGGACGTAGACGAAGTGAGGAGGTTACTCGCCGAAATGGAGAGGGCTGGGATCGTGCAGGGATCCCGAAGTCCTTACGCATCAGCCATCGTGGTAGTCCGCAAAAAGAACGGGACCGTACGTCTCTGCGTGGACTACAGAACCCTAAATACCCGCACCATTCCCGATCAGTACACGCTGCCCCGAATCGAGGATCTACTGAACGCTCTGACGGGAAGTACATGGTTCAGTGTACTCGATCTCAGGTCAGGATACTACCAGGTACCCATGGGCCAGGAAGACCAAGAAAAGACGGCCTTCATCTGCCCACTAGGGTTTTATCAGTTCACCCGCATGCCGCAAGGGATCTGTGGGGCACCGGCCACGTTCCAGAGATTGATGGAAAAGACTCTCGGAGACCTGAATCCGCAAGAATGCTTAGTGTACCTGGATGACATTATAGTGTTCGGGCGAACTCTAGAGGAACACTCCGAGAGACTAATGAAGGTACTGGATAGACTTCAGGAGGAGGGCCTCAAACTGTCTCTGGACAAATGTAAATTCTGTCGGTCCTCAGTGACGTATGTGGGCCACATCGTATCGGCCGAAGGGGTGTCCACCGATCCAGGGAAGATAGAGGCTCTGGTGAACTGGCCTAGGCCTCATAATGTCCAAGAGTTGCGGTCGTTCTTGGGATTTTGTGGCTATTACCGGCGGTTCGTGGAAGGCTACTCCAGCAAAGCCAAGCTGTTGAACGATCTTCTAAAGGTATATCCAGGAGAAACCGAGAGAAAGGGGGTCACGGCGCAAACACCCTTTGGGGAGAAATGGACCCCAGAATGTGAACAGGCATTCCTGAACTTAAAGACTAGCCTCACTCAGGCCCCGGTCTTGGCCTATGCGGATCCAGAACGGGAATATGTCCTACATGTAGATGCTAGCCTTAGTGGGCTGGGAGCTGTATTGCATCAGAAGTATGAGACGGGGCTACGCCCAGTGGCCTATGCGAGCCGAAGCTTGACACTTAGTGAGCAGAACTATCCGGTCCATAAACTGGAATTCTTGGCCCTAAAATGGGCAGTGGTGGACAAGCTGCACGACTACCTGTATGGGGTACAGTTCGAAGTACGCACGGGCAATAACCCCATGACATATATAAATACGTCCGCCAAATTGGACGCCACGGGACACCGTTGGTTAGCTGCCCTGGCCAACTACAGTTTCAACCTTAAATACAAACCAGGACCCACCAACATAGGTGCCAACGCCCTGTCTCGTCGACCTGGCCTTCAATCCACCCCTGATGAGGAAGTATGGGAAGAAATACCGGGTCCCGGGATCCGTGCTCTCTGCTCCGTGGCTGCGGTAGTCAATAATCAGGTGGCATTCTCGGAATTACAGGTTGCTGACTCTTTGGGATGCCACTCGCGAGCCATTCCCCAGGCCTATCAAGGTCGAGAAGGGATGAATATCACGGAAGATAACATCATCTCGTGGAGGGATCTAGTGCATTACCAAACTCAAGACCCCATAGTGGAGCTGGCCCGTCAAGCGATACAACAAGATAATCCTTCTATACTTAAGCAAGCCCCCAAAAACTTGGTGAAACTCCTGTTGAATGAGTTTGGGAAGTTCGAAATGGACAATTGTTTGTTATATCGGGTGATCCCATATCACAACCATCCCGATCGGCGTCAGCTGTTTCTACCGGAATGCTTGAGGACTATGGTCCTTCGGGCCCTTCACGATGACCATGGCCATCTGGGCATTGATAAGACATTTGGGCTACTACAGGATAGATTCTACTGGCCTAGGATGAGAGAGTCTGTGGAGCAGCATTGTCGAAGGTGTAATCGCTGCTTACAAAGGAAAACACTGCCCACCAGGGCGGCTCCCATGGCACACTTGAAAAGTTCGGGCCCTATGGATCTGGTGTGTATGGATTTTCTCTGTATTGAGCCCGACAGCCGGGGCATTAGCAATGTTCTCGTGATCACTGACCACTACACCAGGTACGCCCAAGCGTTCCCTACGAAAGATCAGAAGGCCGTAACGGTGGCCCGAGTCCTGTGGGAAAAGTATTTCATTCATTATGGATTACCAAATCGTCTCCACTCTGATCAGGGCAGGGACTTTGAGAGTACACTAATAAAGGAATTGCTTACACTACTGAACATTGCCAAGTCACGTACCACCCCGTACCATCCCGAAGGGGATGCTTTGCCCGAACGGTTCAACCGCACTTTGTTAGATATGTTAGGAACTCTGACAAGCTCACAAAAGACGGAGTGGAGTAAGCACGTGGAGACATTGGTACATGCTTATAATTGTACCCGGCATGAGTCCACCGGGTACACCCTGTACTTTTTGATTTTCGGAAGAGAAGCACGATTAACGGTGGATGTGCGACTGCGGATATCTACCGATGGGGTATCCAACAGGACGCATTTCCGATACGTACAGCGGCTAAGGGACAGTCTGCAGCAGGCCTATAAATTGGCTGAACGAACGGCAGCGCAATTGAATGCGGGAAATAAAAGACGCTACGATCACAAAGTACGTCACAAGGAAATTCACCCCGGGGATGCGGTTCTCTTACGCAACTTAGGTGTTCCTGGGAAACATAAATTGGCTGACCGTTGGCGGGAAGGTGTGTACGAGGTGGAGTCACAGATGCCTGGCCTTCCCGTGTATCGGATCAAGGACTCCGAAGGCCGCGTAAAAGTGTGGCATAGGAATCACCTGCTTCCCATACCTCAAGTAGGGAACGACGAGTTGGAACTACCCGCTACACCAATAGATGGAGAAGTTGGAAACCCAGAGGATGGCCTAGAGACTGTAAAACTTGCCACCTCTGAGGATTCGATGGAAGGAACCTCTCAAAGGGGCCTTCTGGCCGCGGGGGCATCTCCCGAAGGAGCTACGGGTAAAGAGCCTCTTGGCCCGAAAATTGACAATTTGACTCCAATGAGTCGTTCCTTAGATCCACAAAGCCCATGTTTCACACCCCAGAGAGACTTTGCCAATGCTGGAGACCCCTCAAGGGTGGAGATGGAAACACCAGTTGAGACTGGATACTCTGCGGAGGAAGCCGAGGAGGACCAACCTCGGCGAAGTCAAAGAATCAGTCAGCCTCCCATGCGAATGGCATACGATCAATTTGGGGCACCCCATTATGAGGCTCAGCAGTGGGCTCGGCATAGAATGCAATCTATGGTGGTACTGTTCAACGAAATGTGTAACCTAATCTAGGGAAGAGAGGGCTGTGTAAATAAGTTCATATATATGTTGTTTAGGTAGTCCAGCGGGGACGTTGGATTCTGGAGAGGGGAGAATGTAAGGATGTGTATATATATGTATGTGGGTTCCGCGCTGTCACTAATAAAGGAAGCGCCATACTGTTCTTTTGCCAGTAAGGTCACTGTGTGAATAGTCAGGCTGCGCATGCGCGAGGGAAGCGCGCGAAAGGCAACCAATCTGGAGGGACTTTGGGGGTTGCACTCTGAACTGTGGGAGAGTCAGCTGAGGCTGAGGACCAATAGGGTGTGAGACTCTGGATAGAGAAGGGACAGGAAGCGTGTGGGCGGTGGGAGACACGAGTGAGAGGTGAAGGAGGAAGGTGGCGGAACCTCGTGTGCGCGAGCGGAGGGTCAGTGACCCTTCCGCTTAGGACAGATACATTCCCCAGCCCCCAGGAGTATTACCCCTGTCATCGTAGGGTGCCGCTTTGTAGGGACGGCCGTAGCAGTTAGGGACGTATTCCATTAGTGCGGGTTCAGCTGCCGGAGTCGCGGACGCCATCTTGGTCTGGAGAACAGACCACACAGCATAGCGGAGTGTCGGCGCAAGGCTGGAGCAACACTACGGATCCTTTGTGAAGTGGTGTGGTCACCGCAGTGACCGGGAGGTATTGTTAGTCAACAAGTGCACCTACACCGGTCACCAGGCGCTGATCCCGCCTCCCACTAACTAATTGGGGGCACCAGCAAACTATTCCATACAGATACTAGTTGCAGGACATACTCATTGGGAGAGTGGCAGAGCCACCTGTGTACAGAACATTATCCCTATAAAAGTGTGGCCGAGCCACAGTGTATCATGTTGTGATTGTAAAGTCTAAGGGTCTTATGCATGTTATGTGTACTCTGCATGATTCCATTAGTTATTATCAATAGTAAAAGGTTGCCTGTTGCACAATACAATTGTTATGTTTTCTTGCTCAGGGTAGATCCTCTACTATGGGGATCCTGGGTAAGTGGAGGCGCTGCACCATGATAAGTGAGGGTATGACCCCAGGCTCCCCAACAGCGGAGGCTTAGAGCTCCTGAAGCCGCAGGTAAAACACAACACCAGTAGTTCCTTAGTGCAGGGGTTCACAAAAAGGGCTACATATATGTATATAAACATTCTACTGTTGTATAAAGTGCATTTGTATATAGGTAGATCTCTCTTGTACAATGTGATCATATTAAGTATAATAAAATAATATAATAACATAACATACCATAACGTTGCTGAATACAAACGGATCCAGTTAAAATCAAAAACAGTGTATCTGACCAACAGAAAGTGTCCGACAACAATTAACACTATGGTTGAAAGTGAATGATTAAAATGCTATATCAAAAGGATTTATAGTGATTCCCTTAAAGTACATGATATATTATATCACTATAAGGTCCGTTTGTATAATGCAAGCAAAAAACAAAAGCAAATAAAGAAAACTAGAGCATAAATAAATAAATGAAAATCATATATCACAATATAAAACTGCTACACAATTTAAATGTATAATATATGAAGACAAAGAAAGTCAGCTGACATTATTCCAATAGATGTGAATATTAATTATTCGTACATTAATCCATGTTGGAATGTGCATGCATAAACATTCTTTAAAGAACGTCTTAGTGATGTCCCATAATCCGAAGACGTCAATTGCAGCAAACCAATAGATTGTAGCTGCAATAGAAATTGATGGTCAAAGTACATGAAAATGGTTTGTACGGAATTACTGTAGATATCGTAATATATCCAAGTATGGTAATATTGATAATAATATGTTTATTTGTTCTAAAACCATATATTGGTTAGCTCACAAACTATATTTAATATATCTCTTCCTAATTCAAAGACTATTATGAGAACCGTATCCCCAGGTATATATATATATATAAATGTATGGCCCACTGCTCGTCTGAAACGTATAAAATATATGCAATTACATGATGAAATTACATGATAAAATCCCAAAAATAAAGATGGGCATAGAAGGTGTGGTAAATCAGAGAAAATGGCACAGCTCCCAATCAGTGTTAATAGCCGATGGGGAGAGAGCATCCAGTCTATGAATCCAGTACATTTCACGTTTATTCAGAATGTTGAGGCGATAAAGCCCCCCCCAACCCCCCCCCCCCCCCGATTGGCATCTTGATATGTTCTATGCCTAAAAATGTAAGGTTGTTCAGTCCACCTTTGGGACATTCTGAGAAATGCCTGGATACTGGGTGACTCATGTCTCTTTTTTTAATAGATCTAACGTGCTCCATTATTCTCTGTTTTAAAGGTTGAATTGTTCTGCCTACATATCCCTTGTCACACCCACATTTGGGATAATAAATTACAAAGTTTGAACTCTTTACACAAATGTATGCATATTTTGCAGTTACAGTACCACATCTGAAAAACCCTTTTAAAGTTTCAAGCCTAATGCCCTATTGATTTTGGGATCTGTACTAACTTGGGGAAAGAAATATTGAAAAAGATTTAGCTTTTTTTCTAAACAAATCTAGGTCCTTTTATGGTAAATGGTCTTAGATCCTTATCCAAGTTCAGTACGTCCCAGTGTTTTGTCACAATTGTTCGAATTTGATTGGCCTGATTGCTATACTGTGTGATGAACAATGGTACCCTGTATTCTGTTCCTTTTTACAAGAATGATTGGATTGTTTTGAATTTATAAGTTCTGTTCTATCGGTCTTATTAGCAGCATTATGGTCCGACTCACTATATCCTCTAACTTTGAACCTCAAGGCCAACTCCTTTGAGCGCAAAAAGAAGGATTCCTCATCAGAGCATAACCTTTTTAGCCTAAGAAATTGGCCTTTTGGTTTGCCCCTGATTAATGATCCAGGGCGACTGCTGTCAGCTCTAGGAAAAGTGTTTCTGGAATTTTCCTTACGATATATGTCGGTCTGAATGTCTCCTTTCCTTTTGACATACAATGCCAAATCTAAATAGTGAATATGATGTCGATTATAATTGTGTACATTTTAGATTAACTGTGTTATGATTAAGTGTATCTAAAAATAAGTGCAATTTGCTCTCGTCACCATCCCAGATAAGTATAAGGTCGTCTGTAATCTAAGCACTGTATTTTTATATATATATATATATATATATATATATATATTAAAACATTTAATAAGTGATGCTTTGGGCTCTGAAAGAACTGATTGCATGCTCTGGAGAGAGTATTTACATTTTGGACACATTTTTCTACAACAGATTTTTGTGTGTTAAGTGCATAGTTTTTTCTATAATAAATAAGGACCTGAGACCCTGGCAGATTAATTTTACATCTTTAATTTGCATCTCCCGTATATCTCTCAGCGTATAGATAGGATTGCAATTGAGTAAGAGGTTAATATTAACTAATTTAAGTTACCTTTCCGCAGGAGAAAGGCGAGTTGGCTAGAGTAGCTGTGTGTATTTACCCTGGTTGCATATCTAAGTCACGTACTCACGTGCGTGCTGCTCGTGACAGCTGGTATATCGGGATGGATTTAGGGGAGATATTAGTCATTTGAGGGACCGTTTAGAAGGTGAAGAGTGGGTCAGCTTGCGAGCTGTGTATTAACCCTTGTCCCATATGCAGGTCACGTGCTCACAGGTGTACCGTACGTGACAGATGCATAAATGTAACCTACATACTATGATTAAATATTTTCCCCTTTTCATATGTAACATGGCTGGTCCAGATTGCCTCTCTGCCCCTTGTCACATAAGTCCTGATAGCGCTGCAGGCTGTGACAAGCTATTCCAAGGGGAATGGAACCCTCCTCATGCTACTCTCTGAGTGACATGAGAGGCAGTGACATGGTGTTTGTGTACAGCTAATAGTGGTGCCTTCAGTTCTGGTCTGGAGAGACTGGAAGGGCTGTGAGTCTCTCCCATCAGGGATGAGCGTGCCCCCCAGCCCATATGGGGCTGGGAAAACACCAAAATTATAACAAATTCCTCAAGACTACCAGAGGGCCCTGCACCATCCAGAGGCCTGGGACCCTCTGACATTCATCTGCTACGCTGTAAAGAACAACTGCAGTGACTGCATGCAATAAAGTATCCCTTCTGTTTTATATACTCCTGTCTGAAAGTGCAGTGTATTGGGCAGGGGTATGGAAGTACTGTGCTTTGGGGGGATCTATCTCTGGGCATCCTGGAGCTCCCTGAAGCTGGAGGCGCTGACACCCTGAGCTGAACATCACGAACCACAAAAGCCTGTCCTGGTCCCCATACCAATGCGGACATCTCAGCTCTCCTGGACCCTCACAGGTATGCCACAGCACCACAACACAGGTAGCAGCCATACTATCTCCCAGGGGGGGAGGGAGGGAGAGAAGAAGTTCTACATACAGTATAATTATAGCAGAACTGAATCCAAACTACTCAGGACTTCTCCATACTACAGTACCACCTTCCCCGTAATCACAGAATATGAGGGCCAACCCAGCTGTCCTTCATATGAGCCAACCCCACCTCCCCTCCAAGCTGTGACTAATATCTGCAAAACTTCCCCACCTAACTTTTTTTTCCCCACAAAACCCTTGCTTACATCGTACTATATATGTAATTGTTTATTTTTAAAAAAAATCATTTTTTTATGTGACTAACTTTGGTGCCTGGCTTTGCACGGGCTGCGGTACTCCAAATGACTAGTAACAAATTGTGTGTAGGTATAGTAATTATAATATTTTACTTTTGTGATACAACCCTGAGCTGTGCCCTCTCTCCTCTTTCTCTCTCTCATAAAAGTACAAAAGGTATCACTGTAGTTCCTCCACTCATGCTGGATGGAGGTTCTTACAAGCAGTTCCTATAGAAGTGCCCTTACCCTGGGGTAGTCCACTCCAGTCCTTAAGGGCTACAAACAAGTCAGGTTTTCAGGATATCGACTGAGCCTCTGATTGAGCCACCTGTGCTGAAGCAGGGATATCCTGGAAACCTGGGCTGTGGCTAGTCCTTGATGACTGATATTGGCTACCCCTGCCCTAACCTATGCAGCTTACCACACACACAAAACAAATGTGTTCCTACAGCTCCCCAGAACATGTAGTGCACCTGCACAATAGGTGCAGTTAGAGGGCCTGGAATATTAGAATCTATCCAACCTATATCAACTCATCAGAATTTTCACACAAAGCTCCAGAGAGAGAAGGAAAAACTGTCAGAGTATGGCATTAATTTTCCGTGAATGTGGATCAAACGCCAGTACTACTGTAATGATATAAAGAGGTAAAATAACCTGACATCCCCTGTTCTCCCAACAATATAAGTAATGGTATAACTACAGATAATGCTATTGATGTTGGGAATTTTCTGTTTTATTAAGAAAAGACACAAACAAGGATATTTGGTATCTCATTATTTTTAATTGTCACACATAAAATGAAAGTTCCTGGTCGTATACCTTGTTTTGAAATCGACAAAAACAGTACATTAGTTTAATTCAGCAATAAAACCTATACAACTTTCTTTGTGTTTATATATAATAGCACATTAATATATATACGGAGATAGGGAGACACGGAGATAGGGAGACACGGAGATAGGGAGACACAGAGGAAGAGAGATACGGAGGGAGAGAGGGAAGTGAAGGAGAAATGGAGAGAGAGAGGCACGGAGAGAGACACAGGGACAGAATTGTTGCTGCAGCTGTAGTGCTTTTTAGTTTCTTTAATTTCAATCAGAATATTAACACTCCGGGAGTCCTTTGACCCCCAGAAATTTGCCCACAGCCCAAAGCGGTCACACACCCCTAGGTCACGGGACTGGTATAATAGTTGCTCATAGATACAATTCTAACATACAGAGCTTTCCATTCTTCACACGTCTCTCCTTCCAGTGTGCAACATATTCACACTTCTCCCAGATCTAAAGAACCACCAGAACTTGGACCCATAACACCTGTTTGCAGCGGGGGAGACTTGTCTATATAGTGGGTGCCATGCATCAAGGTGTCCGGGTGCTGTGTTCTCCTCTTCACTGGAGCACAGAACGAGATCGCCCCTAGAAAACGTGTTTAACGTAGCCACAGCATCATGAAGCCCCTGGAGTGCCGAGGCACTCAAAGGGTTAATGAATAACCTTTAAAGGGTTGACTGCCACAGCCAGGGTAGTCTATTCTAACTAGTGTCTAAAAATTGGGAAGATAAAATCCATTGTAAGATACAAAGTCAGATGAGGAATGGGAAACGTACATTTCCCGGACGTGGAGAAGTGATTCCACACATTTTTAGCTGGATGTGGAAGACCTTCCTCTTTCTGGGGTGAAATTTGCAGCATAACATAAAACAGTCACAAACGTCTCTTTAAGATATTTGTTGGTGCAGATCACGTAAATACTGTGAAGACTTGGATAGGCAAGAAGCAATATGAAACCTAGCCCATTCCAAACATTAGATCCCGAATGATTTAATATCATTAGATTTGTAACAAGAAAAAAACTGGCAAAAAGGAAAAAGAAAAGCACCATACTTTTAACTGCTTTGAAATGGACGTCAAGTCGGGGGTTGCTCAAACCACTACCATCGCTGTTCATACGTCTGGTATGGATCCAGATTGATCTGACTAGAAGTAAATCTACAAGACAAAATATGGATAAGGGCACGGAAGCACCAGCGACATATAGGTAGAATTGGTTAAAGTTATTTCTTCTTGCAATCACATCTTCCTCGCTGTCATTTTCCAAGAAGGATTTTGTTGAATTTGTATGACATGGTGTGTGAATGAAAAAAATGAAAGGCAGACTGTAGATCAGAGATGTAGTAACAGATGCTAAAAGCATCCATGGGACCATTTTGGAGATTCTCCGTTTCATGTAAATGAACAAGGCATGGGTGTAATTAGTAATCTTCACACAGTAGAATATAATCAGTACAGTTGCAAACCAGAGGCTGCAGTAGGTGAAAAACATTTGGCTAACCAAAGAGATTCCATAAAAAACTTTTCCTATGCAATTGGATAGGAATAAATGCAAGGTATAGGCAACTAGTGTATTATTGCAGAGTAGACAAAGTCTAGATAGTCCCATGCTTGCCATGATAAGTTGATAGGTTTGCTTGAACTTCTTCCATTGAATAAAATGCACTATAACGAGGAATGCATTTACAATGACTCCCAAAATAAACTCCATCCCAATAATAATAGCATAAAAAATAAGTAGCGGGAAATACATTTTTCTCCGTCTAGGATGTCTTGTCCGGGTGTTTTACAAGGAGCAGAATACTGTCAATGTTCTGCTTTTAGATACAATCCGTTTGACTATATCAACATCAGCCCTATCAGTACAGTGTCAGCTTCGTTTTAGTTAACATGTAAATCTACTGTATAACCTCCAGGAGTAAATTGTTTGTGTAACGTTTTGCATGCACACTAGCTAATAATTCAATTGGCATTGGTTTACTTCCCTTAGGAAAGAAAATGTGGTTTCTCGTTACAGGAGCTTTGAATAGAGTTTGAGTTTATTAGTTACTTATAGCCCTGCCAGAGTGCACAGCACTGTAGAGAATAATGCACATGTATGTGCCTGTGCCATTATATTTTGTTCTTTACTGTATGTAAATATGTAGTTTATAAGCAATAAGGCTCCCTTGAGGCATATTTTTGCACAATGAGAATAATAGAAATATTAATTTATTGTTATGTACCCTTGACAATGAACACAGACACCAGACAGAATTTGCCGAATTGATGAGTCCCTGTTCCAAAGAGCTTGCAATCTGAGAGCGGAGACAGGGATTCAAACCAAGGTCACCCATCCCGAAAACAGTTTCAAGAAAAAAAAAAACTACTTGTACTGTACACGCTCTGTGTCCCTCTTTATACTTGTGTAACCTAGTAATTATGCCCAGACTTTGTGTGTGAAAATGAACGAACAACTAAAGATTGATGCAATACAAATGCCTCTGAAATTGTGCTTGTTACATTAGGTTGAATGAAAGACACGTCCATCCTCTTCTGATAAAATCTAACAGAGTGAGATACTTATCCTATATTTATCGTTATATTTATATTGATCCATGGAAAGGACAAAAAACATTCATATATTTGGCAATTATAAATCACCTGTGAGGGAAGATCCTTCCATACTACAATAGTAGAAATTAGATTTATCCCTGTGTCAATACTCTCCCTATGTTTTAATTATTCTGTATATACCCGTGTACCTTTTCTTAAATATGTCTATACTTTTCTTGAATATATCTACTGTATCTACCATCACAGTCTCCATGAGTAGTAGATTCCACATTTTTATTGCCCTTACTTTATTTAAAAAAAAAAAAAAAAACTTTTCCTTTGCTGGTAATAACATATTGTTTGATCTAATCCAAGAGAATCTGCCCGTGACTTTGATAGGGCAAAACACATACTCAAGTTATGGGTAGTGGGCCGCAACATACATCTAGACAGAGTAGAGTACATCTCTGAGTCTGGAAAAGGGAGGTGTTATTCTGTTAAAGTATCTGATGCCAGGGCAATATGGTAAAGAAGCCTGATCCGGCCCACTACTCCACTACTACTGAGGTAGCCCTACCCCCTTGTCCAGTATATCCAGGTTCCAGATAGGGAGGGATCTAGTTAAGGTACTGTGCATTGCAATGTGTATGCAGATGGTAATGCCTTTTGTGTGTTATATTAATTACAGGTTGTTGTACAGTATGGGATGTTACGCATACTGTAGTCCAAGTGTGAGCGTTGGAATTTTTCACCAGGGGGAGGATGTAGCCTAGCCTCCGGCCGCTACTTCTTTTCCTGGGCCCTACCAGTGTAAGGCCTTGCCCCCGCTGCATGCTGCAGCATCCGCTGTGGCGGACGCTGCGCTCACCAGAGCCCTCCCCGCAACGGCGCCGGGCCCGCTGCGAGGGGGGGCCGCAGCGCTCGCGCGAGAGCTACTCCTGCTCTCAATAGAATTGAGAGCAGGAACTCGCGTCGAGCGGCTAGGCACGCCCCCCGGCGGTTCAGCCAATGAGGGCGAACCTGCCGGGTGACGTCATGGCCGCGCCCCCGTCACTCCTCCGGCACGCCCCCCCCCGGTCTCTGCTCCTGCAGTAAGCTGCAGACCGGGGAATCGCCGGAACGTGCAGCCGAAAGCGCGGGCGCGCATTAGAGCGCCGTGACCGGGGCCTTAGCCTAAGACCTGTTAGGTGCAGGCAGTGGAGGGGATAATTCATTCTTAAAGGCTCTGTGTGCTTTTGCAGCCTTGGATTCATTAGATGTATACAAGGGCGGGCCTTAGCAACAGCCAGAGAGTGCCAGCCTGAAGGGTGGGTACTGATTGGACCACACACTGGATGTGAGGGCCTATTAGTATCCCGATCTGGTTTGTTATGAGTCTGAGTTACAGTCACACCCCAGGCTATAAATACTGGCACTTTCCTAAAGTGGGGTTCTCTCTCTCTCTCTTTTTCCTCCCCCTGTGGTGTGAGCACCATCTACCCGCCATCTCACTAGGGGATGTGAGGAGGAGTCCAGAAGGCCTAGTCTGGGCCTTAAGCCTTAACCAGAATGCCTTCAATAGGGGAAGCTGGGAGAAGAACGCACCTGCTTTGTACATCTGCTCTGATTGCAATAAATACTATGGAACCATCACCAGTGTGTTTCAATGTCTTGCTGCTGAAAGAAAGGTGTCAGTATGGGCCATCCTGCTGCTATCCAGAGGATCCATGCTGACTGGAGGCGCTGCACCAAAGAACTAAAGTAATCTGTAAACCGGTCCTCCCCACAACACTGCGGAACACTCAGCCCTCCTTTTGCCAAACAGGTAAAGCACATCACGTAAATGGAGTAGCAGAGAAACAGATTACTCCAATCTCACTTAGGAGGGTTGGGGGGGGGGGGGGATTCAAGGGCTACACATTTATAAAACCAGAAATGAAGGGCAGAACCACTTGACCCACATAGTTGTAATTTCTGTTGTGGAACCTTAGACCATAGATCATTTTATTTCTTTCATATTTAGAATAATCACTGGTTCCAAACAGGGTATGAAAATGTCTGCAGCTTACAGTACTACACCTACTCCGGCACCTGGTACCAGCAGGAACAGTCAACAATGCTAAGGCTCTTTTGCCGGCACTGCCAACTGGGCTTAAACAGTTGTTGGTGACCTCCTCAGTCTCGCCGGAGGGGCAAGGGGAGAGCCCCTCCTGCCCCCGCTTACACCGCCACCACACATAATAACAAAAAATAATCAAACAAATGAAAAAAACTAAGAGAAAATAATATTTTTAAATAAATAGAAATAACAAATCTGTGTGAGTATCTCTGTGTTCTGTGTTGTGTGTGTGTGTGTGTGTGTGTGTGTCTGTGTGTGTGTATTTGTCTGTGTGTGTGTATGTTTCTGTGTGTGTGTGTGTGTGTGTTTCTGTCTCTCACCTTCTCCTCTCTCTGAAAATCGGTGTGCAGATAAATGGGAGTGACATTATGTCACAGCTCCAGTTGTTTATTTCTTACAATACGATGGCGGATTAGAAATAACAAAAGCAACCAAAGAGAAAAGACATCTTGTAGACATGCACTCAGTCCCAGAGTTATCAAATAAAATGGTAGGAAGAGAGCCACCGACAGAGGAGGAGAGCCGGGGGGACAAGTATTTTTGACTGGCTACCGGACCTCTCGATGCCGCCGGCCCTGGTTCTCCCTAGCTGCGGGCCTGCCTGCCTCTCCCTCACACTCTCTGGTCCCGGGGCGCCGGGCCTCTCGTTGCCGCCGGGCCCTGGTTCTCCCCAGCTGCGGGCCTGCCTGCCTCTCCCTCACACTCTCTGGTCCCAGTGCGCCGGGCCTCTCGTTGCCCCCGGGCCCTGGTTCTCCCCAGCTGCGGGCCTGCCTGCCTCTCCCTCACACTCTCTGGTCCCGGTGCGCCGGGCCTCTCGTTGCCGCCGGGCCCTGGCTCTCCCCAGCTGCGGGCCTGCCTGCCTCTCCCTCACACTCTCTGGTCCCGGTGCGCCGGGCCTCTCGTTGCCGCCGGGCCCTGGTTCTCCCCAGCTGCGGGCCTGCCTGCCTCTCCCTCACACTCTCTGGTCCCTGTGCGCCGGCCTCTTCTCGTTGCGCGCGGCCCTGGCTCTCCCCAGCTGCGGCCTGCTGCCCTCTCCCTCACACTCTCTGGTCCCAGTGGCGCCGGGCCTCTCGTTGCCGGCTGAGCCCTGGTTCTCCCCCAGCTGCGGGCCTGCCTGCCCCTCCCTCACACTCTCTGGTCCCAGTGGGGCGCCGGCCTCTCGTTGCCGCTGGGCCCTGGCTCTCCCAGCTGCGGGCTGCCAGCCCCTCCCTCACACTCTCTGGGTCCCGGGCGCCGGGCCTCTCGTTCCCCCCGGCCCTGGTTCTCCCCAGACTGCGGGCCTGCCTGCCCCCCTCACCCTTGGTCCCGGTGCGCGGCCTCTCTGGTCCGCCGCCCTGGCTCTCCCAAGCTGCGGGCCTGCCGCCTCTCCTCACACTCTCTGGTCACCGGGGCCGCCGGGCCTCTCGGTACCGCCAGGGGCCCTGGCTTTCCCCAGCTGCGGGCTGCCTGCCTCTCCCTCACACTCTTGATCCCGCTGCGCCGGGCCTCTCGTTGCGCCGGGCCCTGGTTCTCCCCAGCTGCGGGCCTGCCTGCCTCTCCCTCACTCTATCTGATCCCAGTGCGCCGGGCCTCTCATTGCCCGCAGGCCCTGGTTCTCCCCCAGCTGCGGGTCTCCTGCCTCTCCCTCACACTCTGGTCCCGGCTGGCGGGCCTCTCGTGCCGCGGCCTGGCTCTCACCCAGCTCGGGCCTGCCTGCCTCTCCCTCACACTCTCTGGTCCCGCTGCGCCGGGCCTCTCGTTGCCGCCAGCCCTGGTTCACCCCAGCTGCGGGCCGACCTGCCTCTCCCTCACACTCTCTGGTCCCGGTGCGCCGGGCCTCTCGTTGCCGCCGGGCACTGGTTCTCCCCAGCTGCGGGCCTGCCTGCCTCTCCCTCACACTCTCTGGTCCCAGTGCGCCGGGCCTCTCTGACTCGCTGGGTAGTTATTGTGGGGGTATTGTGCGTGTGTGGCCAACGGGTGGGCGGATTGAGGGAGCGGGATTGAATAAGAGGGGAGTAATTGATAGAGGGGGGGAGAGAGAGAAGGGGTATGGGAGGGAACAAGAAAGAGGGGTGAGGGGGGGTGAGAATGAGGAACATAGAGGATAAGAGTGAGACGGGGGGAGAGAAATACATGGAAAGAAGGGGGAAATAGAGGAGGGGGCATGCGAGGTAGGAAATGGGGGGGCTCGCAAGACTGTAAACATGGGGAGGGAGCACCAACACGGGGGGGTGTGCTCTCAAAACTCCAGTCCTGGGCCCTGGGAAAATCTGTCTGTGGCCCTGGGTAGGAGGTCAGAAAAGGTCAGCTAAGCAGACAGTGGATTGAGCACTTAAAGCAGAGTGTGGGAGAGCAGACACAGTAACCCAGTTATATGATAGTTGTGGTAATTAAAATGGACTTTATTCAACACATTATAAAATAAATTGTGCTAGTGTGACAGTATATAACATGTGACATGTATATAATGTATACCCTGTTCACTTACAGTCATGGGAAAAAGAAAATATACCCTCTTTGAATTCCATGGTTTTACATATCAGGACATAATAACAGTCATCTGTTCCTTCGGAGGTCTTCAAATTATGTAAATACAACCTCAGATGAACAACAACAAATTACATATTACACCGTGTCGTGTCATGATTTATTTAACAAAAATAAAGCCAAAATGGAGAAGCCATGTGTGAAAAACTAAGTACATCTTATGATTCAATAGCTTGTAGAACCACCTTTAGCAGCAATAACTTGAAGTAATCGTTTTCTGTATGACTTTATCAGTCTCTCACATTGTTGTGGAGGAATTTTGGCCCACTCTTCTTTACAACCTTGCTTCAGTTCATTGAGGTTTGTGGGCATTTGTTTATGCACAGCTCTCTTAAAGCTGCAGTTCAGTCTTTTTTTTTTTACATTTTTTTTTAACTTCAATAGTTTCATGTGGGCAATCTCTAATTACCTAAAGAACTGCATAGCTGCCGGTCAATTTGTTCTCCGTCTATTAATCGGCAAAGTTTGGCGACATCTTTAAATATGGGGAATGTAAATCATTGCTATAGGAACAAGCATGCTTGTTAAAATAGATTACAAGAAAATTGGTCTTTCAAAGTTGTTTTTCTTAAAACAGAAAATGCTAAAAGTATTTTTTCTTACTACAGAACTGATTTATTAAAAAAAAATACACATGCAGGATATTGCCTGAACTGCAGCTTTAAGGTCCAGCCACAGCATTTCAATCGGGTTGAGGTCTGGACTTTGACTAGGCCGTTGCAACACCTTGATTCTTTTCTTTTTCAGCCATTCGGTTGTAGATTTGCTGGTGTGCTTGGGATCATTGTCCTGTTGCATGACCCAATTTCGGCCAAGCTTTAGCTGTCTTACAGGTGGCCTCACATTTGACTCTAGAATACTTTAGAAAAACAAAGGAGTTAATGGTCGAGTAAATGACTGCAAGGTTCCCAGGTCCTGTGGTTGCAAACACAAGCCCAAATCATCACCCCTCCACCACCGTGCTTGACAGTTGGTATGAGGTGTTTGTGCTGATATGCTTTGTTTGGTTTTGGCCAAACGTGGCGCTGTGCATTATGGCCAAACATCTCCTCTTTGGTCTCGTCTGTCCAAAGGACATTGTTCCAGAAGTCTTGTGGTTTGTTCAGATGCAACTTTACAAACCTAAGCCGTGCTGCCAGTTCTTTTTAGAGAGAAGAAGCTTTCTCCTGGCAACCCTTCCAAACAAACCATACTTGTTCAGACTTTTTTGAATTGTACTGTCATGAATTTTAACATTTAACATGCTAACTGAGGCCTGTAGAGTCTGAGATGTAATTCTTGGGTATTTAGCAATTTCTCTGAGCATTGCACGGTCTGACCTTGGGTTGAATTTGCTGGTATGTCCACTCCTGGGAAGATTGGCAACTGTCTTGAATGTTTTCCACTTTTGAATAATCTTTCTCTCTGTATAATGATGGACTTTAAATTGTTTGGAAATGGCCTTATAACCCTTCCCAGATTGATGGGCAGCAACTATTGCTTCTCTAAGATCATTGCTGATGTCTTTCCTCCTTGGCATTGTGTAAATACACACCTGAATGCGCCAGACCAACAAACTGCTAAAACTTCAGCTTTTATAGAGGTGGTCACACTTGCTCATGATCAATTAATCAAGGGCATTTGATTAGCAGCACCTGTCTGCAACTTTGCATCTTAATTCCTATGGAAGCAGTAAGGGTGTACTTAGTTTTTCACACATAGCTTCACCATTTTGGCTTTATTTTTGTTAAATATATCATGACACGGTGTAATATGTCAGGTGTTGTTGTTCATCTGAGGTTGTATTTACCTATTTTTTAGACCTACTAAGGAACAGATGATTGTTATTATGTCCTACCTGATATATAAAAGCATGGAATTCAAAGAGGGTGTACTTTCTTTTTCACACCACTGTATGTAACTATATTTGTAACCATGTATTATTTGTCATCTTAACTCTATGCCAAGGACATACCTGAAAACGAGAGGTAACTCTCAATGTATTACTTCCTGGTAATATCACAAGAGAAGCTGCACACCATGAAAAACAATCAAAATACTTACTGATGTCAGGCGCATGCGCGACGGGAAGGAGAATGGAAGCTTAGAGGCAGAGCTCCATTCCCACCGGCGCCTATAGTTCAAAATATAGCAGCAACAGCGGGCGATCAATACTTATACCCCCACCAGTGTGTTCTTGAATACACAGGGATGGCAACAAGCAAAGCTCTCCGAAAAAAGACCCAACCTGTCACCACTTACTTTAAAAGTTTAAAGAACCAGGTTTAAAGAACCAGTTTAAAGAACCAGCAAAGACAGGCAAGGCAGGGATCCAGGCACCACCGCCTTGCTCAGACCCGGAGATGGAGACTGCGGACGAGGATCCTCAACCGGAGGATCTCGACATCATGCGGCGCAAAGACATGAAGGAATTTTGTTCCAATATGAAAAAATTCTTTAAATCTGAGCTGTGGGCCCTGAGAAAGGACGTGGATGCGCTAGGTGAGAGGACTACAGCCTTGGAGTCCAGGTCAGACGAGAATACAGGGGCTCTGACAAATACCCAAAAGCAAGTGAACACACTAATGGATCAAGTCAGAACCCTAGAGGACAAAATAGAGGATGGGGAGAATAGGGATCGGAGGTGCAATATCAGACTGCGGGGAGTACCCGAATCTGTCACTGACCCTGAAGCTTTCTCAGCGAGCTGGCTGGAACATCTCTTTCCAGACAAGACTGCAGGGGATCTTATTTTAGACAGATGTCACTGAGCGCTTCAAGGGAGACCCCAAAAAGGAGACCCCCCCAGGGACATAGTGAAGCGCTTCCATCATTACCGGGTCAAGGAGGAGACCTGCAGAATCTCCAGGGAAAACAAAGTCATGGAGTTCCAGCAAATCAAATTCCAAGTTTTCCAGGACCTGTCCCCGGCTACCCTAGCTAAAAGACGCACCCTAGCCCATGTAACTAGGTCTCTAAGAGACCAGAATATTCGTTACCGTTGGCTGTTCCCCTGTGCACTGCTTGTACTAAAAAACGGTGTCGCTCACACCCTCAAAAATGCAGACGGCGGATTTGATTTCCTCAAACGGATAGGGGCTTTGGAGCCCTCCCTAAGCCCCCCTAGGCTAACAGCAGCTAAAGATGGCGTCCCAGCCCCAACGTGGAACAGAGCTGGTACCGCTCATACGGAGGTTCGGGCTACAGAATCAGCTGCCAGCTCCCCCTAAGAGGATTTTACCATACACCAATACCCCAACGACCTGGACTATGATATCTAAAATGCGATGATGAGAACTACCTGGCCGATATAAATCAACCTCTCTGATCCCTGGCAGAAGATAAATACGTCAGTGACTTCTTCCACGACCCGCATGCAAATCCTGAACGGTAGCCATCTTGCCTTGCTCCTTCCTCGCGGAACGCGGGAGTCCCTCTGTCCTTCGCGGGCTATCCGGATGACGTCAGCGAGACTCCGTCGCCTCGCGAGGCTTGGACTCGGGCTCTTGGGGCAATGGCGCCTGCAACTGACGTCACGGCGCCGGAAGGCACACAGGGCAAGAGCGCAGGGAGCGCGAAAGGGGAGGATCGACGCAGCACACAGCCCCGGAGAAGACACAGCGGCAGGCGAAGGGCGTCTATCCCACGATCATGAGGAGATGGATGTGACACCCCTCATGTATCATAGAGGGGGTCGACGCTGCCCTATTGGAGCCCCGGCCGCCCCCTGATAACCTCTAGACAATGAGGAGGGCCGAGAGAAGGGAGCAGCGGGAAATAGAAGAGAGGGGAGGGGAAGAGGACATTGGGGAGGGGGGGGTGTGTGAGAAAGGTAGGGGGGCAAAGATAGGAAAAGAGAGGATGAGGAAAAAGGAATGGAATAGAAAGGAGATTGAGACGGGGATTTAGGAGCAAGGGGGGTAAGGTAAGGGTCAACGGATTAAATTAGCCCTGATCTTTCCATGTTATGAGAGGTTGCAATAAAACCACTTCTCCCAACCAACTATCACATATGCACCTCACCATCCCAACAGCAGTTATGGACACAACGTAGATAGAAATTTTAGTGATAAGGAGAGTTAAACACGCCTTCTCTTTCGTGAATCACATACTAGGCACTAGGATTGAATAACCTATTATAGATCTTTACCATCAGCGCAGTCAGAGCAATAGATGCGAGGGAAAATAGCGTTAAGCATAGAGTCGGGTAACTATAGATTCTCAGACAGGTCAAAGTTAGTTCTTATTACTTCTGTTAATTGTTAACATAGTTTAGCTGGTTTACACAGTTTATAATGTTACCTCCAGGAGTTGCGCTCAAGCAATGGAGGAAAGTTCTCTAACGTTGATTTTGTTTTGGTCCTCGTTATAGTTACCAATGAGAAGCCGCGCAGAAGGACTGCTGTTGCGGATACATGCAAACAGGCGCCGGTGGGTTTATCAAAAAAACAACTGAAAAAAACAGCAAAATGGGGACTCACAATATTCCAAAATAATACCAGCAATATGTATATGGAAGACTTGCTAGATGGGAGGTGCCAGGCTTCAACAGGACAGGCCCTCAATGAAAAAATGACACTCAGTGCAACATTGCATGTTCACCATAAAATACATTTATATAACAATAAATATTGCACTCACATTTGGCACAATGTGCATAGACACGTAAAACTATAGATGCGCAGCTTCTGGGTCACCATCAGCCCCACTCTCGAGATCGCGTCGCGTCACTTCCGGTTTCGGCCGTCGCATCACTTCTGGTTTTCGATCGATCGAAAAAGATGATATCCACGATTCAGAGGGGGTTCTGGGGACACACCAATGCTGCTGTGAACATATTACACTATATATATATATATTTTTTCCACATAAGGTGACACCTGCGCTTCCCACAAGCCTTCTATCTACAATCAACATAAGGAGAAATTGGACTTTCCCCTTCAGGGTTAAGCTGCAAAGTTTACCGGTTTTCCATTTTTATTATATACACAAATACACTCTATCAAGCACTATTTATTAGTTATTAGTAATGTTGCACCTTTAATAGTAGCGCCTCACGTTCACTTTTTTGTGCCTGTGGGTTTACCCATGTCGGCGCGCATGTGTTTCTTGTGTCGGTCCCCGAAAACAGGGGATCGCATACAAGTCCCAGGGAGGGCAGATTCCGGCAGAAAGAGATTGCTGGATCAGCTGCATACTCCCTCGGGCAGACGAGCCGCACTCGGGGGCCCCCGAGTCGGGCTCTTATTTCATTTCATTTTTTGTGTTTTTATGTTTGATCTGTTTCTTTGGTTTAATATAAGTTTTCTCCCTCTTGTACTTTCCTATGTTCTGTCTTACCTCCCTACCCCCGTCGACCCCCCCCCCTCCATCCCCCCACACTAGGAGGTACCTATCTGAATGCGAAAGAGGTGTTATAGTTCAGGTACACAGTCCAGGCACGGTCATTCTAGGTCCAAATGAAGACTTCTCGGTGAGTTGTCAAATATTAAGCTGCTGCTACACACAAACACTAAATTATGGCTTTAACATTGATATCCCATAATGTTAAGAGCTTCAACAATCCCACCAAAAGGAAGATAGCATTCTCAGATTATAAACGAAGGCAAGCTACTACAGGAGATGCATTTTAGTAGACAAAACACCCCTAAATTTCTAGATAGAGAGTTCTCCCAGGTTTATCTATCCTCGGCCTCCGTTAAAAAGCGGGGGGTTGGCCATATTGGTTAGAAATAAGACCCCGTTCGTCTTACAATCCACCAAGCGTGATACAGATGGCCGATACATAATTATTACTGGCACAATTCGAGGCAAATTTATCACCTTGGCCTCGGTCTATGCCCCTTGCGAGCAGGATGCGCCCTTCTTCGATCATTTCTTTAAGATCCTGAATTACACAGCTAAGGGGAACGCCCTGCTCGCAGGAGATTTCAATATGGTCATGCAACCACATATGGATAGGTCAGGAGGGACAGGTGCAGATAATAGGGGAGCCGGGATCTCTCTCCGTAGGGACCTCAAAGCTAATCAGTTGACTGATATTTGGAGAGAGTTGCACCCGACGGACAGAGATTACACATTCTACTCCCATCCTCATGGCTCATACAGCAGAATTGATTACTTTTTTATCTCATGTCAACTGGTTCCTATGGTCTCCCTAGCCGGGATCCATGATATTTCGTGGTCGGACCATGCACCGATAGAGCTAAGGTGCAATAATATTCAGGCCATTAGACCAGGAGCGAATTGGAAACTCAATGAATCTATACTAAAAATCCCTTCGATATGTGAGGCTATTGGTAGTGAAATCAAACAATTTTTCCATCTCAATCTAGGATCGGTCAACTCCCACCTCACATTATGGGTAGCTCATAAAGCAACATTGCGAGGCACACTAATTAATCTTACGGCCAAAAGAAAACGAGAAAGGGATGCCAAAATTATCACACTCCAATCTAAATTACATTCGTTCTCCTTAAAACACAAAAATAGCCCAGACCCTCAATCCCTACAAGAAATCAAGGACACCAAAATTGAGTTGAATCTACTTTTGACTTCAAGAGCTGAGAATTCACTGAGTTGGTCAAAGAGGAGCTTTCACAGGCGATCAAAGAGCTGAAACCATCAAAGGCCCCTGGGCCGGATGGCTTTTCGGGGTTATATTACAAAAAAATTGTCAAACTGCTCGCCCCGAGGCTGCTCCAAGTGTTTAACGCAATTTTAGCGGGAGCTCCCATCCCCAGGGATATGCTGCAGGCGTCCATATCTCTAATCTATAAGCCTGGTAAGGATCCGCTGGACTGTAAAAGCTACAGGCCAATTTCACTAATTAATACAGACATTAAATTGTACGCCAAATTACTGGCCAATAGACTTTGTCATATCCTACCCAGACTTATACACCCAGATCAAGTTGGATTTATTAAAGGCAGGCAGGCAGCGAATAATATCCAATGATTTATTGATCTGATAGAATTGGCTAATAAAACAAACACTCAAAGTATGGTACTAAGTCTGGATGCAGAAAAAGCTTTTGATAGGATAGACTGGCCTTATCTGAAAGAGACGCTTGCGGCATTCGGCTTTGGAGATCAGATGAGTGAGGCGACTCTGGCGCTTTACTCAGGCCCTATCGCCAGGGTCATACATCAGGGCTACCCCTCTCGGCCATTTCAAATAAAGGGTGGCACGAGACAGGGTTGCCCACTTTCGCCCCTATTATTCGCCCTATGTATTGAACCACTGGCGGCACAAATCAGAGGCAACCCAGACATCTCAGGGTGGAGCGCTTATGCACAATCTCACAAAGCGGCCCTATATGCAGATGACATCCTCTTGATTGTTACAAAACCCCTCACCTCCCTGCCATATCTTTTTGACCTGTTAGATAGATTCTCGAAGATCTCAGGGCTCAAAATCAACCAGTCTAAATCTGAGGCTCTTAGCATCAACCTCCTTAGACATACTGAGAAATTACTTCAACTGAATTTCAAATTTAATTGGCAAAAGAAGAGTATCAAATACCTGGGAGTCCACATCACTAAAGATATTACTAGCATTTATAAAGCAAATTATCCCAATCTGATTCGGACTCTAAAATCTGATCTACATAGATGGACCTCCCAGAGAATCTCCTGGATAGGTAGGATACATACAGTAGCGTTAACATGAATTTACTCCCCCATATCCTTTACCTCTTCCAAACGCTGCCTGTACTTCTCAAATGGAAGGATGTACTCTCACTTCAATCTGAGTTATCTAACTTTATATGGGGATGAAAAAAACCGAGAGTAAATAAATTAAATATGAAAAGACCTGTTCTAGCGGGCGGGCTGGCGGTGCCCTGTTTGTTATCATTCTACAAAGCGGCACAATTAAGCCAAATTGTTCAATGGCAATCCAACCCAAATTTGAAACGCTGGGTGGAGCTCGAAAGCGCTGCTTGCTCCCCATTGGAACTTTGCAGCTTGATTTGGATGCCCAAAACAGCGCGAAAATTCGCTGCCACGCCGCTTTCCTCGATGACCAACTCATTGGCAGTCTGGGAGGCAAATACAGTAAGTTGCGGCATTCCCTCACGTCAACAAATACCATGATGACCCCCTTATGGAACAATCCTCCATTCGCTCCTGGCCTATTAGGTAGTAATATCTCAATTTGGAAACAAAAAGGCTATAAACGTATTAAAGACCTGGAGGGTTATAATCGGAAGATCAAAACATCTGATCACATTAGACTGGAAAAAGATATGCCCCACTCAGAATTTTTTAGATATCTCCAGCTATATTTTTAGCCACGGCAAAGAGTTCCATCTGCTCCACTCTTAAGGAGAATGCATATAAAGTCCTTATGAGATGGTATCTCAGTCCACTGAAATTATTAAGGTTCGTGCCGGGTTCCTCCCCGCTGTGCCCGAGACAGTGCGGGGGAACGGCAGACCTGTTTCATATGCTGTGGTCCTGCCCTCGGATCTCCCCACTGTGGGAATCAATTAGGAATTGGATTCAGAGGATTTTCGACCTTGAAATACCACCGGACTCATGGCTGTTCCTTCTGAACAGACCATTAACGGGCCTTACCAAAGCAAGTAATAAACTAATTGCAAATTTTGCGCTAGCCACGCGGTGCGAGATCGCAGCATTATGGAAACGTCCTGACATCCCAAATATCCCAAAGATTCGGAATCGAATGTGGTTTATATGCCAGATGGAGAAGTTAACGAGTTTAGTTAACGACGCTGGCACCAATTATCTAAAAGTCTGGACGCCTTGGCTGGCCCAGACGGACATCCCAGGGGTTGAGAGAGAATCAATTTGGCTATGATAGAAACCGATGCGTTCTCCTTGGGAGGGGGTAACTATCTCCAATCTAGAGACACAGGACATAGCCCTATAGCACCCCTGAGACACCACAGGGACTTTAAGGAGGACCCGCTTACAACAAACTAGACCGCAGCCTGGAACATTTCATGCGAAGAATGAGGAGTAATACCACAGACACTGTCTATCATACCTCCCCCCCCCCCCCCCCCCCCCTCCCCTCCCCCCCCCCTTTTTTTTGTGTGTTTGTTTGTTGGCTTTTTTGTGCGTGTATATGTTCGATGATATATCTTAAATTATTAGCGAAACTCAAAAACTTGTTCAGTTAAGCTATTAGACTATAGTACGCCGTCCGGCCAAGTCGGGCTCGAAAAGCCAGGCGGACTCATCCAATATGTTATAAGTTTATATTTCATGTAGACATACTACATTTGATATGTCTCGCTCTGTTGTACAATATATCTGTAAAACTCAATAAAATTTAAGTTATAAAAAAAAACTTGCTGATACCAGTGCTCCTGGTTCAGGGATATCTGCCTGGAACATCCAACATTAGAGAAAATAGAAAGATCCAGGGCAACTTCGGATTTCTTTAGAAAAATTTATTTCAGCACAAAAACACAACGTTTCATCCCTCCTAGGGGACTTTATCAAGTGACTGGCTTGCAGAGACTACAAAAATGTCCAGTATAAATAGCCATAAACACCCAGGTGAAAACACTTAAAACACCACCAATTACCCCCCAGTATTCACATGATTGTCAGCAGACTTGATCCTCCATGCGATGTGTGCTCCGGTCCGGTAGCGATGACGTCATCACTTGGTTCCCTCTCGTCGACGTCATCAGCAGGTCCCTCTGCGTGGTGCGTTCCGGCTTCCTGAACAGGCATAGGGTCTTGTTGACGTGCTCCCTCTGTTCCTCCTCTGAGAGTTTGTCCCACGTAGTCTCTCGATATTTCGGGAATATGGTGATGTCATCAGTGACAGGCATGAAACGTCTCTGTCTCCCTAGCTGGTGATGCCGTTTCTTCACACATGCGCAGTGCATCCGCATTTCTGTGAGGCTTTAATACCAGGGGGAAAGAGCTTATTCTAGCTCGTGGATAAAACTCCAGATCTGGGTGGAAATAATGAAGAGAGGAGAGAGTTTATTCAATGTGAATACATCAATAAAGTGCCACTATACCCTAAAATAAAAGATTTAAAATATGGATTCTTTCTTTCTTGTTTTTTGGTTGTTCAAGAACAGCAGCAGCAAGAGTAAGTATATACAGTATATACGTCGCAGGAGTGACGTCACGCAGGAGAGGCGGTTCATGCGGTGGATGCAGTTCAACAGTGCACGGCTTGTATCCTATTTCCTTGCCTTTTGGGTTCGCTGTAACCGTGTGCTGTTGTGATTATATCCCCACACTCACTGGCTATAACAATTCTGGCTAGAGTAAACGAGCTGTGTATCTGTACTCTGTAACTGACAGAGAGGCCACTTAGTGGCAGGTATTATTTGTTGGTGTATGACTGATCTATCCTTTATTATGAACATATGGTAAATGAGAGACTTTAGAACTCATATTGACAGTCTTTATATTCTGCCTATAAGTGTACACTCTGTTTGCTGGTTTAGGGTGTATACACTAGATATACCCATACTATGGAGCAGTCTCTGATGAACATGAGCTGCTGATATGTATCTAATGTGGCACAATCAATATAGCAGGGATTCTTTGGTAAATCCTGGGAAATATTTATCTCGACAGGGGAAACCCATGTTCTGGTAAAAGCTATTTGGTGACAACTTATATTGCTATGTAGCCTACCAAGTAATACCTATCTGCAATCAAGTGTATTAACACTCCTTCTGACAATAAATAGTAGGCACCGCCTGATAAAATAACCGCAGGGGTAATAGGGTGATTGTTCTGACTATTGTATCAGTAACAATACCCTATTTCTCTCCACTACTCCTCCGAGGGGAATTTTACAATTTTAACCATTTACTGTGTAATTATTTTTGAAATAATTTTTTTTTGTTTTTGCTGCTCACTTTTTCCCTGATAGGGATCTGGCTATTGACTAAAAGGAGAATCTTATTGTTAATAATGGTAATGAGTGCAAATAGTGGGGTGCTTTGAACTCATCTATTTTGGGGTCTCTGTATTGTATATAGTATTTACCTCGCTTGCACCTACCTTCATACTCAGGACATAGAACATATATAGGTGAGCAGTCATATTCATTGATTTTTTATTTAATTGTTTAGCCATAGTGGAAACTGGTGCTATGAAGGTATTTGTTGCTGTCAGTTCCTCCATCCTCTCGGATGCTAATCTTGATAGCCAAGAAGTTGCTTCTGTTTGAAATTTGTTTTAATACTCATGGAACTGTTTAACATCTCTCTTTCTGTCCAGATAAGGAAATGTTATCGATATAGCTCAGGTATATCAGATGTTTTTGTTGTTGGCGGAGAAAATAGTCTGCAGAAAATGTCTTCCATTGAACGAGAAGTTTGAGAGTGTTTGATAATGAACTCCACAAGTTGTATGATCATATTGTGGTTGAATAAGGACTGGGATAAACCTGGTTACCCACCCTTCTTTGATGACACACTATGAAAACCTCAAACAACTACAGTACATGAGAGGGGAAGGTGTCTACCGCCCTATTTACATTTCTATCTGTTCACACTGATACATAACGTCCCCTGTATTCAGGATAGTTATCCTCTTAACACCTTATTCAGGAGTAACTGTACCAAAACAATACCTCAGCTATAGTATGCTAATCTTTCAAGAACCTCAAATTGGATCCTTAAAATCCACCAGCGGATTGCAGAAACCGCGGATTGGATTGTCAATGATAAAAAAATCTGGAAAAGCTGAATCGCTCTTTTTGAGATTAATCCACGGACCAAAGGAACCGGTCAATCCGTGGCGCATCCAAATTCGCTCCAAAAATTTGCCCATCTCTAAAGACAACCACTGTTTTGAAGCAGTGAGGATTATGGTGCTTTACTGCCAGTTTGATCCCAATTTCCGCAATCCTCATATTGATGCATGCAACTTACTATCATACCGGGGAGACCCCTGAATAGTTAGGCAATATCTTAACCTCCTTGGTACATCTCTAAAAATAGGGACCTCACTTCCATAGAAATCATTGGTGTTAGTGATGCTCCCTCTCCCCCACCGAGTAACGGCTTCCTTCTTTTGTCCCCTTGGCCACTTTGGGGAATGCACAGAGGCACCTGACAGTACAGACATTTTCTCAGAGATGGTCTGCAGCTGTCATGTCCCTTTCTGCATTATTCCCAGTGTGGCTGTCTGCAGATAGCAGCAAAAGACATATTGAGAGCACTAGTTACACCAAAGGTTTCTACACTGTCCCTATCCCTGGAGAAAGTTCCACTGCAGACCCATGACACAGAAAGAATACTCTGCAAAAAGGTCATATTAATAATATTAACATTATGGACAAATATGCAAATTAGAAAGCCAACCGTTAATTTGCATAAACTCCTAAAATTATTTTTCAAAATGTTGGTCAGTCTGGTTAGCATGGAAATTCAACAATCTTTTGCTAAAAAAATATATACATGAACCTACAGTACATAAAAATTAATTTGTCTTTACACTTACTACATAAACATAAATGTATAACATCTAGACGCTTACTTATTTAAATCTGCAGACTACAAACTGTAGCAAAACGGCGCAAAAACAGCACTAGATTTATCAAAGCTACAAATACATTGCTTTTATTTATTATTATTATTATTATTATTATTATTATTATTATTATTTTAATGTTTTTGGGGAATTGTTTGTACCACATGTTCTAGTTTTCAATCTGGGCAACATTGTCTTCTAAAACGTATATTCATTACCTAACCCTGATTTGTACAGGTGACAGAAAATATACTCTTCGTTGTCTTCTCGGGAGAGAAGAATTGAAGCAGTCAAGAAGATCTGTACCAACCCATAAAAGGAAGTGGAAGGGAAGATGTAAAAGATTTGGTATAACAGGAGAACAAATAGGCATGGTTTGGAAAGGATTACAAGAAGCTACCTGTGGCAGGACGGCCTGTAGCCGAGGTCAGGGAACAGTCCACACATGTAGTTTCAGGGTAAATGAAAACGTTCAGTGGCTTTATTTCTCCACAGCAACATAACATGCGGGTACACTGTCCCTTTAAACAAAGCAAATCCTGCTCCACATTGGGAGAAACTGACTAACACAGCAGGCCTATCTAGCAGGCTGGCTGGCTAAACCATAACCAAACCATAAGTGTCTTTTAAGCATTCAGAAAAACAAATGAACAAGTCTTACTTTGGTTGCAGTAAGTAGTTTGATGTATCAGTCTGGCTAGCAGCACATATATCCGTGTGCTCCGTTCTGAGAGAGCCAGCTACTGCCAGTAACAAGATCCTTTTCTACCTTGCTGGCTATCAGGTGTCAGCTTACATCCTGATTACCTAACTTCCACCTGAGTTAACCCTTATGAGTGCTGGATGAAGCACTCAGACATATGTCTCCCAGGCATAACTGATAGGAGTTGACTTCACTCTATCACATACCTCCCCTGTTTGTGTGTGGCTAGTGTCCCACACGGCTGAAGCCCGACCCTCCACTCCTTCTCTTGACAAAAAATCAGCATTTCCATGGTCCTTTCCAGGTCTATGCTGAATGTCAAAAGAGAAGGGTTGGAGGGCCATATACCATCTGGTCAACCTTGAGTTTGTGTCCTTCATGGTTTTTAACCACTTCAAGGGCGCATGGTCAGTGACCAGGGTGAAGTGTACTCCGGCGACATAATGTCTCAAGGCCTCAATTGCCCATTTTACAGCGAGGCACTCCTTCTCAATGACGGAATACCTCACTTCCCTTGGGAACAGCTTCCGGCTGATGAACAGTATGGGGTGTTCAACACCATCAAATTGCTGGGACAGCACTGCTCCCAGTCCTACCTCTGAGGCATCCGTCTGGATGATGAAGGGCTCTTTAAAATCTGGGCTCTGAAGAGCGGGGCCCTCTGACAGGCACTTCTTAAGCATGTCAAAGGCTTTTTGGCACTCCCAAGACCATTTAACTTGGGTCGGGGCACTCTTTTTTGTCAGATCTGTTAGGGGTGTGGAAATTTCTGAAAAATTGGGGATAAACCGCCTGTAATACCCTGCTAACCCAAAAAAGGGTGCGGACCTGTGTCTTTGTCTGTGGGGTGGGGACTTCCTTTATGGCGGCCACCTTGCTAGCTAGTGGCCTTACTATCCCTCCCCCAATGGCATAGCCCAAGTATTTTGTAGTGGATTTACCCAGGGCACATTTTTTTGGATTTGCAGTGAGCCCTGCTTCTCTTAAGGACGTTAGGACTGCTCTTAGCCTTTTTATATGAGACTGCCAGTGTCTGCTATAGATGACAATGTCATCCAAGTAGACCGCGGCATATGCCCTATGGGGTCGTAGTACCTTGTCCATTAACCTTTGGAACGTGGCTGGAGCCCCATGTAACCCAAATGGCATAGTGACGAATTGGTATAAACCGAGAGGGGTGGCGAAGGCAGTTTTGCATTTGGATTCTTCCGCTAGAGGTATCTGCCAATATCCTTTTGTGAGATCTAGGGTGGAGATATACTCTGCTTTACCAAGTGAGTCAAGCAATTCATCCACCCTAGGCATTGGGTATGCATCAAATCTGGATACAGCATTTACCTTTCGCAGATCAACGCAAAACCTCACCTTCCCATCTGGTTTAGGGACCAACACTACAGGCAGTCCTCGTTTTACAACGCTTCGCTTTACAACGAATGGCTTATCCAACGCTATGCAATGCATACCTATATTCATTTTTACAACGCCAAAATGGCTTATCCAACGCCCTTACGACGCTTTGCAACGTTGTGTATGTGTGTATATATATACACATTCACGTAAACATTGTTGCAAAGCGTCGTAAGAGCGTATATATATAATATTATACTATATAATATATTATACTATCTAATATATTATTTATTTTGTTATATTATATATATAATACAGTATATACACTATATAATTTATGTGTGTGCTGCATATCTTATTGCCTGCATAAAATATTTGGTGTATTTTAGTGTTAAAAATGCCTTCAGGAACGGAACCTTTCATTTAAACAGTGTTCCTATGGGAAAACGTGTTTCGCTTTACAATGTTTCGCTTTACAACGCCATTTTGAGTAACGCATTGTGTCGGATAACCGAGGACTGCCTGTATAGGGCTACACCATTCGCTGTGGGACTCCTCGATCACGCCCAATTCCAACATCTCTATTATCTCCCTCTCTACCAGGTCTTTTCGGCCCTCTGGCAATCTATAGGGACCGTACTTTTACGCCAGGTTCTGTCTCAATCCTATGGGACACTAAATCAGTCTGCCCTGGCAGCTCAGAAAAAACATCTGGGAACTGGTCACATACATCAAGTAGGTCTGACCTTTGTTCCGTTGTTAGCTGCCCTCCAATGGGAACCTGATGGTCATTGTACGTACTACCCTTTGGGAGCTGTGGACGCAAATCCGTCACTCCTTCACGAGGGTGGATGAACAGCGATCTCATCGTTTTCCAGGGTTTCAGGAGGTTTACGTGGTAGATTTGTTTACCCTTCCTGGACCCTGGTTGAGAGATCTCATAGTTCACCTCCCCGGTGCGGCGTAGAACTTGGAAAGGACCCTGCCACTTCGCAAGGAGTTTACTCTCGGATGTCGGTAGTAGTAGCATCACTTGGTCCCCAGGTTGGAAGACCCTCAAGCGAGCATTTTGGTTGTACTGCCTTTCTTGACGTTCTTGAGCAGATTTGAGGTTTTCTTTAGCAAACCGACCTATCATGTCTAGGCGGTTTCTAAGGTCTATGACATACTGAAGGGTATTCTTGGAGGGGGAGGACTCCTCCTCCCAGGATTCGTTCAGTAGGTCGAGAATACCCCGAGGTTGGCGTCCATATAGGAGCTCAAACGGGGAGAAGCCTGTGGATGATTGGGGAACTTCTCGCACCGCAAACAACAGGAAAGGGAGAAGTTCATCCCAAGCTCGCTTTTCCGTGTCCACAAACTTTCTAAGCATGGTTTTTAAAGTACGGTTAAACCTCTCTACCAATCCATCTGTCTGAGGATGGTAGACTGAGGTCCTGACGGATTTTACCTCCAATAACTTCAGGACATCCTGCATTAACTTTGCCATGAAATTTGTCCCCTGGTCAGTTAACATTACTTGGGGCAGTCCTACCCTAGAGAACAGTTCTAACAGCCTGTGAGCAACCTGTTTAGCAGTGGCTGATCTCAGAGGGAAGGCCTCAGGATATCTGGTGGCATAATCTACAACAACGAGTATAAATTTATGTCCCTTCGCAGAGGGTTCTAAAGGTCCGACCAGATCTACCCCAATTCTCTCGAATGGGACGGCTACCAAGGGCAGAGGGACAAAGGGAGCCGGCTTCTGTCCTTTTTGGCTAGTTAACTGGCATTCAGGACATGTCTCACATAGTTTCATGATGTCACCATGTATGCCTGGCCAGTAAAACCGGGACGAGATGCGGTCCGTGGTCTTATCTCTGCCCAAATGACCACCCCATGGGAGAGTATGGGCTAGGGTGAACACTGTTTAAATCAACCCCTTAGGGACTAGCATCTGTCAAATGACCTCCCCTGTTTGTGTAACCTTATTCACACGATATAGGATGTCATTCAACAGTTCAAAATGTGGAAACACTCTTACACCTTGTTCATCCATTATCTTGTTGTTGACCTGTACCACCTTCTCATATTGTCTAGCCAGAGCTGGGTCTTCCCTCTGCCTCTGACGGAAGTCAGGAAGATCCAGGTCTGGCAAAATTCCCGTATCTATCTGTTCCCCACCCTGGTCATCCCCGGCCATGACCTGCAGTCCTTTGGGCTGACTAATGTTACCAAGAGTCCCAGCCTTTCTTAACCAGTCCTCTTTTTCCGCACGTCTCTGTTTACGTGTCTTTGGGACGTGGTGTCTACGGGGGAAAATCTCTGGGGAAAAAGGAAACAAGTCTCCGGGCTTCTCCGGTACCAGAGAAGTAGGCTCCGTAGGAGTAGGGGCCAACAATGTTTCAAAGTAGGGCCAGTCTCGGCAAAGTAGAACAGGAGCAGGTGGCCAGGGAGCAACTCCCACTAGTAAGCTAGCCTCTTGATCCTTGATACGCAGTAGAACGTTCGCCGTCGGGTATCTCTTTGTATCCCCATGGATACATTCGATTTTCCAAGGAGAGTCATAGGATAGTCTGTTGCTTGGAATTAGGCCCTCTAGGATCAGGGTTTTTCCAGATCCCGAGTCCAGCATGGCTGTTACTATTTTCCCCTCCAGAGATGCTGGGAGTACCCACGGATTGTGGTCCCCTCGGAGACAAGGTGTGGCAGTGGTTCTGCCATATGAACAGTCCATCTCCTCATCTCCTGGGTCCGCAAACTCGGTCGTCAGCGGAAGCTCTCGACGGGGCTCGGTGTTTGGACCTCTCCGCTGTTGGATGGGATCCTCCCTTCTGGTTGGTGGGGGTACCCTCTCCACCGGATGGGTGACAGGAGTCCAGGTTCTCGGGGAATACTGTGAGTGGCGGCCTCCCTTGAGTGATCCAATGGCCTTGGACCCGGGACGGGCATCTCTGCGCGAGTTTGTACCAGGAACCCTCCGAGATGGGAAAAGGTCTTCCGATCGGGTTGACTGGATCTCCCGAGCTGGCAGGTTGTAGACCCCTCGATTGTCTGCTCTCCTGCCTCTAGCATCACCGGAAGCAACTGGTGTTTGCACGGACCGTTCCCAGCTATCCTGTTGGGTGTCGTCGCCAAGGAAGTTTCCACCAAGCGGACCGCTGAATCCAGGGAAAATGCAGCGTGTCTTTTTACCCAGGAGCAGGAGGAGGGGGGCAGTATCTGTATGAACTGCTCGAGCACAAACTATTCAAGGATCTCTGCCTTGGTATGCTTCTCCGGTTGTATCCACCTGGTACATAAGTCTACTAAGCGGTGGGCTACGACCCGGGGTCTGTCTTTGTTTGCATATTTGACTGTCCGAAACCGCTGTCGGTAGGTCTCTGGAGTGAGGCCTAGGCGATCCAGAATAGCAGCCTTTAGTCGTTGATAGTCCATGGCCTCGTCTGCTGGAAGAGCCTGGTAGGCTTCCTGAGCTTCTCCTATAAGGAGTGGAGCCAGAGTCGTTACCCAGCGATCAACTGTCCAGCCGTGGGCCGTGGCTACCCTTTCAAAGTGAGGAGAAATGACTCCGGGTCTTCGGTTGGCTTCATTTTAGGCAGCATCACCGGTGGGTTATTTGGAATGTCTGGTCTGACTGGGGTTTGGCCTTCGACCAGCAGTTGGAGTAGCTTTTCCTCTCGCCGGGCCTGTTGCTCATCTTGCTGGGCTTGTCGCTCAGCTTGCTTCTCTGCTAGCTGGAGCTGTTGCTCAAGGAACTGAGAAAAAAAATTCTCCATTTTTTTTTCCTCTCTTTTTTTTTTTTTCTCTTTTTTTTTTTTTCCTGTGTGGCCCTTCAGATACAGGGGCCGTCCGACATCCCACTTCTGACACCACCTGTGGCAGGACGGCCTGTAGCCGAGGTCAGGGAACAGTCCACACGTGTAGTTTCAGGGTAAATGAAAACGTTCAGTGGCTTTATTTCTCCACAGCAACATAACATGCGGGTACACTGTCCCTTTAAACAAAGCAAATCCTGCTCCACATTGGGAGAAACTGACTAACACAGCGGGCCTATCTAGCAGGCTGGCTGGCTAAACCATAACCAAACCATAAGTGTCTTTTAAGCAGTCAGAAAAACAAACGAACAAGTCTTACTTTGGTTGCAGTAAGTAGTTTGATGTATCAGTCTGGCTAGCAGCACATATATCCGTGTGCTCTGGTCTGAGTGAGCCAGCTACTGCCAGTAACAAGATCCTTTTCTACCTTGCTGGCTATCAGGTGTCAGCTTACATCCTGATTACCTAACTTCCACCTGAGTTAACCCTTATGAGTGCTGGATGAAGCACTCAGACATATGTCTCCCAGGCATAACTGATAGGAGTTGACTTCACTCTGTCACACTACCAATAAAATAAATCAGGTCAATGGAACATTAAGGGGAGTATGAAATAAGTTTTTGTTACAACCGTAATGAAAGGTATAAACACTTCTTAAAAGGTCACGAACAGCAAAAGGCAGCAAATGGCGCACAGCCAGGGAGCCAGGTGGAAAATTGAATTAAAAGTCCTTTATTTCAGTGCATGACTGGAAACAGTTAAACCCCCATGGGGACACAAACGCACCTCCTACGCGTTAAAGGACTTTTAATTCAATTTTCCACCTGGCTTCCTGGCTGTGCGCCATTTGCTGCCTTTTGCTGTTCGTGATGTTTCTTCATGGCTGGCACGCCACTGCTATCGACTTTGGATGCTACAGGAGTGGGTAAGAGACTTTAATTTTGACTCTTATTGCTGAGTACTTGGAGGACTTTATTCCCATAGTGACTCACAGGTCATGATATTCATATACTCACTGCTAATTCTATACTGCTATAATCATGGATTCATACCTATGTGATTAGTGTCACTGGGTGGAGCACCCCATTTGTTCACTCTCATACTTCTTAAAAGGTGAACAAACAGACTTACATGACGTGTTACAAAGCTGTAATTGGAAATATAAAGAGTCCTGAAAGTGTGGATAAGAAGAGCAGAAATACATTAGGATTTTGGTGTCCAACAATCCAACATTAACAACGGGAAATCATGAATCTTCAGAATGTAAAGTTACTGAATGACTGTCTCAGTAGTTCTCCTTGAGTTGGGTTTGGTGTCTCTTCTTCTTTTAACATATTGGAATATTTTGGAAGATGCCTGCTTTAGCTTGGTTGTTCCCTGGATCTGGAAACTGGAGTGTACTGTGGGAAAAATGTTGATCAACATTTTGATTGTCAAGCGCAATAGGTTGCTTATTAAATGATAAGATGACACAAAAGCAACAATGACGCTAATATGAAAAGCATGAATGAGGAAACAAATAGTCAAGGACTTGATAGCAGCATAATGGGCATCCAGACGGGGTGTTGTGAAAGTGATATCACTGCAACTCATGCGCTTGGTATGAATCCAGAGAGAGGTAATTAAAAGAACTGATGAGATGGTAAATATAACAAGGGGCACAACACTGCCCAATATTATGCAAACGATAACTACATTCTCATCTATAGAATTCCTCGTTTCATTTACTGTGAAGTCATGTGTTGAATTGTTGACGTACTCCTTAGTTATAGTCAATGGAACAGGACAAACGAAAAGTAGGGACATCAATGTAGAGCACACAATTAAACGAGGTATCATACGTGGGATTCTCATTTTCAGATGCAAGAACAGAGCATGTTTGTAGTTTGCAATCTTCACACAATATAAGATGCTAAGCAATGTGGAAAACCAGATATTGCAGAAATTAAAAAATATTAAAACAGACAGGAGAGCAATTAATAGATTATCGAATTTAGCATAATTTGGAAAGTAAACAGGAATGAACGACTCCAGGAGCGCGACACACTGATAACATATCCGTGTGATTCCCAGGCTTACTAGAATGTTGTCAAAAGCATTGAGCTGCTTTCCTTTCCTCCAGTCAACCAAAGGTACAGCTACAATAAATGAATTTATCATTATGCCAACCATGACCTGAATTCCTGATATAACAAGAAGGATCACAGAAATGATGGCACTGTTGTTTTGTCCAAAATTGATCATCTCTTCAATGTTTAAAAAAACAAAATTAAGAAAAACAGAACTGTGTAGATAGTGTTTCTCCAATTCTGATTTGAGAGTGACTTGCTGAGTAGTATCTTTATTTTAGCGTTTTATGATGAAACTATATCATGCAAATAACAATTGCATGTAAAATAAGCTCCTGTGTTAATATTTAGGCAAATGAATAAGGGAAATAATTTTATTTGAATGACTTTTAGATAGAAACATTTGCATGTCTGAAAAAGAAGGACTAAAATAAAAAGGCCTCTAATCTTTTAAAGAAGGAACATAAATGTTACACTCAATAAAGGTATTACAATCACAACGCTCTCAAATGGGAATATAGTCAGCATGGTAACATTAAGGTTGTTTGAGAAAAGAAAAAACAAAGGTGGCACTCTATGCTAATTAGTGATAATATAAATATATACAGTGACACCAATGTGATATTGTCACGGGAGACCAGGCATTTACACCTTTTATACCGGGATCATAACACTGGGCAAAACAAGGTGGTAAAATAAACTGTCATTTATTCAAAATAGGCTAAGCACAAAGAAACACAAAATACATGAGAAGAACACACTTACTGGGAGTCTGGGGCTGAAAACTTTACTTTCCTAGCTCGAATAGGACATAAAACAAAGATTTTAGTTGACTGGGACTTGGTCCCGAATGTCCTGGAACTCAAATCGGCATGATGTTCCTGACGCCACCTCTCTCTTTCTTCCGGATTGTGTGTGTGGCCAAGAGGGGACGGAGGTGGGCGGATTGAGGGAGCGTTATTGAGTGAGAGAGGGGTAATTGATGGAGGGGGGAGAGAGAGAGGGGGTATGAGAGGGAATGAGAAAGAATGGTGAGGGGGGAGAGAGTGAGGAATATAGGGGATAAGAGTGAGACGTGGGGAGAGAAATACATGGAAAGAGGGGGGAAATAGAGGAGGGGGCTTGTGAGGTAGGAAATGGGGGGAGCTCGCAAGACTGTAAACATGGGGAGGGAGCACCAAAATGGGGGGGGGGGGGTGTGCTCTCTTAAAACTCCAGTCCTGGGCCCTGGGAAAATCTGTCTGCGGCCCAGGGTAGGAGGTCAGAAAAGGTCAGCTAAGCAGACAGTGGATTGAGCACTTCAAGCAGAGTGTGGGAGAGCAGACACAGTAACCCAGTTATATGATAGCTTTGGTAACTAAAATAGACTTTATTCAACACATTATAAAATAAATTGTGCTAGTGTGACAGTATATAACATGTGACATGTATATAATGTATACCCTGTTCACTTATGTAACTGTATTTGTAACCATGTATTATTTGTCATCTTAACTCTATGCCCAGGACATTCTTGAAAACGGGAGGTAACTCTCAGTGTATTACTTCCTGGTTAAACATTTTATAAATAAATAAATAAAATATATATATAGAACCGTGAGATCCCTTACATATAGACCAAAACTAGGTTACAGATTATGCACTTTAATCTAAGCACCTGGGGTAATTTGTGTAGACCCTATTTAAGGGACCATGGTTGGATACCTCCTGAAGAAGCGCATGAAAGCGTGAAACGCGTAGAGGGTTACCATACAGTCCCCAAAAACCAAATTATATGGTTTATGTGTGTAGCCCCGGGTCCCGTTTCGCCGGCAGTGACCCCCGTTACCTCCGCTGTCAGGGGCGGGTGCCGCTGGAGCCAAGGGGCGGACCCGCTGGCATTTCTGGAGGGTGGGGGCCGAGCAGGGAGCGCTCCAGTCCTCACGCATGCGCAGTGCAGAAAGGAGATGCGGCGGCCATTAGAGTGATTGCGCATGCGCAGTGATCGTGCGCGCAGCACTAGCCTACCAGGGAAGGCGCTTGGAAGGGACTACATGTTCCACGAGCCTCAGGAGCGCACCACATGATGCCAGGGAGCCTATAGGGCTGGAGTATCTCCCTGCTCTTAGGGATTGATACATTTCGCGCGCGGAGCCCACGTTAGTCTTGACCAGGAAGAGCTAGGGGTAGGGTGTGAGTGCAGGGGTCTGTGACCCACTGCCGTAGGCCAGCAACCCCCTAGGCCCCAGTTAGGTCCTGAGCCATATACTAGCTTGTTGTGCTTCAGGGACAGGTCCTAGGTAGGGACACTGCCCTATTATCTGTCAAGGACACAGTGCTACGCAGCGCGGCCCTGCAAGGTGGGTTCTTGGATCAGAACGCCCCCAAAGACACAAAAACTTACGGTGATATTATCCACGCCGGAATTCACCCCACGCGGTGGCGGATGACAGCAACCCCCTAGGCCCCAGTTAGGTCCTGAGCCATATACTAGCTTGTTGTGCTACAGGTGAAGGGTAGGGATCATCAGGAAGCGCAAACATGTGAAAAACAAGAACACAAACTGATGGTGCAGTATTGTAACAATAACGTGAAATAATGCTGGCAAAGTCTATGGTCAGAATACTCACAAACGTGAGATGTAACTGGACACGTAATGGTATCTTTAAACCGTAAAGTGGCAGCCAGGTAATCAAATGGGCACAACACTCTCGATCTGGTACACCTTTCCGTGGACCCTTAAGAATAAATAGAACCGTACAGAGTGCAGACTGTACAAGAAATTTTATAAAAGTAGATAAAATCCAATAAACTCACATGGTGTAAGAAATAAACAAGCATATAGATCACAATCAATGGATCTCTGCGGACCGGATGAGTGGTGTCTCAGCTGTTCCTCTGTACTGGCGTGCGTGTCACTGATGCGTCTCACCGAAGACCGGAAGTGACGACATCCGCTTCCAGAGGTTCCGGTTAGTCCTGCAACATCACTCTACGTGTTTCACCTTGTCGGTTTCTTCAGGAGTGTCGTTGCATAGTAGGTAAGAGGTATAAATACTCTAAGCTCTACTCTCATAGGTGGAGAGTAAATTGGATGATGGAAATAATTAACTATAATGGAGAATGCCGAATGATACTGTTTATATAAAACGGATCATATAGCGCTAATACAATTAATACTAATAGCAATGACACATATTTAATAAACAACTCGATAATAGATAATATTAAAAACATGTTAAAAAACGTATTTAAAAGCAATGCGTCATAGTTAAGAATGGCTATAGTAGCCGTGACTAAAACACATAGGAAGAGCCAATAATTAAATCTACTGCATCTGTCATATGCAGAGACCCAAAGCACAATAAAGGGTAAGGAAAAGGAGGACATATGGAAGCAGAAAACATAATTAACTGTCATATTAATAAGGGCATATACATGGCGCAATCTAATAGAAGGAACAGAACAGAAAAATGAAGTTAGTTAACATCTTAAAAGACAGTGGTGATAATATTCATAAAAATGGTTTGAGGTCAAATTCTAAGTTTAAACCAGAAGGTGACATTGTATTTAACTCAAACATCCAAAATGATTCTCTTTTTAAGAGGACTAAGTTTCTATTACCATCTCTCCAATTGGGCATAACCTGTTCAATGGCTTTAAATGTTAACCCTTTAGGATCTGAATTGTGCATTAATAAAAAATGATTAGAAACACTGTGTGTCGAGATTTTTCTTTTAATGTTACTAATGTGTTCTAATATTCTTGTCCTTAGGGGGCGGATAGTTTTGCCAATGTATGGCACCCCACATTCGCACTCGATAAGGTATATGACAAAATTGGATCTGCAATGGGCAAAAAAAAAAGAACTAAGGGTCCACGGAAAGGTGTACCAGATCAAGAGTGTTGTGCCCATTTGATTACCTGGCTGCCACTTTACGGTTTAAAGATACCATTACGTGTCCAGTTACATCTCACGTTTGTGAGTATTCTGACCATAGACTTTGCCATCATTATTTCACGTTATTGTTACAATACTGCACCATCAGTTTGTGTTCTTGTTTTTCACATATTTGCGCTTTCTGATGATCCCTACCCTTCACTTGTTCTCGAGGATTGAGAGAGCAGTCCTACACCAGGTTACAGCGGCATTTACTACATGTGTTTGTATAAGTATCACTATTGTTTTCTATTTAGTTGATTTTGCACTACACTGTGGGTTTATATTATTTACTACTATAACCTATTACACAGAGCGCCATTATTGATAAGTTTTTTCCTATATACACTGTTGTGCTACAGGGACAGGCCCTAGGTAGGGACACTGCCCCATTATCTGTTTGACAGTCAGGGACACAGTGCTACGCAGCGCGGCCCTGCAAGGTGGGTTCTGGGATCAGAACGCCCCCAAAGACACAGAGACTTACGGTGATATTATCCACGCCGGAATTCACTCCACGCGGTGGTGGATGACGACGTCGGACTGGACGGAATCCCTGTCGTAGTCTGCGGAACCCGGGTGCAGGAGCCCTGGGCAGGTATCGTTCTACAAGTGCACCAACACTGTACAGCAATGCAAGGATCACGCCTAAAGGGTGGGGTTACCGCTTGGGTACACTTACGTGGTAGAGTGACCAAGGGCCCTGAATAGTACTTTGGACACGTTGTTGGGGGAGGTATATAGTGTTGGGTTAAGGCACTGTGAGAAGACGGGTAGTTGTGCCTATAAGTGTCATAGAAGGACATTGTCACTGTTATTATTGCTGATGAGTATTGTGTTATGTTCTATTCTTCATATAGTAAACTTGTTTACTTATACTACTGGGTATGTGGTTACTATAGGTGGGTCCTGTGTGGGGTACATTCTACACTCCTAGAATCCTACACAGGTGGAGGCGCTGTAAGCAAGATTGTTCCAGAGGATTCACCCCTGGCTCTCACTAGCGGAGGCTCAGGCCTCCTGTGAGCCTAACAGGTATATTGCACCACACCTGGTAACATATAGGTTTCCCCTCACATGCACTCTATCTGCGATTGGGACTGGGGGAATACCCGTTACATTTTAAGGTGCTGGTGAGATGTAAGACCTGGGGTGCCCGAACTCATTAAAAATGTCGCTAGAATTCACGTTACCTTCCCACCAAGAGGTGTACACGTGGGCGGTAAAGAGGCAAGTCCCGTCCTCACAAATCCTTGCTGAAGGGCAACTTCCCGCCAATGCCTCATCCTATGAGCCATGCCTAATACTAATGCAATATCCAGGCTTAGAAGATGCCAAAATCTTGGGTCGTCGTACCGACACCAATGGATTATGGTGCACCGTACTAGTCACCGGGGGATGTGAACTGTCAGCAGAGCAAGGTCCATCCAACTTGCGGTTCCCCGGGGCTCTCAGCTCAGGGTGTCCTGTTATCTACCTTGACATGCTGATTAAACTCGAACCCTGTAGCCCCATAACAGACTTGCTAGAGACTAGTATGCGTATGTCCTCGTCTTCACCTAAAAGTATATGCGGGGATGAGGTCAGTGTATTATCCTGTGCTAATTGTCGCCGAAGTAGGCGGAGCTCCAGCCCCAACCTCGGTCCCAGTAGAATGGGGGAAATTCAACTACTTGCCCAGGCCTTAAGCAATTAGGCGGGCCCAAGCATGAATCTCCTTCCCCGCAGCCATACCGAAAATGAAAGCTCTTTTCAGGGGTGAAACCTACTCCCACAGGTGAGGAGGCTTTTGAAGTGTGAAAGGAATATGCTTCACAGGTGCTGGAAGAGTGGACCTGTCCTGATGCGGTGAAAAGACAACGAATCATGGAGTGCCTACGGCCGCCTGCGTCCACTACCATCAAGATGTATAAAGATCAGCATAATGAGGTTACAGCACATCAGATGATGGAGTCCCTTACCTGGGCGTACGGTAAGGAAGATGATGTGAGTGAGTTATGGACTAAATATTATAATCTCCGCCAGAAGGAGGGGGAAGAACTATCAGAGTTCATACAACGGATCCAATTGATCTTGTGGGATCTACGTTCTCGCCAAGTCATCAAGGCCTCAGAAGTGAATGAGTATAGACGCACTCAATTCCTGTGGGGAGCCATACCCACTCATCATATCGTAGTAATGATCAGATGCGCACTACGGAAGGGGGACACCCCTACTCTAGAAGACCTACTGGATGAAGTGAAGGGTCATGAGGCCTACACTAGGTTACATACTCCCAAGAAGACCAAGGAACTCCTCAAGAGTGATACCCAGGGAGCCTCCGTTCCAAAGGTCAAGAACTCTGTGGATCTCGTGTGTTGATGTCGGCGGTGTGAGGGGATTTGGATTGATCAAGTGGTGAACTTCACTGTAAGTTTTTAAGTTACTATGTATATAAATAAATGTGAACTATTTCTTTGACGTCCTGCCTTCTCTGCGCTCCTTTCTTTGTTCTATGTTTGCTGTGCCCCGGTTGATCGCTGGAGAGTTTTGGAGCAGTGGGAAGAAGAGAAACAGGCGGCTGAGAATACCTGATAAGCGCGGTCTCACTACTTTCTTTATTGCGATATTTAATTTTAATGCTGGCATGAGAGAATAAGTTTTAAAAATAACATTTGCCTGTGCCACAACTTTTATTCAGAGGACGTTATTAATAAACTGCATCTATGCATTGGCACCTGTCTATTTGCTTTGCTCCTCTGTTTTCTCTGATAAAGAAGTTACAGAGAGTTTGAGGATTTTTAGGAAGGAGAAAACTGGGGTAAGCAGGATTCTCTATCTCCCAAAAGAAGAAAGTAGTCGGGTTGATTGATCTGCTCAGTAGAATAGTCCCATTCTGCAAACAGACCACTCAGAGTTAGAGACGGGCGAATCCACCCCACATCCGTTTCCCGGACTTTCGCTGATGTTACCCCAGAAATCCGTTTTGTGGTGTAAAATCCGCAAATTGATTTGGGCGGTTTCAATCCGTGTGGATTCATCAAAAACCGCCATTGGATACAACCGGTTACGGATTTGTAGAATTCAATTTACGAATTCAGCAATCCGTTGGCAGATACTTAAGAAATGTGAGAATCCGCTAACGGATTGCTGAATCCACTGATTCTACAAATCCGTCCATGGGTTGCGGAATCCGCGCAGTGTTTTGGTAATAATAAAAAATCCGCAAACTGGGAATCGCCATTTTTGACATTGGTCAGATGATATCCGCAGATCAAAGGATCCGGCCAATCAGCTGTGGATCCAAATTTGCAAGAAAAAATTGGCCATCTCTACTCAGTCTCATGAGCTGCACTGCCCCAGAGCCCTCATCTTAAGGGGGGAGGTGTAAGGGTAGGGGCAAAGCGTTTATTGTAATAAAGGTTAAACCCATCAATTGCCTTTACCTATCTAAATGGATATTCCTGGGTTAACCCAGTTTCCCTCTGGATAATGTGATTTGTTATATGAATTAAATTGTTTAGACGCTGTTGAGTGTATCTTCTGTCATCTCTGTTTGCAGGGCTGGTAATTCACTCAGCCAGCCTGCACACAAAGGGATTGGGCCCTGCTATTCAAATGTGGGAGGTGAAGTGCTTTAGACTGTTAGGAGTGGGGAATGGTGCTGACTCAAGTCTGGGGGATGCCTCGACGAGCGAAGCCATTGTTCAGCTCAGACTCTGAGGTGCCTATCTCTGTGAGAGATATCAGGCTGGCTATGGGAACCGTTGCTGTATATGAGCCCCGTATGCATGATTCCCATTGGCCAGTTCGAATTTCTCACTCCTCTTAAAGCCTGCCTCTGCGGGCTGTTCGAGAGGCACGTTCACCACCCAAGTCCAGGATTGGCCCATCACGGTGAGCCCTCGCTTGGTGATTGGCCTGCATGCAGAATCTGTGTGCTGATTGGTCGCATACCATCTTCCATGCTTTCCTATGTAAAGTGCTTCCGATTTCAGCTCCAGAGAGTATTCTGATTATAGCGGAGTAAGTCATCTGAAGTTGTGCCAAGGACAACAAAGCGAGGCTCGTAGTAGAAGTGAGGGGCTATTTGAATGTGCAATAGCTCAAATAGTATCCCTGGAATACTGCGATACCCAAACCAGACGGAGAGTGGAAGTTACCTGGGTAAGCCACCTGGCACCTAGTTGAGTTAGGATCCCCCACGTATTCCCCGTTTTGGGTGAGTTTGTGTCAAACTGTGTGTAGTGCTGTGCATGTTGACCTCGGTCGAAATAAACTTGTTTTATTTAACCTCTTGCTCTGTCTGATGTATGCCCGGTGTTAAGTATCCTGGTCTCCCGTGACAGTGAGCAAACAATTCTAAATCCCATTCGATTAGAAAAACAGTTTATAAATGTGTTGAATTATATTTATTAAAGGATCACATAAAACAATAATATTGTAATGCTGGGATTGTCATCTTTGTACTGGGCTGTTTCATCATTAGGGATTAACTCAAGGTTCCTCTGAGGACTACAATATGGAAACCAAACCCCTGCAATGCACAGGAATAAGACCCAGAAAAGAATGGGACATAATTAACAAAAGAAACGCATCTGCAAATCATGTCGGATTTAAAGAAAATGTTTTATTAAAATTTTGCAAAAATAACATAAATAAATATATAAATATTACTCAATAACTAGTAAAGACCATTAGAATATGGTAAAATATTAAAAGTGACATACACCTTACACCAAAGTAAGAAACAAACTTGAAGGCACAACATTTAAGAATCTAATGGCAAAATGCCCTATTTTACATTATAATTATAAGAATATAGAGTCGTCATAGTGTTCTAGTTTATATTATTAGTAAATGTTTATGTAAATCATTATCAAAACTCAAAAATATAATTAAAATAGGGGATTCTATATAATTATAATAGGGGATTCTCTGATACTTTTTTGATACTGTGTATCCTTTCAATGGCCCAATAAATCAATCATACTGTACAAAGTTGGGTTGTGCCTAAGATTTTGACACTACAGAGGTCTCAGATGTGGTCTCAAAACTTGAGAGGGGGTTATAAATACATAGCACATGAGGTTGATCACAGTAGAGTTTATCCTCAGAGAGTGAGGGGTTCAAAAGCTTAGCATTTTGTATCTGTGGTATTGTCCTCTTGTGTATTCCACCATGAATGATGTGTTGAGAGAATCCTGAGGCTAGGGTATTGTCATCAGGTGTCAGCGGGAATAGGGCTGTAGATACAGTACCTCCTTCTAATGTGCTGTAGAGGTTTGAGACTTCCAAAGTGGTTCATAAATCTATTGTCCTTATTCCAGCCATTTTTACTGGAGTCTAAAATTGCCAAAGTTACCCGTAAGTATTTATACAGATAAATCAGTGGAATATGTTGATCAGGTTATGTTTGTGTGTCAGGTTCAGATCTGGTGGATCCTTGGTGGTTTATCCTTTTGTGTCTGTAGCATATCTTTCCATAGATGGCAGCCTGTTTCTGATAAGTAGACTAGATAGATAGGCTGGTTGTTTCTAGGCAATAACTGGTGGTTCACTTAATATATTTCTGAGTTTCTGTACTTCAGTGAGCATTGGTTGTAGAGCCTTAATAATGTATTTCGGTGGTGATAATATATTATTATAGGTGATGACGAGAAGGACATGGTCAGCCTGTTTTCTCTATTTATCAGAGATATATTTCCATGGGTATCCTTACATATGGTTTTATTACTCAGTCAGTTTGTCTCACTAAATATAATTATTGGTTGAAGGATTTATCGAGAGAGGACAGCGGTGTGTTTCTTGTATTCTTATCGAAGTAGATGTGGGGATAGCGGATGGCTTGGCTGTAAATTACTGATTTAATTGTTTAGCCAGAATGGAAACTGGTGCTGTGAAGGTAGTTGTTGCTGTCAGTTCCTCCATCCTCTCTGATGCTAATATTGATATCCAAGAAGTAGCTTCTGTTCGGAATTTGTTGTAATACTCATGGAACTGTTTGACATCTCTCTTTCTGTCCAGATAAGGAAATGTCATCGATATAGCTCAGGTATATCAGATGTTTTTGTTGTTGGCGGAGAAAATGGTCTGCAGAAAATGTCTTCCATTGAACGAGAAGTTTGAGTGTTTGAGAATGAACTCCACAAGTTGTATGATCATATTGTTGTGAATAAGGACTGGGACAAAGCTGGTTACCCACCCTTCTTTGATGACACACTGTGAAAACCTCAAACAACTACAGTACATAAGAGGGGAAGGTGTCTACCGACCTATTTACATTTATATCTCTTCACACTGATACATAACATCCCCTGTATTTAGGATAGTTATCCTCTTAACACCTTATTCAGGAATAACTGTACCAAAACAGTATCTCAGCTATAGTATGCTAATCTTTCAAAAATCTCAAATTAGATCCTTAAAATCCACCTGCGGATTGCAGAAACCACGGATTGGATTGTCAATGATTCAAAAATCTGGAAAAGCTGAATCGCCCTTTTTGAGATTGATCCACGGACCAAAGGAACCGGTCAATCCGTGGCACATCCAAATTCACTCCAAAAATGTGCCCATCTCTAAAAACAACCACTGTTTTGAAGCAGTGAGGATTATGGTGCTTTCCTGCCAGTTTGATCCCAAGTACGATTAATATGTTGGCGCATTAAATGGTAGCATAGCCTATTCATTGTCTTCCTCTTATTGAGATCAGTACGGATACTAGCTCCCTTTACTGTTTTGAAGCAGTGAGGATTATGGTGCTTTACTGCCAGTTTGAACCCAATTTCCGCAATCCTCATATTGATGCATGCAAGTGTCTATAATACCGGGGAGACCCCTGAAAAGTTAGGCAATATCTTAATCTGCTGGGCATATGTCTAAAAATAAGGACCTCACATGGGACCGTGTCTCCATAGAAATCATTGGTGTAAGTGATGCCCCCTCCCCCACACCGGGTAACGGCTTCCTTCTTCTGTCCCCTTGGCCACTTTGGGGAATGCACGGAGGCACCTGACAGTACAGACATTTTCTCAGAGATGCTCTGCAGCTGTCATGTCCCTTTCTGCATTATTCCCAGTGTGGCTGTCTGCAGAAAGCAGCAAAAGACACATTGAGAGCACTAGTTACACCAAAGGTTTCTACACTGTTCCTATCCCTGGAGAAAGTTCCACTGCAGACCCAGGACACAAAAAGAATACTCTGCAAAAAGGTCATATTAATAATATTAACATTATGGACAAATATGCAAATTAGAAAGCCAACTGTTAATTTGTATAAACTCCTAAAATTATTTTTCAAAATGTTGGTCAGTCTGGTTAGCATGGAAATTCAACAATCTTTTGCTAAAAAATATATACATGAACCTACATAAAAATTAATTTGTCTTTACACTTACTACATCAACATAAATGTATAACATCTAGAGGCTTACTTATTTAAATCTGCAGACTACAAACTGTAGCAAAACGGCACAAAAACAGCACTAGATTTATCAAAGCTCCAAATACATTGCTTTTATTTATTATAATTATTATTATTATTTTAACGTTTTGTGGAATTGTTTGTACCACATGTTCTAGTTTTCAATCTGGGCAACATTGTCTTCTAAAACATATATTCATTACCTAACCCTGATTTGTACAGGTGACAGAAAATATACTCTTCGTTGTCTTCTCGGGAGAGAAGAATTGAAGCAGTCAAGAAGATCTGTACCAACCCATAAAAGGAGGTGGAAGGGAAGATGTAAAAGATTTGGTATAACAGGAGAACAAATAGGCATGGTTTGGAAAGGATTACAAGAAGCTACCAATAAAATAAATCAGGTCAGTGGAACATTAAGGGGAGTATGAAAGAAGTTTTTGTTACAACCGTAATGAAAGGTATAAACACTTCTTAAAGGCGAGCAAACAGACTTACATGACATTTGTTACAAAGCTGTCATTGGAAGTATAAAGAGTCCTGAAAGTGTGGACAAGAAGAGCATAAATACATTAGGATGTTGCTGTCCAAGAATCCAACATTAACAACGGGAAATCATGAATCTTCAGAATGTAAAGTTACTGGATGCTTGTCTCAGTAGTTCTCCTTGAGTTGGGTTTGGTGTTTCTTCTTCTTATAACATATTGGAATATTTTGGAAGATGCCTGCTTTAGCTTGGTTGTTCCCTGGATCAGGAAACTGGAGTGTACGGTGGGAAAAATGTTGATCAACATTTTGATTGTCAAGCGTAATAGGTTGCTTATTAAATGATAAGATGACACAAAAGCAACATCAACACTAATATGAGAAGCATGAATGAGGAAACAAATAGTCAAGGACTTGATAGCAGCATAATGGGCATCCAGACGGGGTGTTGTGAAAGTGATATCACTGCAACTCATGCGCTTGGTATGAATCCATAGAGAGGTAATTAAAAGAACTGATGAGATGGTAAATATAGCAAGGGGCACAGCACTCCCAAATACTATGCAAACGATAACTACATTCTCATCTATAGAATTCCTCGTTTCATTTACTGTGAAGTCATATGTTGAATTGTTGACGTACCCATTAGTTACAGTCAATGAAACAGGACAAACGAAAAGTAGGGACATCAACACAGAGCACATGATCAAATGAGGTATCATACGTGGGATTCTCATTTTCAGATGCAGGAACAGAGCATGTTTGTAGTTTGCAATCTTCACACAGTATAAGATGCTAAGCAATGTGGAAAACCAGATATTGCAGAAATTAAAAAATATTAAACCCAACAAGAAAGCAATAATTAGATTATCGAAATTAGCATCATTTGGAAAGTAAACAGGAATGAACGACTCCAGGAGCGCGACACATTGATAACATATCCGTGTGATTCCCAGGCTTACTAGAATGTTGTCAAAAGCATTGAGCTGCTTTCCTTTCCTCCAGTCAGTGGTTGTTTAGGGCTTGCGGGGGGTTGCGGGAGGGGTTAACCCCTTCATGACCGTAGCGGTATTAACTGCTATGGTCGTGAAGGGGTTAAGTGCACCCGCAACCCCCCGTAAGTCCTAAACTCACACCAAGGGCCAAATACCCCCTTCACCCACCCCCGCTACCCACAATAAAGCGGGCACGGTGGGTTAACCCCTTCATTGTCTTAGCGGCTATCATCTATGGTAATGAAGCAGCATTTATGTTTTTTAAGAATATTGTGCAGGAGCAGGGGGTCCCCTGAGCTTTGATTTGTGGCTCAGGGAACCCCCTGCTCCTTAAGAAAGAACTGACCGTTAAAACTAAAGTAATTGTGATTTAAAATGAAATCTATCCCCTCTAAAATAAAATTAGATTGATCTGCCAACATATCTGGATCTTGATCCTAGGCCTTTTTAATCGCAGAGCACCCCAGACATGTCCTATCAACATGTACAGGGATGTTACGTCGCAAGTCGCTAAAATAAGTCCATTAGCCCATTCGAAATTCTCTATAACATTTAAAACATCTGTCGTATCCTTCAGATAGGATCTAAGGCTTTTAACGTATTTTTGTAAAAAATGGTCTAGGTATTCCGAAATTTTTTGGATGGCAGAACCAATGCCCGAATTTATTGGTCGGCCAGGGGGTTGGGTTAAGGACTTGTGCACCTTTGGTAAAAAGTAAAAGATTGGTAATCTTGGATTCTCAACCATGAGGAATTCAAATTCTTTCTTATTCAAAATCCTCATTTCTTTCCCGTTGTTTAATAGTGCAGACAGTTCTTTTTGATACGCTATAATAGGATCATTCCTAAGTTTAACATGTGTTACCATCACCCAAGAGTCTGTCTGCTTCTTTCACATAGTCACTCCTGTTCATTATTATAACTCTGCCCCCTTTATCCACTTGTTTTATGGCTATTGTTGCATCATCTGATAGTGTCTTGACTGCCTCACGCTCTAATTTTGTCAAATTATGTCTATATTTATTCTTACTTAGAGATAATTTTTCTAGATCATTTACTGTATGATCAATTTTTCAAACACGTCTAAAAAGTTACCTTTACTTCCTCTGGGGTAAAAGGTGGATTTTTTCTATAAATCTGTGTGTGCAAAATAAGGATCCACACTCTGTGTCAAATTAGACGGATCGGGGGTGGGAGGGCCCCAATTCCTGAGTTCGGCATTTTTATTAATAAAAAATATTTTCTCTGTTAGTTTTCTTACGTACTGTGGCAACTTGCGTCAATAAATAACCCAAAATTGTTAGGACCACTCGTTGGAGCAAACGCTAAACCTCTCGAGATAACTCGTTCTTGTTCAGATGTCAATATTTTTTAACTCAAATTAAAAATACTTTTATTCTCTATCTTGCTAACTTTTTCTCTGGGTTTTCTCGCTCTTCTTCACGGCTTTCCTCTGTGCTTCTCTCTCTTTTTTTGTTTGTTACCATTTGTTCCACCTCTCTCAGAGCTGAGAATCTGTTGGTCTCCCTCTGACTCGGAGACTTGGCCTTCTCTAAAAAAAAAAACATTCCCAGTTTTGGTTGATGACTCAGCTTCCTTCTTTGGGCGTTTCTCTTTTTAGGGACTTCAGGTTTAGGCCTCTCTTCCTTATCTTCTCTTCTAAAGTAATATCCTTGGTCTCTAGATGTAAAACCTCCCTTTCGTTGAAATCTTTTATTATAACTCTGATATTCCCAATATTTCTAGATCTATTATATCTATCAGGGGACCTCCTCTCTTAACATCTCTTGTCTATAGGGAGACCTATCCTGAATGTATCCTGGATGTTCACTCCATTTGGGACGGGAAGCAGGGATAGTCAGGTCCAATTCCGGTGTCGAGACAGGCTGCAGGAAGGGGTTGTCAGGTCCAGGCAGAGGTCAAGCACGATCAGGTAAATACAGAGACAAAGACAGGGCTCAAGCAAAACAAGATACAGAGTACTTTGCACGAGCACTGAACGGAGCAACTGCCTGCTATTTAAAGGCCAGAAGCAACGGCTGACAATGAGGGCCAGAGAGAAGCTGACTTCCTATCAGGAAGTGAGGAGCAGGAATTGCCAGGAAGCAAGATCGCGATGGTAGCTTCAGTGAGGGCGAAAGGTCACTTCCTGTCGGCAGCCATATTAGTTATCCAGACAGATCTCTTATAGGGTGACTGTGGACGGTGTGCTCACTGCATGCACTGTGTCACTTCCGGTTTTCAGTATTACGGGCATCTACAAAACAGGAAAGACCACAAGGGACATTAGACTCTTTGATTAACCGCCAGATATGCGCAAAACGCGTTAGAATGATTCCCTTACCCACATTTTTTGATCTGTCACCCATCCATTAAATTGTTTTTATTTATCTTTTGAGCTGAGTTCCATGCTTTTGTTTTGCTTTGCACTATCATCCCTCATTAGGATTTCTACATTGGCTATCTACCGGATGGGAGCACGCAATTGAGTCAAAAGGCTGTATACGTCAGCGCATCATGAAGTGAGTTCTTACCCTTATTTGGGGCCTTTTAATTCAGTATTCCTGATCGTGGACACATTTTCTTTATACTCTAGAAGTACAACTTACTGTTGGTTAGGATAACTGGACACTGGCTTTATTAGCTTAATCTGTCCATATTATCCCTGGTACCACCCATAGTAGGTTTGTTTTCCACTTATCATGAGTATCAATGCATATATTAGTGTAGCCACTTTTTCCCATCAATAATGGAACTGCCGGTACTGCCGTTACATGTTTGGCTACCAGAAGGCCTGAGCCTCCGCCACTGGGAGCCTGGGGTGATTTCTTGTTTGCTTCGGTCCAGCGCCTCCACCTGTGAGGGATCCCAGTCTAGCAGGATAAGCTCATCACAGGAACTGATACCAACAGTAACCACACACAGGGTATATATCAACTGGTTTACTAACATAAAATACGGCAACATTTACCACACAGTATATATCACACACAACACAATATAATCGTTGAGGGTCCCCAAAGTACCTAGGGTGCTTGGCACCAATATCCCTGGTGTTCTTCTCTCCCAAAGTCAGTCCCACCCACAGTGTAGGGAGTAGCACTACCCCGTGGGCCATTGGTGCACCTAGGTGTGGTATCTGCCCGGGCACTCCAGTACCCGGGTACTGCCGAATAAAAACCAGGGATCCGCTGGTCCAACGATGTAGGTCTGTATACGAAGGCATCCGCCTCTGCGAGGGTTTCACCTTTAAGAGTCTATTATCGTGGGTGGTCTGGTCCCAGACCACAGGCTGCGAGTCACCGTGTGGCGTCCTGTCACTGATGCCTATCACTCTAAGGCTACTGGGGAAATGTCCCTATGTTTCTCTGTAGCAGCCACAAACTGTACACTGGCGACACACTTTATTCGAGCACGGCTAGTCCCGCGAATTCGGGTATACTCGGGTGTTTTCAGGTTTCTGATCGTTTTCTGCCAGAGTGCATTGCGTTATTTTCCGGCAGGAATTTAAGCTTTTTATTCCGGCTTGCTGAAATACTGCAATGCCGTCTAAATACACATGGTGGCGCTTGCGAGCTGTTCTCTGTGAAGCCGTCCCCTATAATGAATTGTAATGCAGTATATATACTGTATATATATATATAATGGGGCATACAGAGGCTCATGGGGCCTGTAGTCCCTCTCTAGGGCCCTCCCTAATAGGCTCTGGCTTCGCGGGCTTTTCTGCCTCTTCCCTGCGCATGCGCGAACTATAGGGGGCTGTCTTGACTCCCTCGCGCTACCTCTCGCCAGCCGCCGGGCCCGTAGCAACGCGATCGCGGCCCTAGCGACGGCCCGATCGCGTCCCCGGCAACCGGCATGCACTAAGGGGCAACGCGCTACTCCCCGCTCCAGCCCTACACTCGCGCGACCACTACGCCTGCGCGAACTAACGCGCAATGGTGGCGCCCTAACCGCCCTGCTCCGAGAGTGCCGGGATTCCCGTGATGCGCGTGCGGCCCTGGCAACCGGCCGCACGCGTCCCCAGCAACCCCCGAGCCGGGACCTGACCGCCCTCACCTCCCGTATCGCCCAATGGGGCCGCCATTGGACTCGGCGGCACCCGCGATCTCTGGGAAGGTGAGGGGGGTGCTGATACTGCTGGGAGACCTGGCTACACTTAATACACGAGTCTGGTCAGAAGTCAATACTGCGTTACTTAGATTAAAAATCCCTAAATTATGTGTATCTATGGTGCTGTTTTTTTTGGTGGTTTTAACCCCTCCTCCTCCTCTGAAATTATCTTTACAAAGGCCACTAATTTAAAACAAAAGTTAGCCCCAAGCTGTTTAAAAAAAGAAAACCAAAGACCTGTAACGATCACAACTGGGTTCTTCATGTGTCAATCATGTAAAGGTTGTAAATTACATCCTAACTCCCAAAAAAGCTTCAAAACAATAAGATCAGAAGCTTCACAAATCAATTATGGTAGTAGTATTACTACATACAAACACATCACTAGGTGCTAGTATATTATATACTGGATTTATGCCCTCAAAACATTAGCCCCACTTGGTCTTAACATCGATATAGATTTGGGATCTTTTTTGAGGGATTAGGGTCCATCTATGATATGTATGGTTATAAATTACATTATCTGTGTTAATATGTGACTGATGAATATTATAGGATCACATTATAATTAAATTGCTATTTGGGGTACCTTTTTATGCGATATGAAATGGCCCTTCCTAAAACAAACAAATACATATTTTTCTGCAATAGCGTATGAGAGAATTTGAAGTATACGACAAATTTCCAAAGTGTGAATAATGAATTTCTTATGTTTGAATAACTTTCTGTAATGTTCTGTTCTGAACCACTGTTTAAGATTGTCCTGTACTAATATTAGTCATGCACATTATGAGAAACATGTAGTACTACAAATAAGTGTCATTCTATTCACAAAAGCCTGCCTCAAAATGGTCCCTATGAGAACAGCAAATTAGCTTTGTTGTCCAAACAGAACACTATTCTCTAATATATAGCAATTAGCTATGTGGGGTAGTTACTTGACTTAGAATAAGAGCTTATATTTAGCTATCTATCCCATGTTATGTAAAATTACGTTAGTCTGGTTGTTTGAAGAAAATTAAATTCTCTAGTCCTAAACCCACCAGCTGTATGTAGATCAAACACAAGTTAGAATATTGAGCCATACATATGTGATATAATTTATGTGTGGGAACACAAGATTCAATAATCAATCGTAGGAATAAGGGGTTAATAATATGAATGTTATTGTACTATTTACAATTCTATTTTTGTTTAGTCAAATCGGATTCCTGGCATAATATTTGTAAATTGTTAACAAATTTATATAACCTTGTAATTTCTAAGTATTTACCCCCACAATTTCACCGGGCTAAGTAACATGTAGCCATTTAAAAACCTCTATAGTACTAAGGTTAATAACGGTTATTTCATTATATTTCCCCGATAGGCCATCCAGTATTATATGTAGGGGTATCTATAAAAATAGTAATTGTGAGTATAGATAATATAACCTGGTACCCATAGCCGTACCCCTCACTTGTAGGAAGAATTTTTCATTGTACCAAAAATAATTGTGGCCCAGGATATGTTTGATACAGTCGACAATGAATTCTATTTGGTCTGATTCTAAGTTATTGTCATTAGTCAGAATCTCTTGGACAGCTGCACACCCCTGTGTGTGATCAATCACTGTATAGAGAGAACACACATCGCATGTAACAAGTGTGTAGCTGTCTTTCCATTCAATCTCCCTCAGAATATTTAGCACCTGAATTGTGTCCTTTAGGTATGATCTAAGTTTTCCCACTGGTTCTTTCAGGAACTGATCTATATAGCCCGAAAGATTTGAAGTAAGGGCTTTGATACCGGACACAATGGGGCGACCGGGTGGGTAGGTGGGATCCTTATGTAGTTTCGGCAGATAGTAGAAAATGGGTATTCTTGGTGATTCAGTATATAGAAATTCCCACTCTGCCTTGTTTAATATGCCATCTTTAAGGCCCCTGTTGAGCAATTCCAATAATTCCATTTGGAATTTCTCAGTGGGATTATTTAGTAATGGTTTGTATGTTACAGTGTCTTCCAACAATCTAAATGACTCCAAATCATAATCATGTCTGTTAAGGATCACCACCCCTCCACCTTTGTCTGCTGACTTGATTACAATGTCGTCCCTCCCCATTAGTTCTTGCACTGCTGCAAGTTCCTTTTTTGTCATATTCTTCCTGGGCCCTTGATTCTTTTTATTGGCCAATTTTTCTACATCCTCCTGAACTAATTTACTGAAGGTGTCAATATGTCCTCCCCTTAAATAACTTGGGTAGAACAATGATTTCTTCTTACATGTAGTATGTTTAAATCTTTCACATGTTGTGACACCCTCATTTGTAACTTCTTGTGTAACATTTTGTTTCATGAAGTACTTTTTTAAAGTTAGATTCCTCGCAAACTTACTAATATCAATATATGTATTGAAGGGATTAATTCTACTACTAGGAGCGAAAGTTAACCCTTTGCTCAATACACGAGTCTGGTCAGAAGTCAATACTGCGTTACTTAGATTAAAAATCCCTAAATTATGTGTATCTATGGTGCTGGTTTTTTTGGTGGTTTTAACCCCTCCTCTAGTTCCTCGCTTAGTGGGCTTTCTATCTTTCTTTTGCGGGGTGTTGACGGTTTGTAATTCGTCTGGGTTACTTTTTCCTCCCCCCCCCTCCTGGTTTGTCCTTCTCCTGTCTTTTCTCTAAAAAAGACCTGGATTCTGCTGATGTTGACGGATACTCCACCTCTCTAAATACCTCTTCTATATCCTTTTCTCTACACTAGTTATAAGGGGTTAATAATATGAATGTTATTGTACTATTTACAATTCTATTTTTGTTTAGTCAAATCGGATTCCTGGCATAATATTTGTAAAGTGTTAACAAATATATATAACCCCGTAATTTCTAAGTATTTACCCCCACAATTTCACCGGGCTAAGTAACATGTAGCCATTTAAAAACCTCTATAGTACTAAGGTTAATAACGGTTATTTCATTATATTTCCCCGATAGGCCATCCAGTATTACATGTAGGGGTATCTATAAAAATAGTAATTGTGAGTATAGATAATATACAAAATGTTTAGAACTCGCATATTGCTTTGTAGAAGTTGTTAACTGTTAAGGTTAGTTAAATCACCTGTCCACTGTATCTGGTATAACAATTCCTTTCTAGATTAGAGAAGTCAGTATAGTTCCTTAATTATCTTTGTTACAATGAGAATATCTATTATCACATCACTCTAAATGATTATTCTATATGTATAACTGTATAAATAAATAGCACAATGACAGGGCACATTGAGTACAAATTATAACCATGAGGCTAATGTATTTTGTATAATTGTTTTATTGCTTGATCAATTAATTTATGCATGATGGAGGAGGGTATATAACCCCAGATAAGGGAGAGAGAGCAGAATCAGCCCCTGACGAAGCCTAACGGAGAAACGCGTAGGGCGTGGTGTACATTGAAATAAGCAGACTCATCAGAAGAAGCAGACAGCAGCAAGGAGGTGCCGGTGGCCGCCTGTCCCACTATTTGCCTGCAGGGAGAACGGCAGTGCAGAGGATCGAGGCCCTACTCCCACAGTAGACCGGACGAAGTCTCGCGAGAGTGAGTGACGTCACCGCGCCATCACGTGGTACGGAACGTCCCCTGGAGCCGCGGGTAACCACAGGAAGAGAGAGGACTCTTCGTGGGAAGATAACACAACACACGGAGTGCCACTGTGGACTGCACCTATAAGAAAGTACCGTGAGTACTATATATATATCAGGAGCGGCGGAATAGACCTATTAGGTTGTGAAAAACTGAGCAATACACTCATTCAGAGACTGTGTGGAGCAGTAGAGACACCTAATGTGTTTGCTGCATTTAAACAGGAGTATTTCACTTGTGGTCAATAACCCATATACCAAGGACTGCTGAAGAAATCTGCTAAGGGCTAAATACCCTATTTCTATTGAGTGTGAGAAGCTCAGAATTCTCAATAGTTTTATGTTATCTCACAGAATGTGAGTGTTTTACTTATCAATTTTTTATCAAGAATTTTAATAAATTGTGTTATACTATTTGCACTTTACCTCTCTTCCTGCATGGTAATCTGTGCTGGAGATCATTACTGCTGTGGATGCCCAGCTGTTCCAGATCCATCGCATAATTGTTCCAGATCCCAGAGTGGATGCAAGGCTTGACTTTATCATTTATACTGTAAGTGCATATAATACCTTCTGGCGGTTTATTGAGTCTGAACATACTACCCTATGTTTTTTCTGTCTTTTCTTGTCTCCATTTGCGTCTAGGTCATTCTTTGTGCATATATATATATATATATATATATATATATACTGCATTACAATTCATGAATTTACACTCAACTGAACAAGACTCACTTTGTGTGTATACTTTATAGGATTTTTATTTTTACTTGATAAATACCACACTGATATATTGACCCCTAATACAGCGCTTAATTCCCATCCCATACACTGTATAAAATTCTATGTATACAAGACACATATAATAGTACAGAGAAAGATATAAACACAAATGATTGGATAGGACTGTCCCAACTATCATGGTTGTAATAGTCCTTTTTCCTCTGTGTTCTATCCCATCAGTATGTTTCATAAATGTCTTCCAAAAGCAAGTTCTTAATCTGACTCCATTCACACACCGACCCGATGCACGTTTTATATGGGCTGTGATTTTTCAAGAATACATTTTTATACAGTATATGTGATAGAAATTAAGTGCTGCGTTAGGAGTCAATAATCTCATTGAGGTTATTTAATGTGTATACAGTTACAACCTTATTGTGGTAGTTACTCACATACTATTTAAGGGTCCAATTGGTTCCCTTATTCACGTCTACCATTCACATGGTTTCATAAATATGTATGTGCAATACAGCTTATTGTTATCCATTCTTATTCCATTCAACATTTTTTCTTACTGTGTTTAAACCATGTATTTATGTGCAAATATTATTATTATGATGAATATCTCATGAATGGGGCATTTTTTCCTACCTAAAGGAGATAAAGATGATTAAAGCCCTCCAAAGCATTTGTTTACTGTGGCTACACTGGATGCTTAAGTATTTTTTTAACAATACGGCACAGTTGCCTGTTTTCTTTTTTTTAAAGATGTCAATCACCTCCATTTAATCAATTAAGCCCATAAGCACTGTTATTCCCAGGATAGAGTGACCCTTTGAATGCATTGTATGACCTTACCACTTATTTATTGTGTTTGTAAATCAAAAAGTGACCAAATAATGAGGGAGTATTTATTCTGCCGTGTGGTACGGGCTAGTTTGGTATTTTACCATTGAAAATCCAATTAGCAACACATATCTGCAATGCAAAACAATAACATTGTTCACCTCTGCAATATATTTTCTATGTGTAAGGGCAGAACATATTGCATATTAATACTCAGAATTTCTAAAATCAGAAGAAAAAGCTTAATAGTATATTATTAAGTGAGTGATCTCTATGAAAAAGACAATGGGGCCTATTCATTAAACTGCAATAGTGCTGATCAGGGCAGTATAGTACAGAAACTTCCATGTGATAGTGCCATTATTTTGCCCTTATTGAAATAACCCCAATCAATTGATGACCCATCTGGCAGTAAAGGGGTTGGGGATTATATATTCACCTTCTTTAAATGTACAGTATGTTTGGTCTGCTTTGCCATTGTAACTGTGCCTCTCTTCTTTCTTTCTTGTTTTTCATCGCCCCCTAAGCAGTGCTAAGAACATAGTTTTTTTTTTTTAAAACAACATATCAATGTAAGAAAGATTTAACACCCAGTGTGTGAAAAATAGACAATCTATTTCTAGTTTCTTTGTGTCCATTTGAATTGAATGTTATCTGGAAAATACCCATTATTTCTTTCATCTGATTAGACTGTCATCCTTGTTTTGGTCAGTAAAATTGCCATATTGTTTAACAATCTAGATATTTACCATGTGGACGTTCCAGTTGTGAAATCTGTGCTGGATTTGGCAGAAATTCTCTGTTTTTGAGTAAACTTCACAGCTCTGTGGCATATATCTAGAAGTGCCTGTTTCAGCTTCTTATTGTAGAAGATCAGAACCGCAGAGTGCAGAAACGGATAGGCAGAAGTCAAAATATAGTGGAACACCTGCCAAGGGTTTCCTACTGTCAGCACCCGGGAAAATATCACATTCATGCTGGTGAAAAAAATTATATTTAGGAAAAGGAAGAAGACCATACTTTTTACTACTCTGAAGTGAGTTTCCAAGCTGGGGTTTCTAATGCTGATGCCGCTTCTTCTCATCTGTCTGGTGTGCATCCAAAGCGATTTAATTAAAAGGAAAGTAGCAACACAAAATATGGTGAATGGCAGTGAAGCTCCTAAGCCGTACATAATGTGCTGGTTGGTATGATTTTGCACCACAATAATATCTTGCACAGTGCTGTTTTTCAAGAGGTTGTTTGTTGAATTATTGCCGTTCAAGGTAAAAGCATACCAGCCGAATGGAAGACTGGAAGCCAGAGAAGTTAGCAGAGATGCCAGAAGTAACCATGGGACTATTTTGTTGATCCGGACTTTCACATAGATGAATAAGGAATGGTTGTAGTTTGTTATTTTAACGCAGTAGTATACACAGAGCACAGTGGCAAACCAGAGACTGGATAAATTCAGAAACATTCTTACAACCACAAAAATGGCATAAAAGTACATCTGCGAATATAACTCTGGTAAATATAAATTAAATATACTATGCAACATAATACCCCATTGGTAAAGAAATCTGGACAACCCCAGAGACACCAAGATTTTGTCACTGGTACGCAGGCGCTTAAATGTCATCCATTCCATGCAAGTTGTTGCCACGATAAATGAATTTAGTGTAATCCCCAAGATTAACTCAATCCACAGCAGGACAAAGAAGCACATACGCAGAGGGAAATCCATTGTCTTGCCTTTGACCTTGATTGTTCTTCACAAATCACTAATTCTGAAACTCTGACACGAGATACCGTCAGTGGCTGAGACAGACAGACTTTGGTTCCCACTTAAGCTGCCCTCACGGTTATATAGAGCTACCAAGCTTTGCTATTTACATTACCTACCCACATTCTGGGAGTTAGTTTGATTATGATGCAAATCTACGATTCAATCTATTGTGCATTGGAGGTTTTGCATGAGGTGTATGTTACACTTGAGTTTGCATTAGGTATTTTTAAATATTTATTACAACCACAGCCATCACTCTTTATTTGTTTGCTTTCAAGTAAATATCTTCACTGGCTCCGCATATTTTTTTCATTCAGAGAAATACAAAAGATACATCCTTGGTTCATGTCAAAAAGTTAGGCCATCTCTTGATTCTCCACCCAATAACCTCCATCACTCCTCTGTCAACTCTCACCTTCTCTGTTTAAATGTTAAGCTCCACTGAGCAATTGCTCAACCATTATATTACATAGTTATAGTAGATGTGTTTGAAAAACTTTTTTGTTATGTCCCTATATACCTTTCCTTTCAAAAAGATGTCCAACCTTTTTTTGAAGATATCTAGTGTATTTGCCATCACACTCTCCATGGGTAATGAATTCCACATTTTAACTGCCCTTACCGTAACAAACCCATTGCTTTGTTGCTGGTGAAAAGTAATTTCCTCCCACCTTAAGGGATGAACCTGTGTCGTTGGTACTGGCATTGGGATGAATTATTTAAGTAATAATCCCCTCAGAACAGGACATTACTGGCCAATAATGCCCTGGCTGGAAGAGTTGAAGGCCCAAGGCGAAGCCGAGGGACTTTAACCCAGCCAGGACATTATTGGCCAGTAATGCCCTGTTCTGAGGGGATTATTACTATTATAGGCTAAATGTAGACTTTTTTCATAAATAATAGCCACTTTTGTATAGTTATCTAATTTTTTTAATTAAAATAAAATGGTAAATACATGAAACCACCTCTATATACTCTTACACTGCAGATATCTATATCCACACACAGCAGCTCAACACACAACACAGCAGATCTACACACAAACTGCTACTACACACACACAAACAGCACACCACACACAACACAGCAGCTCTACACACACAAACTGCTGCCACACACAAAAGCACACCACACACACACACACAACACAGCACCTCTACACACACAAACTGCCACACACAAAAGCACACCACACACACACAACACAGCACTTCTACACACACACGCACACGCACAAGCACACACGCACACACACAACACAGCAGCTCTACACACACACACACACACACAACACACACACGACACACACACACACACACACACACACACACACACACACACTTCTCACACACACTGCATCTCACACACACCGCATCTCACACACACACCACACACACCACACACACACACACACACCCCACACACACAAAAACCAAAACACACACACACAACACACACACACACACACACCCACACCCACACAGCACACCCAACATTCTACATAACAACACACAACACACACTCTACACACACAACACACAGATAGTCTACACACACAAACTCTGCTGCTACACACATGCTTACACCCATAAACACAAGCTGCTGACACTGACACCCACTGGAGCTCTATACACACACACAAAGCTCTATATATATATATCACACACACACACACACACACACACACACACACACACACACACACACACACACAACACAACACAGCGCAGTTCTACACAAACACACACAATACAGCAGCTCTACACACACAACACAGCAGCTCTACACACACAACCTCTGCTGCTACACACACATGCTACACCCATAAACACAGCTGCTGACACTGATACACACACACTGGACTCTATACACACACACAAAAGCTCTATATATCACACACACACACACACACACACACACACACACACACACACACACACACACACACACACACCACACACACACACACACACACACACACACCCAGCTCTACACACACAACACAGCAGCTCTACACACACATACAACACAACAGCACAACACAACACACACTGCTGCTATAGCCATAAATACTGCTACTGACACTGACACACACACACACACACACAGCAGCAGCAGCTCTACACACACATACAACACACACTGCTGCTGCTATACCCATTAACACTGCTACTGACACACACACACACACACAATCAAAAATGCAGCCACTTACTAAACTTTGCAGACTCTCTCCCCCCCAATTTAACTGAATCTGCTCAGAAAATCTGTCAGCTTGGGAGGGGGAGGAGTCAACCCGTGGCTGATACGCCCTGACCAATCCCCTACCCTGTCTCAGAGCGGTTACTTCATTCAGACAAATCCCCTGCCCTGGCTCAGCTGTTCTGAAAGCTGATTGGCTGGAAAAAAAACACATTGAAAACTACACATTGCAAGCTGCTTAAATTCCGGGCATTACTGATTGGTTAAAATTCCGGGCATTATCCAATTTGGGAGCAGGGTTTTCAATAATGCTCGTAATTTTACTGCTTTAGCCTATAATTATTTATAAAATGTTTTTCCAGGAAGTAATACATTGACAGTTACCCCTCGTTTTCAAGTACAGTATGTCCTGTGCACAGAGTTATGATGACAATAGTTCTTTTGATAGCTCTGTATTGTCCCTGAATATATTTGTATATTGTTATCAAATTCCCTTTTAGATGCCTCTTTTCTAATGTAAACAAATCAAATCTAGCTATTCTCTCATCATAAATCAGATTATCCATCCACTTTATTAATTTGTTGACTTTTCTCTGCACTTTCTCTTGTTCCTTAATGTATTTTCTATGGAGTGGTGCCCAAAATTGTATTCCATATTCAAGGTGTGGTCTTACTAATGCTTTATAAAGGGGCATAATTATGTTTACTCCCCTTCCATCCATTGTCCATTTAATGCAAGATCTTGTTTGCCTTTGTAGCTACGGCATGACTTTGGGCACTATTGCTACACCTGCTGTCTACAAGTACTCCTAAGTCCTTCTCCCTCAAGGATTCTCTTAATTTTTCCCCATTTAATTTGTAAGCTGCCTGCTTATTCTTGTTGCCCAAATGTATAAACTTTTGTATTAAACCTCATCTTCAATTTACCTGCCCAAGTTTCCAGTCTATCCAACATTTTCTGGAGAGAAATTACATTCTGCTCTGATTCTACAACCTTACACAATTTAGTGTCATCTGCAAAGATGGAGACTTTTCTCTCTATGCCAACCTCAAGGTCATTATAAAATAAGTTAAAAAGCAGGGATCCCAGTACTGCTCCTTGAGGTACTCCACTCACAACTTTACCCCAACCTAAAAAAGTTCAATTTATGATAACTCTCTGTTTTGTATCCTTCATCTAGTTTTGATTTAATAATTTGAAATATTTTTACTGAGTCCAGTTTGCTTTATTTTGTACACTAATCTTGAGTGGAACCGTATCAAAAGCCTTTGTAAAATCTAAATAGACCTCATCAACTGCATTACCCTGGTCTAAATTCCTACATACTGTACCGCCTCAAAGAAACTAACAAGGTTAGTTTGGCACAACCGATCCTTCATACAGTAAATTCATGCTGACTATTATTAATAATTTTGTTTTCCATTAGGCATTCATGAATATTATTCCATACTAAACCCTTAGTAGCTTCCCCACTATTTATTTCAGGCTTACAGGTCTGTAATTCCTGGTTGTGATCTAGCTACCTTTTTAAAGTTGTAAGGTACTTTTTAGGGTTGATCTTACTATTTATTGCAATCCTTTTCATTAACCAGTTTTGCTAATTTGATTGCCCTTGTACAACTTTTGTTACATTATAATTTTGTTCTGATGCCTCCGTCCCTTCTGACTTTAAAAATCTAAATGTCTGCCTCTTCTTTATAATTTCCTCCCCTACCTGTTTATTTAGCCACATTGGTTTAGACCTGTTTCTTTTATATTTATTACTCGAGTATATACTGATAAGTGTGCTTTTCTAACAATGTTTTAAAGACTTTGTATTTATATTCCATATTTTTCCCTGCAAAAACATCATCCCAATTTATTCCTTGTAGATTAGTCTTCAGTTTATTAAAATCTGCCTCTCCAATGTTTAAAGTCTTTGATGAACCCAAGTAATATGATTTTGTTAATTTATTTCAAATAAAACCATGTTATGATTACTGTTTCCTAAATGGGTCCGGGCATTAATATTTGTTATCACTTCAAGATTGTTTGAAATTACCAAAGTATGACCCCTCTCATAGTAGGTTCCTCAATTATTTGGGTCATGTAATTATCTTTAAGTACTCCCAAAAACCTGTTTCCTTTAGTTGCAATGCTAATCTCATTGACCCAGTGTATGTCTGGATAATTAAAATCATCAGAATTGCAAACATGACCTAGTTTTCATGCCTTCTTCATTTGCAAAATTATTTTGGCTTCCTCTATGTCACAGATATTTGGTGGTTATATTATATCCCTACAAACATGTTCTTTGTACTTTTACATCCACTGCTAATTTAAATCCAAAATATTGGAATTATATAAAAAATGCTGAACATTATGGGGTGGTGGGAGTATTTCAACATCTTTGGCGATATGATCATTTATAGGGAGCACATTTTATTTTATAGACGTTTTATTGATGACTTGCTATTTATTTGGGAGGGTGATGTTTCCACATTATTATCTTTTATTAACACACTCATACTAATGACTTTAATCTTCACTTCACTTATACTTTCAATTATCACCATATACACTATTTGGACTTATACTTATATATTGATAATTTACTTAATATTCATACTGATGTCTTTCATAAGCCAAATTCACAGAATGCTTTATTATGTGCGAACAGCTGCCACCCTAAACCCCTAATTAAAGGTATACCAAAGGGGCAATTGATACGCCTGAGGCGCAATTGCTCCACAGAAGAGATATACAATACTCAAGTCAAAGACCTTTATGATCAATTCAGTGAGCGAGGTTATGATCATGATAACCTCATTAGATCTATTCAGGAGGTCTCTACCATGGATAGAAGGGAGCTTCTTAAACGGTCCCTCAAAAAACCCTCACTGGATGATTGCCCTTTATTCATTACATCCTACAGTAATCAAGGAGAACAGATCAAACAGATACTAAGAAAACATTGGTCCATTCAATCCCTGGATCCTGTTCTTAAATCTATAGTCTCTGTGGGTCCTAGAGTAGGGTTCAGGAAAGCTAGGACAGTCGCGAGTACACTCTCACCTAGTTTATTCAGAACACCCACTAATGATAAATCGAATTTCCCCAAAGGTTCATTTAAATGTAACAAATGTAAAATTTGCCATAAAATGGATCAACGTAGCACATTCACCTCCACTGTAAACAGGACAATACATAGAATCCTGACGTTTATTAATTGTAATTCTTCATTCGTTATTTATCTGATTACATGTGGATGTGGATGTCAATACGTTGGTCGGACTACCAGATGTTTGAAAATAAGAATGATGGAACACTTTAGACTTATATCAAGTGGAGATCTCAATCATCCTGTTTCGAAACATTTTTCCAACTGTGTGAATGGAGGTCCTAATAATTTTTCCTTTCAGGGCATTGAAATTATTGCACCCCTAGCAAGAGGTGGCAATAGGACCCTTCAGTTGGATCGACGTGATGCATTCTGGATCTTCACTTTGAGGACCAGGGTGTCTCACGGGATGAAAATCGATTGGGATCTCACCCATTTTTTGTGATAGACTATGATCTTTTGTTGATTGTTGGACTATAGATTTATGTATTTTTATAAATATCATATATAGTTAGATCCGTCATGATTGATTTAATATGATCATGTAGATTAATTCTCACAGGCCCTTCATGCATTCCACAGGATATATGATTTATTTCTTTATATCTAAAGACCTTTTTAGAGTATTGTATATTTTGAATGGGATATTCCCTACTAAGACCAATGATTTGGTTCATGAGTCTGTTGTGATTTATCTCTATTCAAAAAATCCTTTTTAAATAAATCTTTTGATTTACCTTATTATGAACTTTTTGTGCAGTTTCTGTATGGGTTATTTTATGTGTGTCTGAATACTGTTATATATTTCACTGGATAATTTATGATCTTTAAAATCTGATCCAGGTGTACAGATTATAGACACACATTTATTTCCCATGTTTATGTAGGATAGAGGGTTACTATACCGTAAGTGGACTTATATATATATATATATATATATAAATGTATATTCTATGCATCGGAGCTTACACACACCTAATATAACTGAGAGGACTAATTTTATTCCTCATTTTTGTATCCTTATTTAGGGGTCTGTGACATCTGATGCATGTTATGTATATTTCTATATTGTTTCATCTTTATTATTGTTTTATAGGTGCCCTAGGTTTATAGTGGTAGTATATATCCGTTTTGTTCATATTTAGTGTTTTAACTGTCAATCTTACATGGTTTTTATCATTTTGTTCATGTCTATTTGATTAAAGTTTTTGTATTCAATGTTATTGTATTGTAGCCAATCATACTGCCCTATGTGTTCTGTTTCTCACTGATGCGACTCAGGTTGGGCACGCGCATTAACAAAGCGACTCAGTCCCGGGTCGCGCAGTGATGACGTCACTATGGGCCGATTTTGGCGCAATTTTTTTTATGTTAAAATGTATGCTGTTACATGTTTCCCTACACCTTGAGAAAGTCCTGCGGGATGAAACGCGTTGGTGCATTGTCCTATTCCATTGCAAAGCTGATCAAATAAAGGAAAATACTTTTATTTTCGTTTGGAGATGCCCTTATTCACTTTTTGCATCCTGGAAGGAGATAGCTGTGCTCCTTCTCTCGTCTACTTACCTGGACTCTCACTTCTGAGGACTGCACGTTGAAGAATTCAACTCATCTGGAACATACAGTCAGGTAAAGAGCAGTAGCCCCTCTGTTATTACCTTTCTAGTGCTGGATTGTTCATATATTATAGCCCATGGGTCAGTGATTTCATACTAGGGACCATTCGTTGTGGTAGCTGTGTGGGCACCACTAGGTCCCCATTCTACCCTGGGAAGATCACTCCTGTTATAATACAATTGTTCCTGGATATTCGATTCCTTTTGAAAGGACTTATGCTTGCTGTGAGCTTACTGTGGTGATGCACCTATTTACCACATAGCCTATGAACAGCCTGAACACCTAATTTGTGGTCAATAATGGTGTAAAGGAACTTGACATTGAGTGTAACGCATAATAATTTATTAGACCAAGTGAATGGTTGTACTGCTGTGAGCAAATCTGAAGAGTCTCTTAAGTAAGACGGTAATTACTGTATTAGTGGTTATAAATATGAATCCACGTACCTAGATAGACCATCTCCCAAAGATCCAATGCTCGATATAATAGGTCTGCCAGGTGGGCAGACTATAGACTTATGGGTCTTTGGGAGATGGTGAAATATAGGTACGATGTGGTGTGATGTGTAAGGAAATGAGGACTCATGATCATTAAGAACCCGCGACTCCTTCCCAAGATCAATAAGTTCTAAGAGATACGATTTAGTGGGATGTAATATGACAATTGCGCCTCCCTTATCTTTTTTTTGTTTAAAGATAATATTTTTGGTTTTTTTTAAGCGCAATTTGTTTAAGTTTTTCATCACTAGATAAGTTGGCTTGTCTAAAAGATGAACAAGTGAACCCCTGTGCCAGTAGTTTGAGGTCCCTCTCTACAAGTTTTTCAATTGTCCAAAGATGTGGACCCTTAGTATATGTTGGACAGAAAATTTCCTTTTTTTTTAATTAAAAGATGAATATTTGATCCCTGTGAGAAAAGCAGAGTGGTCAGAGGGACTGATGCCATCTCCATACAAATCACTATGCTCAGTCAGCAAATCATTAATGTCCTGAAGGGTAGCATATTCCCAAATGTTAAAAGATTTTATTCTGTATTTTCCTCAGACACTACCAAACTGGACAAGGAAGAGCCTGGGGTATCAGGAGGAAGATCAGATACATTTGCACTAGTTTTATGTGAATGTTTTTTTTTTAAAGATATATTTCTGACACATTTTTGAAGATCTATGATTGTGTCAAAGAGTTAAAAATTATCGGTCAGAAGAACGCCCGATTATTCTCAATGATCAGAAATTCTTTTTCCTTTTTGTTGCCATGCCCCCTCTTGTTTGAACGTTTAGACGTTGTCCTACGTTTTTTGGTGATTAAAGAGCAGGGGGTTGCTTAGATTATCTCGTAGAATCAGATCTTCTTTGATCATCTTAAATGGACTCGTATCAATGAGAAAATCATCACTCCTCAAGAAAGACACCGTCTGTTGTCGATTTATCGCTAACCGATGCATCCGACATACTTGATGCATCTGAATACTTGGCCTTTAATATGGATTTGCGTGGTGTAAATCTCTTAGCTTGATCTGTTCCTCTGGATAGTCCTCTCCTCACTAAATTTTCATGGCGACTGGTACTCTTTGTATTGGCAGGTTTCTGCCACACATAGATTTGATTACGTTCATAATCTAGGTGGTCTCTTTCAAATTTGTTCTGCTTCTTTTGCATACAGTAACTTCTTTTTCCATTGCATGAATGTGTTTGGATACATTTTTATCAAATGTGTCAAAATGTTCTGCCTTTTGGAACCTGTCTAGATTGGATTGTAGAGTTGTAATGTTCTCTTCTGGAGTGTTTTTCTCTTTTATTTTAGACTGTATAATCAGCTCAATGAGCTTGGTGCAGCAATCGTCTAGGATTTTTGTCCAGTTATCTTAAAACTCCTTTGACTGGAACCCAAAAGATGGAGGGTTTTTTAATCCTAAAACCCATGGGTATCCTTTTGACCTTTATATGATTAACACACCCAAGTTTGTATTTCGCAAGGCCAAAACTCTGGGACACTATTTATCACCCAGTCTGTTTCATTCAGACAAACAGGTGAAATCTCGCTCCATTCTGAAGGGCTTCAAATCCTGCGACAACTGTAATATGTGTCGATTTGCAGCACCGATGAAGAAAGGGAAATGTCATTATCCAAAAATAACTAATTAAATATTTAATGACATGTAACACCAATTTCATTGTTTATATGCTTTAATGTGGTTGCGGCAGCAAGTATATGTAACGGGTATTCCCCCATCCCAATCGCAGATAGAGTGCATGTGAGGGGGAACCAATACTGTATGTTACCAGGTGTGGTGCAATAGACCTGTCAGGCTCACAGGAGGCCTGAGCCTCCGCCAGTGAGAGCCTGGGGTGAATCCTCTTGAACGATCTTACTTACAGCGTCTCCACCCACCTATGTAGGATTCTAGGTGTAGAATGACCCCTTTCACAGGACCCACATATAAGAACCAATACATCAGGGTATATATAAAACAGGTTTACTATATGGGCAAATAACATAACACATACCTTGTACAGGCCCTTGGCCTTTCCACCCCCAAAGTAACCTAACCACACAGTGCCCACAATAACTTGGTGCTCGGCACCAGCGTCCCATTGTCCTGGCCCGTTCCCACCCCAAATGTGTGGCAGCGCTGCCCACGTGTGTATGGTTGGTGCACTTATAGATACCTGCCCGGGCATACGTCCGCGCCCGGGTGTAAAGATCTTCGAAAAGGGTCGGACGCAGGAATAGGAATCTGCCTCCGCGGTGTCTCACCTCCGTGTGAGGTGTCTCCCTCGTGGAGCGTCTCACCCACAGAATGCCTCTTGCTGTAGAGCCTGTCTGAGCCCAGACGCAGGCCGCGATCACCGCGTGCAACTGGCACCGTTGATATCACATAACACTGGGTGTACTATAGTAAGCAACCCCCTCTTTGCCTTGAAGGGGCCTCTCTTGAAGCAGCCAAAGGTAACTACTCTGGCTGCACTGCAAAACAACACTGTTGCAACTAGCTATCCTGCTCAGCTAAGGTGGCAGCATCCCTATCTGGGGTCTGTCCCTAGCTGCAGCAACTCTCTGGTGACTCAGGACTATCTGGGGAGGTACTCTGGCCTAGTGCACTGGTCACTGACCCCTGCACACCTACCTCCCCTGTCTGCCTCCCATCCCTGAGTGAGTTCCTTCCTATAAACCTGTTAACATATCCTCCCCTTCCAGAAATCATGCAGCCCTATTTGCTCCCTGGCATCAGGTGGCCTGTCTGCCTCTCAGCATTCTGGGTGCTGTAGTACTCCCTGGCCCTCTTTAACATTGGGGCCGTGTGCATGATGTGTAATGGCTGCCGCTACTCTCCACTGAGTCTGTGCAACTCTGTAATGTCCTGTGTCGGCATTGTGATTTGTTCGTGACCACTGAAGGCCACCATATCTCCCGAGGAAGAACTCATTTGCAGCCCCTGTGACCGGACGCGGCAGCAAGGGAGTCCCCGCATGAGCTGATACAACGGAGACGGATGCCGGAAGTGCTGTATTGTACATGTACAAGAGGGAAGGAACTGCTTTATCAAGAATCCATGCATCAGTCTCGGGCAGTATTCCCTGAAGTGGAACCCCATAAAAGATACCCTGACAGGATTGACTTACACTTGTCCGTGTGAGTAAGAATTTGGCTTAGCCAACTTTTGATCCACTTATCCCTTTCCCTACTTGTTCCACTCAGTGTTAATACAAAGCACTTATTATATCTTTTCTTCTTTTCTATGCGCTCACCAACTTGTCAAGAAATCTGTATATGTGGGGATCAAGGAAGGATCTCTTAAGGCAGAGGTGGGGAACGTCCGTCCCGTGGGCCGTTTAAGGCCCGCTAGCCGTGTAAGGCCCGCGAAGTCATTTGGTCCGGCCCCCGGGAATCAAGCCTGCAAGAATGTTTTTTTAAAAAAAACAAACAAAAAAAAACCTCCCCCTTTCCTGATTGGCTGCCTGTGCTGTCAATCTGCCAAGATTTTTTATTTTTTTGCCCGCCTCTTCCCTCAGCACTGCCCCCCTCCCTTCTCTCCTCCAGTAATGCCGGGCCCTCCCCTTATTTTCTGTTTCTTTCCACTTTCTACCTGCAGGTTTGCGGGACTGCTATGGGCACTAGATTTGCCCCCAGCTTCGCGAACCTGTACGTGGGTAAGTGGGAGTCACAGTTTCTTGTGCCCGACAACCCGCACCACAGGAATGTCGTTGTGTGGAAACGCTACATAGACGACATCCTGTGTGTGTGGGATGGTGATTGTGTCTCGGCCAGTGCATTTGTGGCTGATCTGAACAAAAATGATTTTAATCTCGAGTTTACACACAGAATTGATGCCACACAGATAGACTTTTTAGATCTGAGACTTACCTCTCGAGTGGATGGCACTGTGGAAACCGAGACCTTCTTTAAGGAGGTGGATACCAGCAATTTGCTGATGGCAAATAGCAGTCACAAGAGCACATGGATCAAAAACATACCAGGAGGGCAATTTGTCAGACTCAGACGTAACTGCAGTAGTGTAGAGGTCTTTAACCAACAGGCAAACAAATTATTTGTAAGGTTTAGAGAGAGGGGGTATCCTAAAGAACTTTTAGAAAGAGAGATAAAAAGAGTCCGTGATTTGGATCGTAAAGAACTGTTGATACAAAATAATAAAAAAAGAAATAACGCAATCCAATCAAATAAGGGTGGATTGGTAGATGTGGCTTTCATCACCAACTATAATTCTGTATATAGGGATATTGAGAAGGTTTTTAGCAAACACTGGGGCATACTGTGTAAAGATCCCATATTGGGATCTCATTTAGATACTAAACCACGGTTCATATATAGGAAAGCTAAAAACATTAAGAATATACTAGCACCTAGTGATGTGTTTGTATGTAGTAATACTACTACATCCAACACATGGCTTGGCACCAAACCAAAAGGTAATTATACCTGTGGTAAATGCAGTATCTGCAAGTATCTACACCCTGTAAAACAAACGTTTAAATCCAACAACACACTAGAGGTTTTTAATATTGATGACTTCATTTTATGTACTTCCACACACATTGTATACTTGTTGGAATGTGCATGTGGATATCAATACGTTGGCAGAACCAAACGGTGCCTTAAAATCCGTATTCAGGAACATGTCAGGAACATCAAAATTGGGTTTGAGAAACATAGTGTTTCAAGACACTTTTTATTACACCATGGTAAAGACCCTTCTAGTCTCACTTTTAAGGGGATTCAATTTATTCCAGTCAATAGAAGAGGGGGGGATAGAGTTAAAACATTATCCTCTAAGGAGACTTATTGGATACATAAGTTAGATACCATGTCCCCCAAGGGGCTTAATGAGGATGTGGATATTTGGGCACTGTATTAAACTCTAATCATTAGCCCATATCCATAATAGACCCATGGGACATGCTATTACTCTCCTTACTCTGTTTCCCTTTTCTCTGCTGCACTTTATCCTTTATTACTCTTAGTTAATTATTTTTATATACATATATGCAAAGGATTACAAGATGTCTATTTTAATTTTTGATATATTAATATTGTGTTTCTTTTTATTCCAGCATGGTTTTTTATATATTTATGGTAGGCTAGATTATAGGTTAGTTATTTGTCTATTTGTGTTTTTAGATTTTGTCAATAAAGTTTTTGTTTTAAAAGTAATAGTATATCTTCCCTATCACTTTGACCATGGCTCAGATGATTGGTCTAACTTTAATAGTCTGACCAATGAGACATCTCTGAGAGGTACTTAAGACCTCTGGGTAATGGCCAAAATTATTCCCTGAAGAAGTACTTAGATGTACGAAACGCGTTGGATGTATTTAGTCTATGCCATTATATTGTTTTTTAATATCCCCTGTATCTGCATTTAATTCATTATCATTTGGGGTTTTTTTTCCCCTTTCTTACAGTCCTCTGTTTCTCCTATGGAGATTTCAACATTTTTTTCAGCTGCAGCAGTGGCAGGGCAGTTCAGAGCCGATGGAGAGGCTCAGCAAACACTTCCGCAATTGCATGCGCCTGCACAGCGTGCCACGATGTCGCTCCGTCACGTGGTGTAGCGGGGTGACGTCACAGTTCCCGTGGCAATAGTGAAGGAGCAGGAGAAAGTCCTTTAGAGTCTCTATAGCGGCGCAAAAACCGCTTCAATCAGCAAAAAAAAAACCCCAAATGATAATGAATTAAATGCAGATACAGGGGATAGGATGGGGGGGAGGGGGTATAAGAGGCTTGGGGGATAGAAGAACGAGTCTGCGGTGGGAGAGACACCGCACTACCTCCTCTCCCCCTCCTCCTCCTCACACTGGGCAGCAGTTGTGGAGGGCACCTGCTCTGATTTCCCCCCCCCCCTCGATCAGATTTCCCTTCACCTGTGTGTGTCTGAGAGAGAGAGAGTTTGTGTGTGTCAGTTTGTGCGTGTGTCTGAGAGCGTGTGTGTGTGTCTGAGAGAGTGTGCGTGTCTGAGAGAGAGTGTGCGTGCGTGTCTGAGAGAGAGTGTACGTGCATGTCTGAGAGAGAGTGTGCGTGCGTGTCTGAGAGAGAGTGTGCGTGTCTGAGAGAGAGTGTGTGTGCGTGTCTGAGAGAGAGTGTGTGTGCGTGTCTGAGAGAGAGTGTGTGTGCGTGTCTGAGAGAGTGTGTGTGCATGTCTGAGAGAGAGTGTGCGTGTCTGAGAGAGAGTGTGCGTGTCAGAGAGTGTGCGTGTCTGAGAGAGAGTGTGCGTGTCTGAGTGAGAGTGTGCGTGTGTGTCTGAGAGAGAGTGTGGGTGCGTGTCTGAGAGAGAGTGTGCCTGCTTGTCTGAGAGAGTGTGCGTGCATGTCTGAGAGAGAGTGTGTGCGTGCGTGTCTGAATAGAGTGTGTGGTGGCGTTCTTAGAGAGAGTGTGCAATCTGTCCTGAGAGAGAGATGTGCTTGCTTGTCATGTATGAGATAGTGTGACGTAACGTGTGCTGGAGAGAGAGGTGCGTTCTTGTCTGCGAGAGTGTGCCATGCGTTTTCTGCTAGAAGTGTTCGTGCGGTGGTCTGAGATAGAGGGTTCGTGTCTGACAGGATTGTGCGTGTCTAGAAGAGAGTTGTGCTTGACACGTGTACAGTGAGAGAGATAGTGCGTGCGTGTCTGAGAGATAGAGCAAGGTGTGCGTGTCTGAGAGATAGCTAATTGTGCGTGTCTGAGAGTAGAGAGAAAGGTTGCGTGTGCTGAGAGGCGTAGAGAAATGTGTGCGTTTCTGAGGATAGAGAGGAAAGGGTGCGGTGCGTCTGAGAGAGGAGAGAAAGTGTGGCGTGTCTGAGAGAAGAGAGAAAGTGTGCGTGTCCTGAGAGAGCAGAAAGTGTGCGTCTGGGAAGTGCGTGTCAGAGAGAGGAAGTGTGCGTGTCTGATGAGAGCATGGCGTGTGAGAGTAAGAGAGCGAGTGGCCTGAGAGGGGAGTGGGTCCTGTAGAGCCTGGATGAGAGAGAGTGTTAGTCTGACGAGATGATTGGAGTGTCTGATGAGAGAGAGTAGGGTCTGAGAGATTAGAATGGGTCTGAGAGAGAGAGTGGTCTGAGAGAGAATGTGTGGGTCTGAGACCTATAGAGAGAGTGATCTGTAGAGGAGAGGGTGAGTAGAGGGGTGGGTCTGAGAGAGGGATGGTGCCTGCAGGAGGGATGGGCCTAAGAGATGGGAGTGGGCCGAAAGAGGGAGTGGGCCCTGAAGAGGAGTGGGCTGAGAGAGAGTGCCGAGAGGTGTTGAGGAGATCACGCCACCCTCGAGAGAGGAGTGGGCTGAGTGATGGAGATTTGAAGATGGATCGGGCGATGGAGTAGTGGGTCTGAGGAGGAGAGAGAAGTGGTTCTGAGAGAGGGGTTTGTCTTAGGAAAGAGGGAGTGCCTGAGAGGGTGGCCTGAGAGAGAGAGTGGTGCTGAGAGAGGGATGGGTCCTGAGAGAGGGGAGTGGGCCTGATAGAGAAGGAGTGGGCCCTGAGATAGGAGTGGGCTCTAGAGGAGTGGCCTTGAGAGAGGGAGTGGGCTTGAAGGAGGCCTGGAGGAGGAGGGAGAAGGTGCTGAGCTCTTGAGAGGTCTGTCAAGTTGATCCTCTACCCATCCCGATTTCTAGTGTTGTGTGCATGTGTGCGTGTCTTTGCGTGTGCACATTTCAGCGCACAGACACCGAACCCGCAGCCGTCAGTAGTCACCCCACCACCCAGAGTCATTCAGTCGACCCAAAGAGAAGCAGTTCCTATCCAATCACTTAGTGTGAGTTTCATTAAATGTTTGAACAAATATAGCAGTCTAAATTTTTAAGTTTATAATTTTGTGGATGGCCCCCCGAATGATTTTACTAAATATCAAATGGCCCCTTGGAAGAAAAGTTCCCCACCCCTGTCTTAAGGTTGAGCAGCAGTTCTACTAAAAACGTGGCCCAGTATACATTTTGGTTGTTTTTAGCTCTCACATGTTGTCTGTTAACTTAACATCAGTGTGATTTCAAGTGTGATAGGGGAGCGCCTTAGATAATTTTTCATCTGATAAATTTTGGATGGCAGAGCCAAAGCCCTCAATTTAATTGGTCAGGCCAGGTGGGTGGGTTCAAGGCTTGTCACTCTTTGGGTAAAAAGGTCACAAAGATAAACAACATTTCTGGATCTCTCACCATAGGATTCAAATTTTTTCTTATTCAACAAACAAACCCCCATTTACTTTCCCTTGTTTAATAGTGCAGCAGTTCTTTTTGCTCAACGCTATAATAGGATCATTCCTAAGTTTAACCATGTGTTCCCATCACCATAAGGTCTGTCTGCTTCTTTACACATAGTCCCCACTCTTTGTTCATATTACAATTCTGCCCCCTTTAATTCCGCTTGTTTTAATGACATTGTTGCAATCTTATAGTGTCTTTGACTATGCCTCACAGACCTCTAATTCTCTGCAAATTCTTTCTATAATATTCACTCTCTTACTTAGAGATAATTGTTCTATCTAGAGTCATGTTGTATGACAATTTTTCAAAAACACCCGTTCAAAAAGTTACCTTTACCTTCCTCTGTGGTAAAGGTGAGATTTTTTTCTTTAAATCTGTTGTGCAAAAAGAGGGATCCACCCTCTGTGTTTCACATGAGACAATTCGGGGTGGGAGGGCCCCAATTGCTGTAGTTTGGCATGTTTATATATAAAAATATTTTCTCGTCTGTTAGTTTCCTACATACTGTGCAACTTGCGTCAATACATACCACCAAAATTGTGTCTAGGTAACCACTCGTTGGAAAGCAAACGCTAAAACCTCTCGGATAACTCGATGTCAATATTTTTTAACTCAATTAAAAATACGTTGCTAATTCTCCTTATCTGGCCTCCTTTTTCTCTGGGTTTTCTCTCGCTCGATTCGTCACAGGCCTTTCCCCTTTGCTTCTCTACTCTTTTTTTGTTTGTACCATTTGTTCTGTTCACCTCTTCTCAGCTGAGAATCTGTTGTGGTCTCCCTCTGACTCGGATACTTGGCCTTCTCTTAAAAAACAATTCCCATTATTTGGTTGATGACTTCAGCTTCTTGTCACTGCTTTGGGCAGAAAAAAGAAGAACAAAAAAGCGCAAAAAAAAACCTCATAGTTTGGAGTATTTAAATCAATTTATCGACTAAAAGGTGGATTATTGCACGTCATCAATAAAGTATATCAGCACAGCATGTTATGACATGGGTTACCACCTCGCGGGACACTCTCGGGTCTCGGGCTGATGAGATATCTGGAATGTCGCTTTTGGTCTCAGTGGCGCTTAAGCGGGAATTTCAAACCTCCTTGAGGAATTCCCCCGCAGACAGGCTGTCTGCTTTGAATTGATTTCTCCCGTCCTCTGGTAAACAGCTGAGCGGGAAGTTCACTACCAACCTCCTTGAGTGATCTCCCTGCGGCAGCCTCAGCTCTCCTAGTCATCTGGTAAACAGCTCAGGCGGGAAGTTCAAACATTCCTTGAGGGAGTCTCCCTGCAGCAGCCGTCCGCTCCGACGGTGATATCTGCCTCCGATCATTTCCCGGATTCGGTCGCGACCAACCTCCTACGTCCATCAGATGGAGCCCTTCTATCGCTCACGTCTCCACTCCGCATTCATAGTTATAACGTGAAGTCCAACACCGTATACAAAGATAGTATGCAGTAAATATAGCCGTGCAATGATAATAAACACACTAAGAACGCATGCCCTCCTCCTACGCGTTTCGGTAAAAGCTATACTTCTTCGGGACTGAACATTAGGAAGTTCTCGGTGGGGTTTCATGATATTCGTCACAAACCTAATTGGATTGGCACAATACATGAGTCATAACTTCGCTCCACCTGGAAGGCAGGCAGGTCGTCTTCAAATCGGAATATAGACATACCTAAACTTTAACAAAATACAACTACATTCAATTTTATAAACCAATTTGCGGTAGTAGAATTCTAAAAATAAAGCTCTAAAAAAAAGAAACAGATGTTGTCATGTTTTAAAAAACAGGATGAGTGCATAGAGCATCACTATCTGGCATTAAATGTTTAAGAATGAGATAAAAGGATATAGAATGATAGGTCTAACCTTAAACACCAGACTTTGATAATTTCGGGAAAGGGATATGGATAATGTATTACTTAAAAAAATATATATTTAAAAATCTACTGGTATTATTAAACACTAGAGATGATTTAAAAATACAGATTAAAACAGAGACCAGATATCCATCTCTTCATTAAACCTACTACCGCACAATTGGTTTATTAAAATTGAATGTAATTGTATTTTGTTAAATGTTTATGTATCTCCTATATTGCCGATTTGAGACGCTGCCAGCCCTTCCCAGGTGGAGAAGTTATGCTCATTGTATGTGGCCAATCAAATTTAGTTTTGAGATATATAACCTTCCCCGGAACTTCCTCCGTTTATTCCCTGAAGAGTATTTTTAGAAACATAAAAGTAGGAGAGGGCGCTTCCTTTATTTCTTTTATCCCATTGTGGCTATATTTACTGCATATGTCTTTTATACGGTGTTTGGACTTCCACTCGTTATACTGCTTGCGGCCCGAGTTTATTCGATCATTTGCCCGTTCTCGGCCGCAGCAGTTACCCTGGCCGCGCGCCGGAGTGTGTTCCGGGCGCGCGCTCGAAGCAGCGGAGGAGAGGCCAGTCGATCGTCGGCTTCCCCCTCTCTCTCCTGGTCCGCCGGGTCCCCCGAACCCCCTGCCGCCGTCCCCCCACATCGCGGGACACCAGGCTCTCCCTCGGGTAGCCCTGGGAAGCCGCGTGCAGGGTCGCAGAGCACACCATGACGCGTGAACCCGCGAATCAGTGGACGCGGTCACCCGAGGTGGCTGCCACTTGCAAGCCGGAATCTCCCGGCTTGCGGAACTGGCCACACTTCAATAAAGTGTGTCGCCAGTGTACTATTGAATGCGGAGAGACCGAGCGATAGAAAGGGCGCCATCTGAACGTCAGGATTGTCGCGACGAATCTGGAAACGATCGGGATCATCACGTCGAAGCTGATGGCTGCTGCAGGGAGATCCCTCAAGGAACGAATTTTTGAACTTCGCCGAGCTGTTTACCAGAGACCGGAGCGGACGGCTTGCCTGCAGGAGATCCCTCAAGGATGTTTTAACTCCCGCCGAGCTGTTTACCAGAGACCGGAGAACATCACTTCCAAGCAGACGGCTTGCTGCGGGGATTCCTCAAGGAGGTTTGAACTTCCCGGCTAAAAGCTGCACACCTGAGGCCGAAGGACGTTCCAGATCATCCTCAGCCCCGCGCCCAGCTGTTCCCGCGAGTGCGGTAAACGTCCATACATGTGTTGCTGACTATGCTTTTAATTGATGTACGTGGACATATCACCTTTATCCTATAAATTGATTTTAAATACTACACTATGAGGTTTTTTTGGCTGTTTTTTTTCTTCTTTTTTCTGTATAGTTGGATTGCTGACCATCCTCAAAGACACACAGCAAAACCTCCCTCCAATAAGGTTATATAGCGATCAACATACAACTAACACTTATTCCTTATTTATCACTTATGAGCGCAATACCTGTTTGTTTCACCTTGTCTTTGCTTGCTCACTTTTGCTGCACATAACTGGTTTATTTATGTTTATTTCACTTTATTGTGTTTAATTCACATCACTGATTTAATTTGTATTTACTCACTATTTCATTTTGTGTTTTAATTATTGCACACCATCACTATGGCCTGGTCACTATCAAGCTGTAGGGAAAAAAGAGCAGCATTATTTGATTCTATGTTTAGAGAAGAATTTAATGTATTTGAGGATGAATCTGTAATTGACATTCCTGCTGAAACCCATTTTAAACAATTGGAAAATTTATTGTTAACTGAAACCAAACAGTGGCTAGAACGCAACACTATACAAAGATATTTAGATTGCGGGAGAGTACCCCGAAGGTTGCGTTTCCAAAAAAAAACTACTTTTGGAAGAGACAATAATCAATTCATGAAAGAATGGGATAGGATTCAGGAGGAATGTTCAAGAGAATTGATGAGGTTAATCATCTTTGAACGCAGTAGATCAATAGCTGCCTTAGAAAAAGAAATAGGCAAAAAGATCATAATTTTGGAACCCTTAGTGATACACACTGACTGTTCCAAATTGGAATGCGAACTGAAAATGACACTAGAGTCTACAACGGAGGAAATTATTCTTAATAAGCAAAACAAATTTTATCGCGATAAACACGATTATGATAATGGTCGACAAAACGATTGGAATTAATCTAAAAGAGAGAAGGGTTTTGTTTCTAATGGCCCAAATCCCCCTAAATATCAAGGTGCTCCACACCAAAAGAAAAAAAGGGAAAATAGCCTTCATTTTGAAGGAGAAATGGTCCATAAAGAACAACCTAAAGACAATCGTAAACCACACAAAAGTTATGCTAAAAAAACACAAGACAGACAGTATAAAAGCTATAACAAAAGGAGAGACAGCTCCAATAATAGATCAGAGCATAAAAGTAAAGAAACATACAGTAAAGATACATATCAAAAAGAAAAACAAAATTGGAGGGCTAATACGCCTCCAAGAAAAGACTCTGAACAACAATCTCCTAAAAAATCCCTTTTTCTGGAGGAACTCAAGCAAAGATACTTGGGTCCAAAGGAAAGAGGGATTACAGTCAGAGAGAAAGAGAAAAGGAATTTAGAGACTCCCAGGTCACAGAAAAGACACCACTCACCAGAAGAGGAACGAGAGGAGGGTGTAAGACCAAAACAAAGAAGGGAATCAAACTAAACAATAACGAATCTTTTAAAGGCATTTTTGATTTATCTAAAATAGATTTAAGATTATGTCAAAAGTTGGTTCTTAGTAAAGGTCTTAAATTCTCTCAATCTAGTGGTCCTAATGGGTTTCAGTTATTTTCGGATGTACACAGGTTCACTAGGAACCTGACACTTAAGAGACATTTCCTCAAAAAAGAAATAGGAACAGATCCAAGTACTATAACTGAAAATCCAGACCTTACTGATGAAGATCCAAACTTTAATCAATGCCAACATAGTAATTTTAGACCGCCGTCTAAGTTTTACCCAGCCCACAGTAAAGGGAGTTTTATCGATTCGTTTTTTAATGTGGTTAATAATGAATTTACATCACTGGTAAAAAAAATTAAAACATCAGATATATCACATAATCTTAGCTATGATGAACATCTGGCTCTGAAAGAATTACAGGACAGAAAAGATTTGATCATAAGACAGGCTGATAATGGTGGAGGAGTAGTTATCCAAGACCGTGAAAGTTATGAAGCTGAGGCGATGCGCATACTGAATGACCCAGTGTATTATGAGAAACTCAGCCAAGATCCAACAAAACGGTTTGTGTTAGAATTGCAGGGCCTTCTCGATGAGGCTGTTGTGTCCACAGTACTAAACAAGTCAGAACATCAATTCCTAAATGTTCCATTTCCTACCATACCGATATTATCATCTTCCTAAGATACACAAGACATCAATCGATCCACCGGGTAGACCTATAATCTCCGGAATTGGATCATTAACATCGAATTTGTCGCAGTATGTAGATTTTTTTCTACAAAAATATGTGAAAGTACTACCATCTTACATTAAAGATACCACTGCTGTTTTGAATTTGGTGAAAACAATAAAATGGCAGGATGGGTATAGATGGGCAACATTCGATGTTCAATCCCTTTATACATGCATTCCCCATGATAAAGGGATTGGGGCAATTAAGGAGATATTATCAAAAGATATAGAACTCCACCCACTAAATTGTGAATTTATTATCGAAGCCATTAGTTTCATTTTGTCACACAACTATTTTCTATTTATGAATCAGTTCTACTTACAGTTGTGTGGCACAGCCATGGGGACGCGTTTTGCCCCCAGTTATGCAAACATATACATGGGGGTATGGGAAGATAACTTTATATAGCATAATAACCCTTTTGCAGATAGGGTTATTGTATGGCAGAGATATATCGATGATGTCTTGTGTGTCTGGGAGGGTGATGATGATACTTTGGAGCTCTTTAAGGCCCATCTGAATAACAATGATTTCAATTTGAAATTTACAACCGAGATTAGCTTGGATCAGATAGACTTTTTGGACCTTAGTTTGGTATCCAAAATTGGTGAAAATATTAACACGAAAACATTTTTCAAAAAGGTGGACACTAACAGCTTTTTATTGTCATTTAGTAATCACAAAAGATCATGGATTGACAATATACCCCTAAGCCAGTTCATGCGCATTAAACGCAATTGCAGTCTCCGAACTGACTTTGAAGCTCAATCTGTCTCTCTTCTAGAGAGGTTTATTGAGCGGGGGTACGACAAGAACCTGCTGCTCAGCTCTTTAGAGAAGGTTGAGAAAATGGAGAGGGACTACTTATTAGTACAGAAAAAAACAAATAAAAACAGAAGACAAAGAGGGAAAATTAATAGTACCTTTTATCACAGAATTCAGCTCAGTCAGTACTAGTATCCAGAAAATAATCAATAAAAATTGGAACATTCTATGTAATGATCCGATTTTAGGTCCTTCTCTTAACCAAAAACCCAGCTTTATTTACCGTCGGGCAAAGACCTTAAAACACTACTTGGCACCAAGTGATATTGGGTCTCCTATACAAACATCTTTGGAGACCCCATGGATGCCTTGTAAACCCAACGGTAACTATTGCTGTGGTAAATGCAAAGCCTGCAAAATGTTAAATAAAGATCGTAAATCATTTCAATCCAACACCACTAAAGAAAATTTTATTGTCAAAGACTGCATATCTTGCAAGTCACTATATGTGGTTTATCTGTTACAATGTCCCTGTGGGTACCAATATGTAGGGCGGACAAAAAGATTTTTAAGAGTCAGGATTTTAGAACACGCTAGAAATATTAGAATAGGATTTGAGCAACATAGCGTGACCAGACATTTTAAACACAAACATAACTCTGACCCTTCACTTATGACTTACATAGGTATCCAAATTGTTCAAGCAGGGAGACGTGGTGGAGATAGAGATAAAAAATTATCTAAACAAGAGAGTTTGTGGATCTATAAACTCCAAACTCTATCTCCACTAGGTCTTAATGAAGAGATTGATATCTGGTCTCTGTTTTAATCTGTATTTTTAAATCATTCTTAGTGTTACTAATACCAGTAGATTTTTTAAATATATATTTTTTAAGTATATACATTATCCATATTCCCTTTCTCGAAATTACAACTGTCTGTGTGTTTAAGGTTAGACCTTATCATTTTCTATATCCTTTTTATCCATTCTTAAACATTTAATGCCAGATAGTGATGCTATATGCACTCATCCTCCCGCATCTAAATATTATTATCCCGCAAATTGGTTATTAAAATTGAATGTATTTGTATTTTGTTAAATGTTTATGTATCTCCTATATTCCGATTTGAGACGCTGCCCTGCCTTCCCAGGTGGAGAAAGTTATGCTCATTTATTGTGGCCAATCAAATTAGTTTTGAGAATATATGAACCACCCCCGGAACTTCCTCCGTTAGTCCCTGAAGAAGTATTTTTACGAAACGCGTAGGAGAGGGCGCGTTCCTTTATTTTCTTTTATCCCATTGCGGCTATATTTACTGCATATATCTTTTATACGGTGTTTGGGACTTCCACTCGTTATACTATTGAATGCGGAGAGACGCGAGCGATAGAAGGGCGCCATCAAGCAGCGGAGGAGAGGCCCGTCGATCGCGGCTTCCCCCTCTCCTCTCCGGGTCCGCCGGGTCCCCCGGAACCCCCTGCCGCCGTCCCCCACATCGCGGGACACCAGGGCTCCCTCGGGGAGCCCTGGAAGCGCGTGCAGGGGGCGCAGGCACCCGATGACGCGTCACCGCGCATCAGTGACGCGCGGCACGCCGAGGGGCTGCCACTTGCAAGCCGGGAAATCTCCCGGCTTGCGGAACTGGCCACACTTCAATAAAGTGTGTCGCCAGTGTACTATTGAATGCGGAGAGACGCGAGCGATAGAAGGGCGCCATCTGATGACGTCAGAGTTGTCGCGGACGAATCTGGAACTGATCGGGAGATCATCACGTCGGAGCTGATGGCTGCTGCAGGGAGATCCCTCAAGGAAGTTTGAACTTCCCGCCGAGCTGTTTACCAGAGACCGGAGCTGACGGCTGCTGCAGGGAGATCCCTCAAGGAGGTTTGAACTTCCCGCCGAGCTGTTTACCAGAGACCGGAGAACATCACTTCCAAGCAGACGGCTGCTGCGGGGAGATTCCTCAAGGAGGTTTGAACTTCCCGCTAAGCTGCACACCTGAGACCGAAGGACGTTCCAGATATCCATCAGCCCGCGTCCAGCTGTTCCCGCGAGTGGTAACATGTCCATAACATGTCTTGCTGATATATGCTTTTATTGATGTACGTGCAATAATCACCTTTTATCCTATAAATTGATTTTAAATACTACACTATGAGGTTTTTTTGCGCTGTTTTTTTCTTCTTTTTTCTGTACTAGTTGGATTGCTGAGCCATCCTCAAAGAACAGCAGCACAAAACCTCCCTCCAATAAGGTTATATATCCAGATCACAATATCACTTATTCCTTATTTATCACTTATGAGCGCAATACCTGTTTGTTTCATCATGGTTTTTTTTGATATATAGTACCCTTTATTAAGCATTAGTTTAGTTTAATATAGCTTTATTTCGTTTAAATATGCTTGTCCCTTGCAGCAATGTATTTTGTTCTGCTGGAATGGTTATTAAAGCTTTGTTAAAAGGTGTTTAGAGCACTTAAGGCTCATAAAATTGAGAGACACTAATCATCCATCCTCAAACATTTCACTGAATGTGGTCAGGGAGGAATTAACATTTTTCCTTTTTGGGGATTGAATCAGTTATTTCTAAATCTAGAGGAGGTGATCATATCAACCTTCTGGACCGTAGGGAGCGTATTGGATCTTCACTCTCCAAACGCGCTTCCCTATGGCTTGAACATTGACTGGCAACTAACACATTTTTTGTAAACATTTTTGTGATAGACGTATTATTGTGTATGTTGTGAATACAGATTAAATAAGACATTGTCATTATATTGGACATTATATTCTTATCATTATAACCTTTGAACCTATGCCTTATCATGCAATATTATGCCAATATGTAATCTTAAATTGTTCTTTGATGTTTTTGTGGATAATACTTCATATTTTATAATGGTTGTATTTCTCTGGTTCCTATGATTTAGGTACACAATCTGTGTCATGCAGTATAATGTGTAATATGTCTTTAAATGTACTTTTCTTGCACATTTTTTTAATCATGTCTAGAGTTTTTATTTTTAAAAACTTTTTTTCTGTATATAACTTAGTTGCAACACAGCTAGTTTTTTAATCCACCTTGTTCATGTTTTTTTCTTGATATATAGTACCCTTTATTAAGCATTAGTTTTAGTTTATAATAGCTTTTTTTTTTCGTTTAAATATGCTTGTCCAGTTAGCAGCAATGTATTTTGTTCTGCTGGAATGGTTATTAAAGCTTTGTTATGGCAGAATTTTTTGCCCGTTGAGCAGCATTTTGATGTATGAAGTGTGTTAATGAAGGGGGACAATTTATATTTAGCCGTGCGGTAAGGTGGCTATTTTGGGTAATAGGCGACAGGGTGATGAACATATTGTATCGGGCGTGAAGCCGCCCATTTTGGCAGAGTAGCGGTGCCACCGCGGTGCAGAGAGTAAACGGCCTGCTGAGCGCGAAGCAGCTGGGAAGGCAGAGGGAGTGTGGAGCGTGCGGGAAGGCAGAAATTTTGAGCGTGGAGCGGGAGACAGGGTGATGATGATGTGGGCAGTAGCCGTGCAAACAGTAATCGGGCTGGTGAGCGCGGAGCAGGCGGGAAGGCGGAGGGAGTGATTTGTGACAGTAAGGGGAGTGCTGAGGTCGCTGAGTGCGAAGCGGGCGGGAAGGCGGAGGGAGTGGGGAGCGTGCGGGAAGGCGGAAATTTTGAGCGTGCAGCGGTAAGGGGAGTGCTGAGGTCGTCATTTGTGAGAGCATGGACGGGTAATAGGGGCGGTTTGTGTGATAAGTGGGTTAAACTTACCAAGGTGGGTGTGTGACTCCGCAGGGGTGATCCCTGGTGTGTAGGGTGAGTCTGCAGGGAGAGAGTCTCCGAGGCTTTTAGGCTTCAGAGTCTCGGGTGACAGTCTCAGGGGATATGGTGAATCTGCAGGGATGAGACTCTGTGGCTGTGTGTGTCACAGTGGAGTAGGTGTGTCCGTGATGTCAGCGTACCTCTTGGCCAATGAGAGCCGGGGGGGAAGACCGACGGACCAAAGAGAATCCCCACATCTACTAACAATCAAACAATTTTCATTTTTATATATATAGCTGTTTCATGGGGGGTGTCAATAGGCAACTAATTCGGACATGTCCCTTATAATGAGGTGATTTCAAATTGCTATGTCTATGGAAGAGTGACCCAGTGAGTAAATGCATGAGCTCTGCAAACAATTACATTGCAGAGGTGTGGGTTCAAATCCTGGGGTGATCTTTTTGTGACCTTTGGCTAGTGACTTTATTCAACCCCTCACTCTCCCCCTCCCCCCCCCCCCTGAAAAATAATCTCTACGGTGCAGGGACTCATGCCTGCAAACAGTGTCAGTGTTATACAAGATAAATTACTGTTATTTATAATAATTGCTATTAATGATTACTTGCTGGTGATATTAATTGCTATTATTAATAGTGGGTATGATTGTTTCTATGTACTGTTTTGTTGTGTATTGATATTTCTTTAGGTGACCTCCTTATTTGTTCAATGTTTATCATGCCTTTAACTTAAGTGTAAAATGGCTAAAATTAACAGTAACAGTAACAGTTCTGCAGTCCAGAAATTGCTTGTATGGCCCCGGTGTCGGCGCAACACGTGCGCCTGCCAGGCTGACGGAGCCCGCAGCTCTGTTCCCCGGTCTGTGCAGGGGGAAAGAGGGGGAGGGGAGGGGGCGTGACGCGCAGCCATGATGTCACCTAACAGGTTTGCCCTCATTGGCTGGACCACCAGGGGGCGTGGCCAGCGCTCCGTCATCAGTTCTGAAAAACGTTTTACTATCTTAAGAAAAATCTGGCAGCCAAGGTAGGTAGCGGGCCCGGCCCCATAGAGGGGCGGTTCTTGTCCCGGTAGCGCACGCCATAGCGCGCGCTGCAGCGGGGACCTGGCCTAATGATGCAAAACTGTCTACCCAGCCTTGCGGTGGTATGAAAAATAAATGTGCATTTTTAGAATCGATTTGGATAATGCAGCTGCGAAAATTCCAGTTATCATAAAAAATGCGAGTTGACGGTTTTCGGACAAACCGATGGGATTGGCAGAGCCGGAGTGAAACCATGAGAGTGAAAAAAAAACTATTTTCTGCACGGATTGGACATGAGTGGCTGAGAGGATAGCAAGGCTTCCCAATCCTATCGCAAAGGGCTCTTTAGACATGGATTGACACAACTTGCAGTTACGAGAGTCTTCCTCCACGCAGTGATACAGAAGTCCCTAAATGGACATAAAATACGTGCGGTTTTGATCATTGCATACAATTTCCGCAGCTGGTTTAGATAAATTCAGATCTCGCATGTTCAAAAGAATGACCGGATAATGATTCTGTTGGGTCGGCATTATATAGCACATGCACAATCAGTACCTTCATCCCGGGGTGCCTTTGTATTCTAATGAGTAGTACAAACAGACAGAAGCAGTGTTTACATTTCAGAAAACAGTCTCTCCGTTTTCTAATTATCGAAGTTGGTGCAGACGGGAGAGTAACATATTTGCAAACATATGTGTTTAGTCTTCCTAGTACCAGAGAGCTATCAGCTCATTAACTAACAGTTTGAATGTGTGTGTGGTGTTATTTGCTTACTGTTATCTGTAAGAATATTCAGAGATGCCACCCAGCCAGGATGCTGAATGTTCATTTATCTGAATGTAGTGTAGCCCATCTACCCCCGCCCCTAAGTGGGATTGGGGGGGGGATGCTCTCTCCAGCGGCTTCTAGGTGTTGGGCTGCGTACCTGTAGGCAACAGGAGGGCTGAGCGCTCCGCGGTGGTGTGGGGTGAAGCAGGACAAGAAGGACAGGTACCTTGATCTCACTTGGTGCAACGCCTCCAGCCAGCAGGAATCCATGCAAATATTCAGGGGATGGGACCCCCACTGACACTCCTCCATTCAACAGAGACAGGAACACACAGCATTGTCTTTTCTGGGTGGTTTTATTTGGCAGTCAGCTCAAAGTGCAGAGAACAGGCATTTCTTATTTCAGGATTATATCATGCCTCTCTTTCTTTTAAATCAGAGCCCTGACTCAGGCAGCATAATTCCCTTCCCTCCCTCATGGAGGGAGGGAGAGACAGTTCTCTCTCTGTTATAACAGACTTCTTCCTTGAACTCTCTTCCAGAACTCAACTGACTTAATTTGGGAGGATGTCACAATTTAGTATCTTTGGGGAGTGTCTCTAACTCTGACTCATAGCAAGCCAGAGCCGGATACAGATTGGCCCATGCACATCAGGGGGGGGCGTTCCAACCAATATCCACCCCTCAGATTGACATCCTCAGAAGTTGCCAGGCCGGCCCTTGAATACTGATACATCATTCAAGGCTGTAATACACACACACAGGCCTAAAGCAGAAAGTAACCTTTCCACTGCCTGCACTAACAGGACTGACAGAGGAAAGGCCCAGTGAAAAGAAGTAACTGCCGGAAGGCTATGTTATTGTCACGCCCGTATGCCCGCAGACCAAGCTAGACCCCAGTACTGAGGTGGGAACGGTATGATACCACACACCCACAGCAAAAGGGAGCGAGCCCGGAGTGTGGTATAGTGTTGCTGGGCCTGTAGAAAGAGTTGTTGGTATACTTGCAACGCTTGGGAATGTCTGAGAGAGTAGTCGTGTTCGTGTGCCAGATTCAGGAGTCCAGAGGTTAACGTAGTAGAAGGCGTAGCAGTGTTCACAGGGATACCAGACAGCAGAGTAGTCCAGGACGAGCAGGGGTCAAAACCAGGGAGATCCAATATAACACTGGAGCAGGAAGCAGGGAGTACACGGAGAGAGCAAAGCATAGGTCAGGTACACACAGGGAAACAGGAACTATGCAGAGCGGGGAAGAAGTGGACAGACAGGGATTATAAAGGAAGGTGCTCCAATGACAGAGAGGGGAGGAGTAGAGAGAGAAGTGGGAGAAGATAGAGATAGGTCAGGGTGAGAAGAGGAGGAGACAGAAGGGGCAGTCAGAGGAGTGGCCTGTGAGGTTTGGGAGGCGGAGACAGGGGAAGCCTGATAAGAGGAGTCAGTGTGTGCACCCCCTGTAAGCTGGGGAAGCGCGTGCACCGGCTGCAACACAGGAGCAGCCCGCACGGACCAAGGGAAGACCGCAGGAGGGGAAGTAAGCCAAGAGGAGGGGAACGCGCGCTGCGCCCGCTCGATGGCGAGCAAAGGTAGGGTGAAAGGGTCAGGTGAGTCAGCGGAGGGACTCGTGGGCGCGCCCCCCGTGGGCTGCGGGAGCGCACGAGTCGGATGCATCACCAGGCGCGCGGAACGCCGTGCTGCAGGTACCACGCAGGGAGGAGGCAACGGGACGGATATCGCCACAGGGGAAGGTGATGTGGGCACTGCGGGAGAGAAGGAACGGGGAGGATCGTAGCAGGGACTCAGGAACCGCGTGGGTATGCGAGACCTGCGGGGTACGCATTGCGGCAAAGGGAGAGAGGTGGAGGGTAAAGGAGAGGCTTGGGAAGGAGCAGGAAGGGCAACGGGACGGGAGAGAGGGACCAGGAAGGGAAGGAATCTCCTGAGTCGTCACAGTTATATTAGCCACGTGTTATTATAGAAGAAAATCTAAAAGGTCATATTCTCCAGACCTATAAAGGGGATATTTGCCAAAGCTAAAAACAAACTGCGCAAAAACACCAGATTTATCAATAAAAAAAATCCCAGTGCTTTTTAATGTCATTGTATGTATATTATTAATTATATAGCACCATAACTGTCCGCATTGCTTTATAAAAGATACAGTATTATAATTCCCTGTTATGTATTGTAAGTGCAACAAACACAAAAATCAGACAAGAGGGAACTAAATCCCTTACCTGCAGAGCTTACAATTTGTGGTATGATGAGAGACAGAGAAAGCATGTGAAGGAATAAGTGAAGTAGATGGCAGTGCTTGGCCACAATGGTGGGTAAGGGTTACTGTGCCCTGTGTCCTGGGATCTCCTCCATCCGGAGACCGTTCCTTTGCTGAAGAACCTACACGAAGTTCTTCCTGATGCCGACCCCGGTCTGTGACCTTAACCTATGTTCCTATGCCACCTGCCCTGACCCCGGGCTGGATATAGTTACCCCTGACTTCTCCAATCCTGACCCAGCTACGTTTAACCTCAGAATCAGCACTCTGGACCTGGCTTTGTGGTCTAAGGTCGGTGTATATCTATCCCCACCTCAGCCCCACGGTCCGGTCCCGGTTTGTGGCGAGCACGATCGTGACAGCACTAACACAATAAATTTGGATAAAATGAAATAAATGAGGCTATATTCGCCTGGGAGACTCTCACGATACTCTCCTCCTGCTCTCAGCTGAGCTGTTGTGGGACTGTGTCTCCTCGGTGACCACTGGGTGTTAGCATGGTCTTTTGATTGAGATACGTAGTCGCTTGGAGGTTGCAGACTCCTGCTTGTGGGCAGCAGTCGCAACACTGCTCCACAGCTGTCTCTTACTTTAAACCATGGCGTCCTGGGTCTTGTGATGAGATGCGCATTCCCACCGGCTGTCACGGGAGACCAGCAATGTACACCTTTAAACCGGGATCATTCATTGAGCAAAACCAAGAAGTAAAACAAATTGTCATTTATTCCGTTGAAACAGACGTACACACAGTGGATTACAATTATACAGAGGAAAACACACTTACTGAGGGTCTGGGCTACAAAACTAACATATCCTAGTTGCAATAGCACAGAAAATAAAGTCTTTACAAAGTCCTTTAGATGACCAGGACTAAGCCCGAAAAGTCCTGGAACTGATCTCGGCATGCAGTTCCTGCCGCCACCGCTTTCCACACTGGAGGTGCTGAAATCCCTGGACCGGAAGCGAGTACCAAACATCCTAGTACTCTTTTTGGCTTGTAGTTTCTTGCCGCAACCGCTACGTTTGCTTTTCAAAACTTGGCCCCGAAAAGTGGGACTTTCTTGCCTTGAAATTTCTGAAGCCGGCTCGCGTCTATCTCTCACAGAGCATCTTTTGGTCAGTTCAAATCTGTCGCTGCTCTCTTGGCGCGTAGAATCTCCTGACGTGATTGGCTGCAGGGTTTCTTATAGGATTCTCAGTCCCATTCACCGAACCCGTTAACCAATCAGCGCGTGGGAATTTCCTCACCAGCCTATCACAGATTTGTCGGTACTCTGAAGACGGCGGCACCGATTTGGATTCTGCCATGGGCATGCGCTAACTTGACACATCTGCCAATTACTATGCGGAACCCTCCTGTTGTGCTGGGCTGCTCAGAGTCTGGGCTGGGCAAATGGTTGCCGGATAGCCCCCTTCCAAGCCAGGACATGGGTACTTGAGTTTTAACACTTGATGTGAAATATTATATCTCTGGCGCCCCGCACATTACCTCAAATATAAAAGGATATATACAACCCGAATCAGGTACTGGATCAGGTGTAGGGATGTGCTCCACAACGAGGAAGATTCACATATAAATAAAGACAAAATGAGAACATATAGCGTAATATTGTTATACAATATCCACTGAATCAATGCAGTGTAAAAAATAAATAAAAAAACATAACTAAAACAGGACTACAACAGTTAGCTGGGAGAGAACAACAGGTAAAATAAAACACATTTAATATGATAAACAATAATAGGACATAATCATAGTTAAAACAAAAATTGAAATGGGTCTGCTAGTAATGCTGCTGCTAAAGCTGAAGTGACCGCTTACCAGACATAGAATGGTATTGCGCAGTGGATAAATCTGAGAGTATCCCCTCTCATGTAAATCGACTCATGGTGTCTCCTTTGTGCGGCTCGTGGCGTCTCCTCTGTGCGGCAGATGTTCTGTCCCTCGGCTCTCCCCTCCGTGCTGTTCGCTTCTCCCGGTCTCGTGGTCACAGACCTCGGTGCGCAGTCAGCTCAGGAGCAGGAGGAACCGCCTCCGCAGATTCGCCAAACAAAGATCTCACTAGGAGTGTGAACAGCAGACTAGACTCATTTCCCAGAATCCCTTGCTGCAGTGGAAGCGCTGTATGCTGGGCGATAATGGGGAAAGACAGGGTTGCAGACCTGTCTAAGACATGCAAATGAACATACAGTAATATTTACAGTTGCTATATGCTTTACTGTGGAGGGTTTTCGTTGCTTTTTTTACCCACCATAACCTTAATAATTGTGGTGAATACCTAGTCTAGTCTCAAACCAGCACAGCCAGCAACCAACCTCACACTGATGAGACCCATCAAGGTCGAAACAGTCTGTGGGTGGGTTTACCTGGCAGGGGAGTTTAAGCCATGATCTCCGCTGCAGGGTACTAGCTGGGACTGTGCCCCCTTGGCCCTGTGGCATCGGCTCCTCCGGGAGTCTAAAGCCACGTGCTGCTATTAGGGGGGTACGCTATCCCGAGCTGTTTGGGGGGCGATCATGGTGGCTTTCACGGCAGGGGTGCGTCTGAGGAACACCGTTCGTTTCCTGGTGGAGGAAGAGGCGCGTTCCTGGGTCAATCTTAAGACCATCGTGGAGAAAATCCTACGAGGAATTTGCGAAGTTGGGACGGCAAAGCTGTATTGCCTACAGGACATCCCAAGGCAAGGAATTTTCGATGTCACTTTTTTGATCGAACAGGATGCCTACAGAGTGTACGAAACATGCGAGGAGAAGAACGACGAGCGCCTCAAGGGAATATCGGTGCTTCCATGCTTTATGATGGAAGAACGGCAAGTTACTGTGCATATGTATAATCCTTATGCACACAAACAGGACATATCCCAATTTTTGGAGAGATACTGCACGGTGGTGAAGGGCAAACAAACGCATATGGAGTGTTTAATAGCAAAAGGAAATACTGGGTGCGTGTTAGACCAGACCCTTCTTGCGCCGGGGGGAGGGGCGGGGGGGTGAGGCAGCCCCCAGCCAGTTTCAGTATTGGAGGGGATAGGGGCTTCCTGACCTACTTGGGGCAACCGCAATACTGTCGGAACTGTTTCAAGTATGGACATTTAAGAGAAACATGCGACAAGTTCTCGGTTGTGTGCAGTGTGTGTGGGCAGGAGGGGCACACGGCAGCCAGTTGTAGAGCCCCTCGTAAGTGTGATCTATGCGGGGAGGAGGGACATTTGGTAAGGCAATGCCAGAAACGCTCTTACGCATGGGCAGCGGCCCAGGAAGAGATTCTCCAGACGAAGAGGAGATGACAGAAGACGTGAGCAAAAGGTTTTCTACAGTGAGCTCGGGAGTGTTGCAGGATGATGATGAGACGGACAAAATCCGGGTGGCGTTGGAGACTCCAGAAGTGTCTAGGGTGGAAGTGACGCCAGAGGGAACAGAGGGATTTCTGGGGATTACTGTAGTTGAGGAAACTCCAGGAGAAGAAATGGAAGAAACGTTGGCGGGTTTGACAGAAGAGAGCTTGAGGAAAAAAGAGGAAGATCTATTCCTGGACTCCTTGGCCCAGAAACTGGAGGGGGAGGGAGGGGAGGAGACGGGAGCAGTCCCTCAGAAAAATGCAGGGGAGGCGGAAATACAGTCATTGAGCGCGGTGGAACCTAGCTGGGCAAAAAGTATGGAGTTTCAAGATGCACAGAGGGAGAGGGAAGGTCCCCAAGATGTTTAGGAGGAGGAAATGGAAATAGGAGGGAAAAAAGCTCAAAAGCGTAAAAATCTGCAAGGGATAGAAACAAAGGAAGATAAGGATAGCCAGAGTAAAGAGGAGCCGAGAGAGAAGGGTGTAGAGGATAAAGTTGGAAAAGTATCAGGGAAAGTAACCCTAAAAGAGAAAATGGAATATTTTGAGGATGCAGTGGGAGATGTTCTATTTTGGGTGGGTATTTTCCGAAAGCAGCATGGGGGAAGTAGTGATGAACAGATAATAAAAAGATTAGAGGAAATGATGTATCAAAGAAAACAGCTGACAAAAGAGCAATATGAAGAATTAAAGAAGGAGCATGTACAGTGGGTTAAAATAAAAGAGGCTAGGGGAGAGGCGAGGGAAAGGGAGAGAAGTGTGAGCAATAGCTCGTCCTCACAAAAAAGTCAGATAAGTGTGGAGGGAACTAAAATACAGAGAAGAGTAAGCGGGAACGAAAGTGAAGAAAAGGCAGGCAAAAAAAGGGATTGCACAGGCAAAAGAGGCAAATTCTGCGGGAGATAGAAAGGGAAGGAGCACCCAGGGAAAGGATGAGGTAGGGCTCACAAAGGAAGTGGTTTTGCACAAACGACTTGGGAGGAGATTTTGGCGGAAATATTGGGTCTTGAAAGAGTTAAGGGACTCGTATGAATATAATGTGAGGACTGGATAGAGAAAAATAAGAGAAGTTTGGGAGAGGGAGTGGCTCAGTGAGTAAAAGACACTGACTGGCACTGAGAGTTTGAAGCAGGGGAGCCTGGTTCAATTCCCGGTGTCGGCTCCTTGTGACCTTGGGCAAGTCACTTTATCTGCCTGTGCCTCAGGCACCAAAAAAATAGATTGTAAGCTCCACGGGGCAGGGACCTGTGCCTGCAAAATGTCTCTGTAAAGCGCTACGTATAACTAGCAGCGCTATACAAGAACATGCTATTATTATTATTATTATTATTAATGTATGGAGGAAGAATTAAAACAGATGATCACATTACTTGAGAGTGGAGAAAGGTTTTGAGTTTTAAGGTTTCGGTTGTAAGAATGAGATGAAAGAATCTTGAAGTATATGGTTCTTATCTTGTATGATTGGTTATATGGTATTTTCATAAAGTTATAATATGTAAAACCTTTTTTAAAAAAAAAAATATATATATATATATATGTAACGGTATTTCTGGCCCGGTCTGACCCACCCAAAATCTCATCAATTGGCACCCATGTGGTCTACCGGACCCCATACCGTGTGGATATGTCATATGGTGCACACTCTGGCTAACAGGACTCCTGAGTCTCCCGCATGATGGTGTGTGGGGAGAACCCGTCTAGACAGGCAGCTGAGGTAGTGTGTCTGAGTCTCACCTAGTTAAAGTGCAGCGCCTCCACCTCACCGCGGGTCCCTGGTCCGCAAGGGGATGAATCCTGGGCGAAAATCTCCTCCGTGGTGCTTCCTCTCTGTACACTCAATTCCAGTAGTAACACGAGAGGGTTTCTGGCTGAACTCATCTTTATTGACACGGCAGGGCAACTGCCCTCCACAAGGGAGTATCTTAGCAGCCGCGCTCATCTCGCCAAGTGCTCCCTTTGGTTAGGTTTGTCAACCAGATCAGGGATTCACCATTCCCGCAGGAATCACGTCCTTTGCCAGCTCCCTGGACACAGCCTCCACATGAGTCACTATAACATAACTGACAGAAACTCCTCCTCAGCTCTGACAAGATCCTTCACAGCAACACTCAGCAACCAACACTCACTACTTCAACTCACATCAGAACTAACTTTAGAACACAGTGCTGTGCCTTATGTAAGCTTCTGATGCTGACACATCTCTGACATCACTAACCATGGAGTCAGACGCATTGACCATTCCCCAGCCATACCTCACAGCACCCCACATGGTAGTGAGGAGGGAAACCTCCATGATACTGCTGGCAATCCCCACTACACTACAGGCCTTACTGCCAGCAGGAGAGATGACTGTAGGCATTTTACATGACCGCTACATTCTCCCCCCTGGTGAATCCCATCGTCCGTCATGGGGACCAATAATTTGGCATACCTCTTTCCAGGAAGCACTGCAACACAAAACATAATTAGGTTAACATCCATACAAATTTTCAGCATATTGTAAAACATGACCTCAGTACATATGAATACAGTCATCCGCCAACCAGCCCGCCCCGACCAGCAAGCCACAAACCCGCAGGATTGCATCAGTACCCCACTAAAAAGTGATCTGGTCAGGTTTCCCACTCATCGCATCCCGGTTACCCATATCCAGGACCTAACATAGTAATGCTCTAGGCGACCTCATCTCTGAGACACATAGAGTCACCCCTCTATGATATGTGATCTGAACTACTCATTCTCCCCTATGCTCACACGTCGCCATCAGGTGTATTCTTTCTTCTCTTCTGCCTTTTACCTACTATGTCGCTCCCCCTATTGGTTAAGTACACGCTCTATAGTTTCTTGGAGCCACGATTCCCTATTGTCCTCCAATTCATCCATCAGGGGCTCCGGAACATAGGGATACTCCAACCCATGGGATTTTTTAATACTTGACTATTATAACTCAGCCCTCTCCCCCCTACTGACCTGGTCGCTCAGCATTACCTGCCTCCCAAGTAACACCACTGATAGGGGTCATTCATCGATCGACTGGATCTGACAGTGTGTCGGGACCCATGGGCGCTATGTCTCTACGCTCCAGCTGGAACCACACCTCTCCTGTAATTCCCTGTCCCTCTGCTCTGGTGTAAATTCTCCCTCTCCCTCCTCCACCAGAAATCTACCACGTCCTCCCGCCGGATGAGGAACCGAGTACGGTCCATCCATGCGGAGTACCCCTCAATAGTGGAGCCCCAACCCACGCCCCGGTCTCCTTAAAGGGAATTAAGCCTGGTTCCCGTCATATCAACGAAAACACCCCACACCTTGGTGGATCGCGGTCTGGACCACCTGATGACCCCGGAGCCTTACTGCCAGTTGGGGGCTTGCTGTACCCGCCACCACTCAATTCTCCTCTCCCCGTGACCACCTTCCGTGCTCCACGAGCTGCCTCCCCCAGTCCGTTTTTCCTCCCCCCCCAAAGGTATGTCCACAAGTTCCAAGCATGGGGGCGGTCACCGGTGACCGTGTATGGGGGTAGGGGCATTAGCTAGGGCATGGGGTTGGGTATAGGAGCATGGGACGGACCCCGCGGGGTTACGACCCGCTCCTGGCTGTCCGTAGACTGGCTCCAAGGATGATTGTCTCACCCTCCTCAGTCCTGCACACGTCTCTCCATTTTCTGGGCAATACGAGCGGTCGGTGGGCATTCCCCAATTCGCCGGAGCGGGCGCTGCAACCCCTTCCTGGGTTCCGCCGTCGCCACCTCCAGCGACGTGACGTCCTCCCCGGAACCGGAAGCGTCGCCATCATCCTCGCTGTTGGACCCCCATGCGGAATCTCTTCTTCCACGACGACACATCCGGTGTTCCGCCGTCGCCACCGGAAAGTGAATCCGCCCCTCCACGTCGCGCGTTGGGCCTGGCGCGGCCCTTCCAAGCGCTTCCGCCGTCTGTTGTGACCAGGTAAGGATAGGGCTTTTTGGCTTACCCGTCGCAGGGGTGTCTTGCGTCTCTCTCCACATCTGCCGCCAGGTCCTGGGGAGCGGGACTCCGTCGCGATCGCCGATCGCGGGGGACGCCGGTGCAATCACCCCGACGGGGCGTCGTTTTCTTCCCGTCTGTCTTTTCGCTGCCCGTTCTTGCTACACCGCCAGCTCACGGAGGTCCTCATCAGTAGTGTCCCTCGCCCCGACCTAGGGGTGCGCGGGGGGGTAGTTAAAGTCTCTTTGCCCCGGTTCGGGGTTTAATCCAGCCTCCCTCAATGGCCAGTGACCAGCCGACTCTGACCGGTCCAACATCCCCTATCTCCGGGACATGCGCCGGGACCTTCATCCACACAACAAGCGCCGGGGACTCACGAGCGCCGTGTCACATACCGGGGGTCAGACACCTGTATTGGGACGAATGTGGGCATAGGCCACAGATACAAAGTCCCGCAACTGAGGGCAAACGGGCCATGTATCACAGTACCCTTCACAGACCTCCGCGCATCCCGCATTGTAGGCAGAGCCCGACTACCGTCTCTGTATTGGCGCCCCTCACCACCAGCACCCCGCCGGGCACTGAGTAGGGCTGGGTGGAGACCATAGTGCCCACAGTGGAGGAGCAGGCCATTCTTGGTACAGGAGTCACTTCTGTACAGGTTCTCTCCTTCTCTGTGGTTCCTCTCGCAACTGACTGGTGGAAGTTGCTGATCCCCACTCCTACTCCTGCTTCGGCTCCTCCCTTCTCTGACAGAGTTGGAACCCGCCCCCAGGGGTTGCAATAATGGGCGGGTCCCACAGGGGAATATCATGCCCTTAATTAAGACCGCTCCTTTCTCCAGTCCTGGTGGGCGGCGCTAGCGTTTTCGCGCCAATTTCCTCCTCAGAGCTGGATTCCTTTCCCGCGGCAAGTTCCGCCTTCTCCTTGCAGCAGCTTTTTGCACAAGGTACGCTTCTTGCAATTTCACCTCCACGGCCGGAACTACTTTTTGTAGTGGCGCCGTCTGGATATCAGTCCTGGGCCCATGGGTGCATCCCCACAGGCCATAATTGAAAGTCACTCACCCCTGGAAAATCAGGGGAGGGTCCCCATAAACTCAACGGTTGACTCAGCACCAGTGGCTAGCACATTATCACTGTCCATCCCGGCGCAGCCATAGCTTTCGCGCCATGCCCCCCATCAGGGCGGGGCTCTGCTGTTCGCGCCATTCCCGGCCAGCTCTGTGCAAGTCCTGCAGCAGCCATTTTTTCTGCGCCTGGCCCATGCGGTTTCCCTAGCAAGCGGGAACCGCCATTTTGGTTGACTTTTGAGCCCAAAAAGTCCATCTGTTTGCTCTCCTCACGGGGTTCTCCCCCAATTATGACAATTTCTTCACACTCTTCAAAGGTGGCCCCTCGCTGTCCCAGGCAGGATAAAAACGGGGCAGCCACGGCCTTTGCTCCGCTCCAGAGCAAACTCGTTAAGGACAATTCAGCGACAGTCTGCTCTTCAGTGGGTTGCACGCCACGGGTGCCCTCCCCATCAGCCTCTGTCCGCCATTTTACGTTCTCCACGCCACGCGGATCCTCCACTCTCTCATAACAGTTGTCGTACATGAGGCTCCACTCTGCGGGGCAGCCACCACACCGGTACAATAAAGATTAGCTCAGATGCACCACCACATGTGTACTTTCTCTAGGTGTGACTCAGGGTTGCACTACCTCAGGCTAGGCTCACTCTCTCAGTGTCTGCTGTGACTCCTTCCTCCCAGTCTGTGCTCCCTACGGTGAGTGTCTGGAATGGCTAGGTACTCTGGCTGGCTCTGCCATGCAGTACTTGGGGCGTCTACCTGTCTTGGTCAGCCTAGCGCAGACCCTCTCCAGGACTCCTGACCAAGTTAACAGGCTGTCCCTTCTGGCATCCTACCAACTAGCACTGCCTCAAGGTGACTCGGTCAGCTATAGCCCGCTCCAGACCCCTCACTCCTTTCAGGCCCCTAGGTTGTCCCTGCGAACTGACAATATCCCGTCAGCCCCCTGACTACCCCTAGGTCCGTCCCTACTCAGCACAAAGTGGCAGCAGACACTCTCCCTGTTTCCAAGTGACCTAGCTAAAAGCCTGTCCTGTTGACGGATCTGATCTCAGCAGCTCGCCTCCAAATGTAACGGTATTTCTGGCCCGGTCTGACCCACCCAATCTCACATTGGCCCCTGTGGTCTAACCGGACCCCATTACAGTGTGGATATGTCATATGGTGCACCTGCTGGCTACAGGACTCCTGAGTCTCCCGCATGATGGTGTGTGGGGAGAACCCGTCTAGACAGGCAGCTGAGGTAGTGTGCTGAGTCTCACCTAGTTACAGTGCAGCGCCTCCACCTCACCAGGGTCCCTGCGTCCGCATGGGGATGATCCTGGCGAGGAACTCCTCCGTGGTGCTCCTCTCTGTACACTCATTCCAGATAGATACACGAGAGGGTTTCTGGCTGAACTCATCTTTATTGACACGGCAGGGCAACTGCCCTCCACAAGGAGTATCTTCAGCCGCTCATCTCGCCAGTGCTCCCTTTGGTTAGGTTTGTCACCCAGATCAGGGATTCACCATTCCCGCAGGAATCACTGTCCTGTGCCAGCTCCCTGGACACAGCCTCCCATGGAGTCACTATAACATAACTGACAGAACTCCTCCTCAGCTCTGACAAGAGCTTTCCAGCAACACTCAGCAACCAACTACTTTGCAACTCCACATCAGAACTAACTTTAGAACACAGTGCTGTGCCTTATGTAAGCTTCTGATGCTGACACATCTCTGACATCACTAACCATGGAGTCAGAGCATGTGACCAGTCCCAGCCATACACAGAGCACCCCACCAGGGTGTGAGGGGAAACCTCCATGATTACTGCTGGCATGCCCACACTTACCAGGCCTTACTGCCAGCAGGAGAGATGACTGTAGGCATTTTACATGACCGCTACATATATGTAACCCTGCTTCCCCCCTTCCCAGACTCTACGGTGGTGTCTAGGGTGCATGGGGGCAGATTACATGCGGTGTGGTGGTGCGTACCTGTGAGGAACAGGAGGGCCTGAGCTTCCTGCGATGTTATTGGGGAGCCAGGGCCCGGCTTCTGGGGTGGTAGCCTCCATGATCTCTTAGTGGTGCAGCGCCTCCATCTTCTATACGTCCAGGAATATGGGACAGGACCTGTATAGAAGAACCCCTTCGGTCCCAGGGTGATAACCTCCAACTCACACACAGTCTTTGGTACAAAGGATAGTCTCTTTATTGGCAGATCAGCGACTCCCAAAATGTAGTGGCATACAGCAGCCGCAACAACAACAGCAAAGCCTTGCTAGTTACTCCGCTCTCCTCCCACACAGATATTTCCTCCTCTCCTTCCCTCCAAGTCTCTCCTCAGACAGGATGGTCTGGGCTTGGGCTTCAATACCCTGTGGCCCTCCCCCGAGGTTATCCTCGCGGTGGGGCTTGGATTCTCCCCATCACCCCAGGCAGGGGGGTGAGGGGCATTGTTCCACCAGGTCTATAACGCTATCAGCTCTACTCAAAGTGGCTGAGTCTATCCACTCCTGTACGGCTGCGCCGCCGAGGCCGCGGTCTCCTCCTACTCCGTGGACCGATCCGCAGGACTCACTACTCCGACAATCCTACGGCAGACTCCTACGGCAGACTCCTCACTTACAGGAGTTGTCTGCTAAATATAGAGCTAGCCCCACCTCTCGTGATGTCAGCAGAACCTCCCCTCTTGCTCACGCCTGCAGCAGAGTCCAGGCCTGCATCTACCACTCAGGGCAGGGCTATCAAGGGGGGAAATCCCATGATGATTACTGGTGCCTGATCTTAACAGGACTTACCACAGTAGAAGGAAGATCGGTATAGCCTGTGCTGTTTACAGGGGGCTACATATATAAACCTGAGTGTGTGTATTACTGGGATTGTTCCTGGGAGGGGCTTATCCTGCTACGCTAGGATCCCTTTCAGGTGGAGGCGCTGAACCGAGACGGACACAAAATCACGCCAGGCTCCCAGTGGTGGAGGCTCAAGCCGCCTGTAAGCCTACAGGTAACTGCAGTACCGGTGGCCCCTTTAGTTGTGGGGGAACAAGGGTTTCATGGGGAACCCCAACCCTCGCCCCGTCTCTCCCCCCCAACCCCCATTTGCATGTCGCTCTTGCACTGACTGGGAATAAATCTGCAAAGGTTTCCAATCCACTGGGTAAACTCTGACCTCCTGAACCAGCAGGTGAGCGACAGCACCAGGGAAACCCCCATGTAGTGGCAAGATCTTCCGTGGCAGGGGGGAACAGGTGCTACATACATATGTACCCATATCAGGCACATGCAGACCAGATGCACACCGCATGCATGAACATACACACTATGTATTTTCCTATTACACACATCATACATGCAGCATGCAGCACCACACATACTATGCATGTATTATATACATACATGCAGACAGATATATATATAGATATATATATAGATATAGACACACACCATACATATACACAAGGCCGCCAGCTGAAACCTTGGGGTTCAAGTCAAAGGAAAGGACTCTCCCTGCCCTGTTAAGCTTTGACTTAACCGCCAATGATGTCACGGCTTCCTATTGGCCCATGTGATGGGACATCGAAATTAATGTGGTTGAGCTCTGAAGACTGCTGTTTCCTACCTAGGGGGGTCCTTAATAGGGCTTGCCTGTTGGACATGACCTAGGGGTGGGCTCAATCTCTCTCCCCCTTCCAATAAGAAGCTGTTCACACATTTGTAAGGTTTACCATTTTATTTGTAATAATATAACATCTCATCTCTGCAGCACCTTCCTGAGCGAGCTCCTTCTCTATAGATTCTGCCTGTTCTGGTAGCTTCTCCTTCCACACCTGCTTTCTCGAGCGCTTGCTGCACCTGAGTAGAGTTACCAGATGGACAGTTTTATCCACTTTATAAGGTTCTGTGACATCGTCCGGTAGCATTTCTGACACACAGGTTGTATTCGGACGGGCACTCTCTCACAGGACCTCTGATTTTGGCCAGGCACTCTCACAGGCCCTGTGTTTTCAGCCGGGCACTCTCGCAGGCCCCTGTGTCAGGGGCATCTTCAGGGAGGATGCAGGTGTGAGGGGGGAGAGGCTTTGAACTGTGTGTGGAGGAAGATGGTTGGACTCCAAAAACAAATCCATTTGTTTGCGGGGGAATGTGACGGAGCGGCTTTGTGGGCGAGGTCAGTAAAGAGCCACACAACTGCACTTGTGCTGAAACAATCTGTTTGCTGATTTATTTTCCACACAAGTAGAACGCAAGTTAGGTACACTGTCCCTTTAAGGCAAAACAAAACCATAAACGGAAAAGCCTACTCCACGTTAGGGAGACTGACTAAACAGAACAGGCCCTGACTAACCGACTGGTTAGCTAAGCTAATTACCAGTTCAAACAGGTCACAGCTTAATACACTACATCTGTAATCAACCTAAGTTCTTATCGGAGGTGCTGGGGATCCGTCCCAGGAGTTTCCAGGTAATCCCTCTGGGGACTGTTACACATTGCAGATAGGTCAGCCCTGCTTCCTTAGTAGACAAACCCTGTGTCATTGCAGCCTTGTTCAACTTCCGTTGCTGGGTGTGTGTCCGGTCAGGCCCGGGGAACCGTTCCAAACTGCATCCTTACAAGTTGGAGAAAGACTCGGTTCTGGCAGGCTGCCGACTGCCTTTTAAATCCCTTCCAATCAGGAGATTACTTGAAATAGCTTAGAAGTCCTGACACTAGGGTGCTGACTCCTGTGCCTGAACAGAGAGAGTTAACTCTTGAGTCTTTCACGGGGAAATTGCTGCTTTTAAGGAGAATGTTCAGCAAATTCAATAACTATCTCAAATGCAACATTTGGACTGGTCGTCCAACACTTGTCCCAATTGGCCCTTGTTAGAATAAACTGCACTCACATCTCTCTGTGCCTCATTGGTCATCAGGATGTTATTGATGCTTTTACAGGGAAGAGCTCCTCCTCCTCCTCCTTTGCTCCAGACTGATGAATGAATGATAAGTCCTCTTAGCTTCAGCATTTATAGCACACCAAAATTCAGTGCATTATGATGTCTCGATGAGCTCACGTGACCTCACACTACTGTCTAAAGCCAGACAGCATTTTGATCAATGAGTGATGAGTACACCAGGCAAATGTCAGCAGCTGCATCTTGGCCACATCCTCCCATTCTGATGTCACTGGTGACCTCAGTGTCCTGGCCACAATTTTCTGCTCGGTTGCATTCCTACTTTATTAATTAAATAGAAATACAGTAGCTGTTAGTCCAGTTGCAAAAGTGCAGAATAAATGAGGGCTTCAGTACTTACCGTGTGCACTTCATGACTGGAACAACCAACCAATGCAATTGTATAGTGGTAAAGTGAACACAGGCGCAAACAAATAAAAAGTGGACACTAATAATAAGTGACTAATCAAAAACATAAATAAGTGAAAAATGTGATCAAATTTAAGTAAATACAGTTTCACCCCCTGCTCTGGAACCCACTGGAGGGGTAGTCTTCACTCTTCCCCAACAGTAACAGCAAAACACACAAAATCCACGGGGAGCATGGGGAGGAAACAAAAATAAATTTAAGTGCAGCAAAAAATGACAATGTGGAAAAAGCCTTCAATTGACTTGGCTCTAATGAATTTCGTCGCTCGGTGAGGGCTGGGTCCTCCTGCAACTCCTCTGCTGTACGCTCCTCTCTGGATAAGACTCCCACTCTACGCGTTTCGAAAGCAACTACTTTCTTCCTCAGGAGTGTGGAAGAAAGTAGTTGCTTTCGAAACGCGTAGAGAAACCGGAAGTGACGTCACACGCCAGGCGGAGCAGTGTAACAGCTGACCGGAGGCTGAGGCGGAGGAGTGGGGGAACGTTGCAGGACGGTGAGCCAGCTGGCTAAAGTCTTCCTACACTAATGCAGTGTGATATGCCCGTTTTTTATTGTTAGAATGTGAGTATGATATTTTATTGTTATAAAGCTATTTTATTTATTTACTGTGCTATGCCAGTTTTTCTCTCTACATTGGGGTACGTGATCCTGAGGACCTGATCCACTTTGATGACAACTGCATCGTCCATTTACCTATGACCATTTGAGTCAAGGCTGCCTATTTGACTCTTACATCTTGTAAGTAGTCAATACATTAGAGCCAAGTCAATTGAAGGCTTTTTCCACATTGTCATTTTTTGCTGCACTTAAATTTATTTTTGTTTCCTCCCCATTCTCGTGGATTTTGTGTGTTTTGCTGGAACAACCAACCAGCCAGAGCAGCAACCTTTTTTTTGGTTAAGTGAAATTCTGAGGAACCCCCATCCCTCTCTAATAGCGCGTCTGAGATCAGATGCATTGTAAGGAACCCCAACCCTCTCTAATAGCGTGTCTGAGATCAGGTGCATTGTAAGGAACCCCAACCCTCTCTAATAGCACGTCTGAGTTCAGATACATTGTAAGGAACCCCAACTTCTCTAATAATAGCATGTCTGAGATCAGATGCATTGTAAGGAACCCCAACCCTCTCTAATAGTGTGTCTGTGATCAGATGCAGTGTAAGGAACCCCAACCCTCTCTAATAGCGCGTCTGAGATCAGATGCATTGTAAAGTCTTCTGCATTTGGTACAATTTTCAAATGACCAGAAAATTGCAGGGAACCCTTTAGGGATACCCGGGGAACCCAAGGGCTACAATGAACCCTAGTTAAAAAACACTACTCTAAGGACTGTACTCCTGGTTAGCTAGACCCAAGTGTAACGAAGAGTTGGGGAGCGCAGGTATCACCATAAAAAGAAAACATAAAAAAATAGTGAAATATGCTTCAACTGGGTCTGAATATCTTAGCAGGTTCTGTGGAATGGGGACTCACATTTTCCTAGAACATACACAGCATTTCCACATCAATTAGGGTTTTGAGCTGCATTTTTCACTTTGTCAATATATTGCACGTTTATTTGTTAGTAATATTTCATTTTCTCACGTATCTATTTATTTGTTCACAGAGCACACCTCTTTTTGCGATCTATTGTGAATTCACACTATATCAATTTTCATATTATCACCAAGGAGCGCCCATCCCATTCTATTTGTCACATAGCTAGACCCGAGAGTGAGTTATCAGGAGAAATTACTGTTTGCTTCCAATGTTTAATAAAGATTGTTTGTCTTACTATATATTTCTGAAAGCATTGTATGTATGTATGTTTCCCTGGTGTGTTCCCTGTCCCTAGCGGCAATCTCATTGTTCCCTTGGCCCGCCCGCCCCCGCACACCTCTCATTGGCCTGAGGCGGAGTGACGGGCCAAAGGTCCACACACACACACACACACACAGTGCCCGTCACTCTCCCCCGTCAGCTGGACCGCACCTCAACTTCCACACCCCCCCCACCCTCCCTCTCCCGGTGCCCGAAATAATTCGGCACGGTGGGTTCCTTACCCGGAGTCCCGTTGTCCGGTTGGGCCTGCGCTGTTGATGGGGGAGAGTGTGATCACTAGGAGCCGTTGGTGCGGCTGCTGTGGCGGCCGCTTGATCCCCTCCAGCTCGACGGATGCAGTGCCGCCTCCATCACAGCAGGTGGTCGGTGGTGGTTTGGCGCCAGGGAAAGTGTGCTCGGGTGGGAGCACGTGTCTCCCGCGTGGCGGGTGGGGGCTCCGGCCGTAATCGGGGGGCGGGTGCGCAGGTTCCCCCCGTGCGGTGCAGCCTCCAGCACAGCAGGAGGGCTGTGGTGGTGTGTTTGGGGTGGGTGGCGCCGGGGGAGAGTATGCTCGCGCTGGGGCGGCCGCGTGTCTCCTGCGCGGCGCCATTTCTCGCCCCTGCACAAATTTGTGAGCCATGAAGTGTGTGAGCGGGGGACATTGTCCGGCCCAGCCTGCCACTCTTGCCCCCCCGCCAACTTCCCGAACCGGAGGGGGGGAACGGAGCTGGAAAGGGGTCGGGGGACCGGACTGGTAAATGGGAGGGAGTGACCGGACCTGTAAAGGGGGGGGGAGCTGGATTGATGGGAACGGGGGACAAACAGAGAGGGGGGAGACGGGAAGAGAAAGGGGGGAAGAGAGAGAGAGGGGGGGAGATGGGGGAAGAGAGAGAGAGATGGGGGGAGACAGGGGAAGAGAGAGGGCAGAGGGAGAGGGCACACAGGGAAAAAGAGAGAGAGGAGAGCAGGAAAATTACATCCCGGGCAACGCCGGGTCTCTCAGCTAGTCTTATATAAAAGCCTCATGCGCCATCACTGCCTGAGACCACCTCCTACTGCTGCCCTGCCACAAATCTACGGTGTAGCAGTGGACGGCTTGTGACCACACACCCGTGATCCTACCTGCCTGCATCAGTACTGAGTAGCCCAGTGGCTAGTGAACACATCCTAGTGATCCAGTACAGCCACAGTGACACTAGAGACTGCCCCTGAAACTACAGTACCAGCTTGATAGTGAGTGACCGCACCCCAGTGCTCCTGCTAATTTATATTGTTCTGGTGGTGCACCTCTAGGTTACATGTATGTTTTATTCTTTGATTTTGTATGTGCGATTTTTCATATTTTTTCTGATGGATATTACCTATTCTTTCTGTATTTTTACTTTCTGAGTGTGCATTGTTTTTTTCCTGGGTCTCATTATGGGGGCTTACCTTTGTAATTCGTGCCAGGGAGGCTATGTCACCCTCCTTGTTCTGAGACAGTGTGGCACGTGCATCATGTGCCGGTACGTGTTATTGCCCCAGTTACGACAGTGACTTAAATGCACTGGGTGCATGTGCCACATTGCATTGCACCTCACATTATATATGTCTTTTATTTTTATTTTCTTAAATGCTCCCCACATTCCTTATTTTTTGTCTATAATAAATGTGACCAATCAAAACCTAAACGAATAGTTTCTTCTAAGACCGAAGTTAACGAACGAGAATGGCATGTGTTAATTCTAAGTGATTAATGTCTTTTGTTTCCACTTAAAGTTTATTCCAGTTTTATGATGGGATGATGGGATGATGGGATTATGAGGGATACAAAAAATAAAAAGTTGGATGGGGAGATGGGTGAGTTGAAAGCGTGCAGTTCTGACATTTCACATGAATCACACATTTAGATATATTTTTTTTACAATCTTCTTTAAACAAAAAAAAATCTCCTCCTATGACGACCACCAGATGCACATTCCTCTGAGACCTATAGTCCACCCGTAGATCCACGGGTCCCAAATCCTATAAACATTTGTTGTAGTGTGTTTTAGAAAAGAGAGCTTTTCCCACAACATCTTTTCTTTAATTATGTTGATCACTTGCACTCTGGGTGGAGCTATTGCTTGTCCAGGAGGCGGCTATCGAACACTTTGCTGACGTTCGTATATGGGAGATAAGCCTGTGTTTGTGTGAGTTACCTCCCCCATTAGGCTAAGGCCCCGCTCCCAGAGTCAGTGCTCCCGCGCTGCAGACAGGTGGGGCGCTGACATACACAGACCGCGATATGCGGTCTGTAGGGAGCGGGAGGTGGGCGGGAGTGGGAGGCTTGAGCGGGAGGGCGGGCGTGGCTTGACCAGAGGGACCCGCTACTCTTCCCCCCCCCCCTCCTCCACGGGCTCGGGCTGGAGCTGACAAGCAACACACACACACACACACTCATACACACACGCAGGCACTCATACACACACACAGGCACTCTCACACACACACACACACAGACAGAGGCAGGCACTCACGCACTCAGGCACACACATACACAAACACAGATAGGCACTCAGGCACACACAAAACACAGACAGGCACTCAGACACACATAGACAAACACAAACACAGACTGCTTTCCCTCCCCGCTCCCGAAGCCTCTCCTCCTCCCGAAGCCTCCCCTCCTCATTGGCTCACAGCCACACAACGTGACGCATCGACGCTAGGGAATACAATTCTCTTGTATCCCTTAGCGGCTGACGCGCCACAGCCTGTAGCGAGCTGTGCAGCCAGGGTTAGTTTAATAAATAGCAATCATGTTTTATGAACCATGGTGGCAATAGCAGAAGGATGGAATAATTTATTTCAGCCTGATATTATGTCTGTATGGAATTTATTCCGTGGCCGTTGTGGCATGATGACACGAACCATTGGGCAATTGGTCAGTACAGGTACAAGATCAACAAGGCCATGGTAACATTTATAAAAGGGCTGGGTGGATACCCGGTAAGGCACTCAGAGTTACGAGAGGCTATGCCAGTATTGTTTTGGAAAGATGGGGTACAGAATGTCAGATAGTGGGAATTATGTGGTTAACATAGACCTGCAGGAGGGCGTAGATCAGGCTGTCGCCATGGCGGTGCCCAGAACAATTTAGGGAAGAAATGTTGTCTGCCTGGTGCGGAGAGCCCAAGACGTATAAGGATAGCGGATATAATGACGCCCTCATTGGGGCTTGTTGGAATAATTTTGCTACGCCTTAGTAAGGGTAGGAGTGGGAGCCACGGCGATGCCATTGAGGGCTCTGAACAACAATAGGGCTGCCTGGTAAAAAAGAGTTGCTAAAACTCAGGTTAAAAATATAAATAAATATAGATGACCAGCGCATCAGAAATGGATTGAATCCTTTTCATAAAAGTATAAGTCTCCGCTTGGACCATTCCACTGTATAGGGTATTAGTACAGCATCCCTGGCAGTGGATAGGGGACTAGTATCTAGTGCTCACTAGCACACAAATGTAGTACAGATAATGTCCCATACAAAGCTGATGAATATATAAACCCACAGGGGTAACTCACTGTTGTAGTTCCCAGGTCCTCAGTGCAGTCCAAATGCAGCTTCAGACGGCGTGCAGATCCACCAGAAGGATGAACAGGAGAAAAAATGGAGAAGGGCAGCGCACTGCCAGAAAAACAGGAGTAGGCTCACAATAAAATAAATCCTTTATTCTTGAAATGGATCCAACATAGCAGTAAAAGTCAGTCAATCCGCACTCATGCTTCCTAAAATGAAGATCTTGAAGTAGATCTACTCTCTCCTTTTACTGCTGCGGTAATGTGAAGGCACCCCTCCTTCACCAACATCCACTGTGGAGAAGTTCCAATGACGAATCCAACATAGCCCCATGAGAGCTCAAAAAGTCACCACACCTACGCGTTTCGCATATATACACACCTAGATAAAGGGCACACGGCCCGAAACACGTAGGTGTGGGGATTTTTTGAGCTCTCTAGGGGCTATGTTGGATCCATTTCAAGAATAAAGGATTTATTTTACTGTGAGCCTACTCCTGTTTTTCTGGCAGTGCACTGCCCTTCTCCATTTTTAAAAATATAAATAAAGCTGTAGCCCTGATTTTCCCCAAATAATGTGTCTCGTTATTTGAGGGGGATAAGTGGTCTCTTAACATGCCATGTCTGCATTTATATATTATATGTCTTTGTAACATTCCTTTTCTGTAAAAAAGGCTGGTACCTCTTTTTGTATGTTACAGGGCATGTCCCATAATACCTTTCTTTCCCCACATAGTGTATCTGTTATGTAAGTCCTGTTAACTCCAGGCAGTAACAGGTTAATCTATGGGCCTGTGACCCACCCCTTGAGCTTCACTTGTAAGTGAAGGAAGTAAGGTGGTGACTCATGGCCTGTGTATAGCCTATCAGACATGGGTACAGTCCATGAGCCCGCCCCTACCAGAGACTTCCAAGTGAGAGTAGCAAAATCAGTCAGTCTTGTCCTGGGAAGAGAAGAGAGCACAGGGGTCATCAGTCCCCATCGGGGGAAAGCATGCCCACCCCAGGCCGAAAGGCCTGGGGACCATCAAGACTCAAGGCCCCATACTATCAGGGTAGGCACCATCCAGAAGTCCTGGGACTTTGGACATCAACACCTATGCTGCAATAAAGAGCTGCAGTGATGCACAATAAAGCTATCTGTTCACTATACCGCTGCCTGGGTGTCAGTTCCTGGGTAGGAGGGGTAAGGAGTGTTTTGGTGGGAGCTGACGTCCTGCATCCCAGGAACCCATCACAGCTGGAGGCGCTGAAGCACTGACGATCAAAAGAACCAGAGAACCCCAAAAGCCTGTCCTGTTGCCCCTTACCATGGCGGCTTTACTCCGCTCTCCTGAACCAGCAGGAATGCCTCAGCACCATACACACATACATTAGTAACACAGGTAGAGTCCCCAGTAATGGTCCCTATATGAGATTGGGGGGGGGGGGGGGGAGGGGACCAGTGTTACATGTACATTAAATCTAAAATGTAATAAACACTGTCTTTCGGCTCCAATTGAACCCAGTGCCATCTTCAAGAAATTAACCGTATTTTTGGAAACACATTTGGCTGCATTGCGGTTTTATGTTAATTACATCTTTTTCCAGTAACGGGACCAGAAACGCCTGAGGTGAAGTCCTTCAATTATTCTTGTCGGTGTCAGTATAATTGGGGTGCAGTATGGCAGTTTTTGGGGAGAAATTGCTCATTTTTACTGCCCTGCGGGGAGGTAAATGACTCGGTTGGATAGCTGGATGTTTTAACCCCTTTCACATACGCAAGCCAGGTGCACACAGGTGTAGCATTCATGACAAGTAGGTTAAAATGTCTCCATAGGACGTTCTCCCTGTCTAGGAATTAGACAGAGGAGCTAAAATGTACCTATTTCCTCGAGCCACGTGTTGTTTACAAATGATTTCTTTTTTTTCTGTCTGCAACGTGGAACTGTTCCTTTAAGACTTTAATAGTGTCGCCTTCCACGCACACAATCTGACAAACATCCCCTGCCGCCATAGATTTAAATGATATTATCCTCCGAAAGGTATCAGTTTTACACAGTTCAGCTGCCCCCAGAGGCTTCACTGGGATCACAGTCTGCAGTCTCCTAAAAGGGAATCAATAAACTGAGAGCGACTGAATGCCTCACCTGTCAAACACACACTCATTCAATATTGCTGCAGGCGGGCACGGCTCAGAACTACATGTTGCAGCAAACGCTGCTCTCAGCTGGGTGCTGGGCTTTATATTGCGATGCCTCCACCCCTTCCATTTCCGGAGAGACAGCAATACAGTATGTTGTCAACCCTTGTGACAAGGAGGTGGTGGTCCCTCTCACCTCCACTGCAAAGCCATGTGACGCCGCGCAGCCAACTTCACTGCAATTGGAGGAGGAAATTGCAGCAGGATGCCGGAGAATGCCAGAGATGACGCCGCCGCCGCATCACACCGCACCCCTCAGCCAACTGGAGATTGACGACGGCAACCGGTAGCCCGGAGGTAAGGGCCTGAAACCCGGAGTCTCTGGGTCAAAAATGGAGACTCCGGGTCAAACCCGGAGAGGTGGAAACCCTGAATGACACTGACTCTGATGACAACGACACTGAGTCCGAAGCAGGGGAAGTTGGTTCAATTCCCGGTGTCGGCTCCTTGTGATGTTGGGCAACTCACTTTATCTCCCTGTGCCTCAGGCACAACAAATAGATTATAAACTCTACAGAGCAGGGACTTGTGCCTGCAAAAATTCTATGTACAGCGCTGAGTACACTGTCAGCGCTATACAAGAAAAAAACAACAACTATTATTATTAAATGGTCTTTTCAGTCGATGTATTTATTTTAAAAATCTAATGCTTTGTTCGGGAGATGAATAGTTGAAATATAAAGAGGCTTATTCCATATCTGCTGAAGCGACCAATTTCAGTGGAAATTCCCATTGTAGTCGATTGGGGGAATTTTACCCAAAGGTGGCCTGATCGGCTGCTTTGGTAGATATAGAATAAGCCCTGTAAGTGTCCAAAATAGACGATTGGCTGCTTTTAAATATAGGTTAACCCCGCCATTACCCCTACCTGTCAATGATGCAATGTATTTATTTATGTATGCACAGTTTATTGTACCAGTCCTATATATGTTATTCTTAAAGTATGTAAAACAGTGATGTACAGCACTGTCCAAAAGGATGGACCTGCAGGGGTTAATTCTGTCTTGCAAAATGAGCTGTAATGACATCAGAGTTTGGTATTGTAGGCCTGGACACTGTGATGGGATTAGGCCCATTCTTGAGGAACCAGGGAGAGGTCAACCACCTTAGACCTGGGACTGGATCTATATTGTAGGCCTGTGGAAGGAGTTTGTATGGGCATTGTCCTATGCCTGCCTATACCTTGCGGACTATGTTAAGGATAAGATAACCATATTTGGGCATGCCATTTTGGGCTTCCTGGCCCACCTTCTACCCCAGTAACCTCATCAACCTGGTCTAGGGCCAGAGGCACAGGCCAAGACAATTGTTCCTACCCAGGCTGGCTGGCATCTCCCTGATTGGGATTCCTTCTCCCCAGCCTCAACTGAGTCATTCTTGACCTGATAGCCTTTGTGAAGGCTGTATGCTAACAGAGCTGAAAGTGCTGACATGGAGTCAGCAGAAGGGAATCAAGGAGACCCAGTGCAAGGGTCTGGGCATCCGGTTGAGCTGCAGTCTGTGTGTGCGGCGTTGGCCTGAGCTGTTTGGAGTGAAGCAACGGTGAGGAATTTAAAACTGCTGGCTAACAGGACAGCGGCGCAAGTTGGGAACGTGTATCGGGCTAAGCTTTCGGAGAGTGGTCCCGGCACGTATGACTTTAGGTCGTTCTCCCAGTTACGTGCATTTGTGTGTTTGTCTTATGTACTGGAAGTTTGTGGAATCTTTTTCCAATAAATTCACGTTTGTTCTTCTCTGTAGTTCTGTCAAGTGTACTGATCCCTGGTGTAATTGTCCTGCTCTCCCGTGACAAGCACTGTTAGTGAAAGTCCTCCTTTTAGCCATATGTTTGCCATTTGTTCTATGATGTCACATCTTTACTTACATGTCATGTGTGCCTTCCTTCCGACCTGCTGCTGTTCTTGGGGAGGGTTCCAACAGACTGTCATTGTGTACCCCTCCATACAGACTACTGCTGGATTCATGCCATGGATTCGATTCTTCATGGCACTTAGTTACTCATCCTTTTGTACCCTGTGTTAATTAGCCTACTTTGTGTGTTGTGAAGCTCTGAAAATCATGTGCATATAATTCGCTTTGTGGATTTCCGTTAAACCCGGGGGAAATACCATCTGTCACTAATTTAGGTAACCTGATGTTATTTGCCCTGATTTAGTGGAGCTTAGAGTGTCTGGCCCAGAGTGTCTGGCACACGCCATTGCTGACGTTTGCAAGTATGTATTTTTAATATATATTTATTGTTTTTTTTCAGGTTTTACTTGTCATAATAATAGACTTTCCTTTTTGCGTTACAATTGTTTTTTTTTTTTGTTATTTCTTTTTTTTACAAATATTCACAGGAATTACCATACATTTGACATTTGTACACCTCTTATATAACTTCAAACCTACTATTCTTTTTTTAAGCATTGAAGAGTAGTTCTCACTGTGTGACTTTACATCCATACGAGAGCTGTACAAGGAAGTATAATAATTATCTAACATCTACTAACGCTCTCGGATTGCAAAAGTAGCCAAAATAAATAAATATGCAACTATTTACTGTCTCCATTGGATCGTTCCTTCTTTTGTTTAAGAATGTGTTTTAAGGCTCTGTTCTCACTCCTCCCGTGAGCTTCATGGCAGTCTTGAAAACAGTGGGGACAACCTTCCCACACGTGGCTCTGAGTTTCTCATTCCCTAGAACAGTACAGGCATACCCCGCATTAACGTACGCAATGGGACCGGAGCATGTATGTAAAGCGAAAATGTACTTAAAGTGAAGCATTACTTTTTTCCACTTATCGATGCATGTACTGTACTGCAATCATCATATACGTGCATAACTGATGTAAATAACGCATGTGTAACAGGCTCTATAGTCTCCCCGCTTGCGCACAGCTTCGGTACAGGTAGGGAGCCGGTATTCCTGTTCAGAACGTGCAGACAGGCGCATGTGCGAGCTGCCGTTTGCCTATTGAGCAAGATGTACTTACTCGCGAGTGTACTTAAAGTGAGTGTCCTTAAACCGGGGTATGCCTATATCCAGTCTGTCTATTTTGAAAAATTCTACTGTACTAACTTGGATTCCTGGGTTTAAATTGTTGGGGCCTGTTTTCTCTCCAAGGGATCGTTATGCATTTTATTGCAGCCATTAGGATTATGTCCACTATTTCTGATATTTTTGTTTGCCCCCCACCCCCCCCCCCCCTGCTGCCACTTATCCACATTGTCAAAAAGAAGTGGGATGGGGTTTACCTCTAGGTCCATTCCCAATCTGCCATTGATATATTTTGTTACTTATTTCCAAAAAGCTTGAATGTATCTGCGTGTCCAGAAATGAAGTATCATGTCAGCCATCTGATTAAATATCCTATATTGTGATCAAGAACACCGGGACTCCCAGCTTTGCCGGATACGTCAGGGCAAATTTGATGCCTTTGTGGTAGAGCTGGGTACAGACATTGGAAAACTCCTTCCTTTTTCTCGCCCCCTACACTGAAATATCCTGGAGGATCAGGATTTAATTGCCTTCCAGTTCCAAATTTGTTTTGGATTTGCCCGTTGTGAAAATCTTGTTTCTCTATGAGAATTCTAGGTCTTGGCTATTCTTTTGCCTATTTTCTCAGAGGGCCTCCCATAGGTAGAAAGTACAGGTCCCCTTGATCTTTGATGTCCTCCTAATTTTACTCACCCCTCCCAGTCTACAGTTTTTATTGTTTAATGTGTGCCCTGATTTACGTGGGTTTCTAGGGTTATTTAGCTTCCCGCTGTGATGTCTCAGGTTACTGTCTCTCCCTGTTGCAGCTCACCTGCTTCCCCTCTGCTGGGTTGCAGGCCTCAGCTACTCAGCGGCCATCTTGGACTCACTGCCTTCAGGCAAATGGGGGGAGCTGAGAAGGGGAAGACCCATTGCTGCTTTAGGTGGTCTTGGCTGAGTCGACCATTTTGTCACCGGGGGGGGGGGGGGGGGGGGGCGCTATGGTTCTCAACAATCCGTGGCAGTTCTCCATCTGTTACCGTGATCCAGTCTCTCGACCCCGCGGCCGCTGCTCCGCCATGGTTCGTGCTTGCCTCGGCTTACTCCGGTGATCTTTCGCTTCCTCCCCGTTGTCGATCGTGGGTCCAGTTTTTTGCCCGCTTCTTTCTCGCTTGCTGTGAGGGCTTACTGTATCAGGAGCTGGTCTGCGCCATTTTGGTTCCTGGCTGTCCAGGCCCTCAGCTTCTCTTCACGGTCCTGGCCACCTGGTTTCCTCTTTTTATTCAGGATTTTATTTTATATTCTTGCTCAGCAGCTCGCAGTCAATGTTTGGGGTTGATTTTCTATCCCTTTTTCTTAATAATGTGTGTTTTTATTTTTCTGTCGCCCAGAGCTCTGGCGTTACATGTGTTGTTCTTTTCGTTGCTGGCCACGTCTCAAGTATATTTTTAACATAATTCACAACTTTTTAATTTTTTTTTTTTTTTAGTATGTTTGTCACCAGAGAGTGACAGGAAAGCATTGTCAAAAGAAAAAAACAGTTGATAAATCTAATGCGTTTTTCACAGGCTATTCGCGTGAACTTTAACCAAGAGCTGCCCTTCTTTTTGATGAGAAAAGATATACATTTTTCATCCAAACTGACCCTGCAGCTCTTCTGTTTGTTTGCTGAGCTACCTGTCTATGTGGGTCTAACTGGGAGCAGCACCACTGTCTCTTTGATTCATTACACTACTCCACACAAGCCTTGTTATAATGCCAGCCATCCTCTTCTGAGCTCGCAGAAATAGATTTTTCCATGCAAGTGGAAAGATGAAAGTATAAGCATAGGAGTACAGTTTACAAAACCCCGAGGCGATCGTCCGCCCTACGCGTTTCACTAAACAATTAGCTTCCTCATAGGCTCTCACGTATGGTATCTAAGGCTCATATATATATATATATATATATATATAGATCTGTATATATATATATATCTAGTATATATATATATATATATATATATTATAGTATATCACCACCAAACACAGTATCTATACATAGTAAATATATATATATATATATATAATAATATATATATATATATATACCCATATAATGATGCCACTACCACTACCGTAATATGTACCTAGTAGGTCTGTGTGTAGCATATAGGCAATTTATAAGGAGCATAATATATATATAATGTCTGCAGAGTAGTACTATAAATAAATTGTACAAGGCATATTATATAACAAATTAAGTGTGTCTCTAAATACACTACACATATTTATACAGAGTTGTACTGTAGAGAGATTATACAAACGTATAAAGAGTGTATCTCTGTATATAATAGAAATATGTATACATGAAATGGAAAATGTTATATAAAATATACACAAAACATACACATTATAAAATTCACTTATTACACACGTTTATACGAATCCCTATGTAGTTATACCAACATTAAGATTTTGACTATATCCATGTTATCCAGCAGGGGGAAATTATATATATAAATCCCTATGGTTAGTTACACCGGTGGTGCGCAAAGTGGGGGGCGCCCTCCCTAGGGGGGGGTGGGAGATTTCTTCTTGGGGGGCGCAGGCCATTGCAGGGGCCCCGCGCTCTTCCCCGAGGCATTAAAATTAATGCGGGGGATCGCATGAGGCCTCTGCAACGCTATTACTTACCTTGACTCTGCCGGAGTCACTCGTGTCCATGGCAACGCGGTCTCAAATTATGCCGCGGGGTCATGTGACGTCACTCGCGTCAAATGACACTACGGGTGACGTAACATCACATGATTTGTCGCCGCATCAAGGTAAAGTAGGGGGCGCGAGTACCAGCGGAGGGAAGGCAGGGGGGCGCAGCTGCAAATGTTTGCGCTCCCCTGAGTTACACCAACAGACAGACACTAGTTAGTGAGGGTTTCCCCCACCCTAGGGGAGATATGGCGGCTACTACGTGTGTGGTGCTTTACCTGCGGCTCACAGGAGGCCTGAACCTCCGCTGCTGGGAGCCCGGGGTGTACCCGGATTTTCTGGTGACAGCGTCTACATCTGTGAGGGATCCTTACAGCCCCGGATAACCCCTTCACAGGACCCCAATGTAATAATTACACACAGATTATGTAATAACAGGTTTACTGACATGCAAATGATAATACCACAATATGTATACCTAGGCCTTGCACGTCCTTACCCACACACCTATATACCCACTATGGACTATGTCCATCCACTTAGTCCACACCCCAGTGAGAGTGTCCCCCAATGTAGAGGTGCCCTGGGCACCTACCCAACCTGGTGTCCACAGTAGCCACCCCACCTGGAAGTGTGTGACAGCGCTGCCCACAGTGTTATAGTTGATTCACTTTGTAGATGGTGGTATACCTACCGGGTGCTCCAACACCCGGTAGTGCCAACTGAAGACAAGGGTCCACCCGGTCCCATGCTGTCGCCGTCAGCGATGGGACCCACCTTAACAGTCTCTTTATGCAGGGGTGGTCTAGTCCCAGACCATAGGCTGCATCTGCTGCGTGGCGTCCTCTGCTGTGTCCCTAATCAGATAATGGGGCAGTGTTCCTGTAGCAGCCGCAACCTAAAGGGGAGTCGGGACCAAGCTGGGGCCTAATAGGGGGTCACTGGCCTAGTGCAGTGGCCACAGATACCCTGCACATACACCCTCACCCTTCTGTGTCCCAGCTCCGACTGGTGTGCTTCTCTGCGCGCCAAATGTATCAACTCCCTAAGCAGGGAAATCCTGGTGCCCCATTGGCTGCTGTGTGCTGCTGACGATCAGTTATAAAAGTCATGACATAGAGAAGTCTCAGGAAAAAGTGTAGAGAATCCCACATATATCAAATGTAACTACAGACAGTCCTCGGTTATCCAACGGAATCCGTTCTGGAAGTAGCGCTGGATAGTGAGACCGTTGTAAAGTGAGTCCCATGTTAATCAGTGGCGGTGAGCGTTGGATAACGCATTCTGGCGTCGATAAACAGCCCATAGGGTGGCATTGTAAAGCGGTGGATATGCCATTCGTTGTAAAGTGAAACGTTGGATAGCGAGGACTACCTGTAACAAATACGCGAGTACAAAAAAAAATCAGTTATATAAAAAAAAACTTTAAGAATAGTTTTATGAAAAATCTAAAAACAAAATTCCAAAAATGAATTACAATATATTGGGGAATTTCATTCATCAGAATTTTTCTGATCCTTCCCAATTTAACGAAGAAGAGGAGAGGTGGACATTAAAGGTCTACACAGGTGCCACCTTTCACCCAAGAATCAATTGATGTCTATATCTACCTTTAGACCTTGGGGTTGAAGGGTTTTTAATTTATAAATCCACATCGTCTCTCTTTGTGAGAGTATATTGATCCAGGTTCTCCCCCCACCCCCCCTTATATTGGGTTTTACATCATCTATTCCTTGGTTAAATTACAAACAAATCTAGAAGTGCAAATACCTGTGAAATATGGTATATAGAAAATGGAAAAAATGAATATAACAAATGAAAACAATTCACACAAGTGACACATCCGCACATAAACACCAAGTGAAAAATGTAGTGACTTTTTTTTTTATTGAAAAAATGTTTCTTATTCAGGGATTTATTTGCAACACTGAAATAGTAATGATTTACTGCTCTGACCTTCAAAATTGTGTTCAGTCTTCAAAAGTGGTGAATTCTTGTATTTGTGGGGAGCGCTCCCGGTAAAGCATTCTTTAAAGATGATACAACATATTCGATAAACCTGTGAAACCCCAGCCTGCCTGTCCTATTCTCAGTGTATCCTACTACAGCATCAACAAAACTTAGAACTTTTTTGAGAAAGCAATTAGTTGCAGTGGCTCTAGAAAGTAAAATATGTTTTGGGGCATAAACCTGCTGATCTCATGGGGAACCCCCAGAGTCCTGCCGAACAGTGGTGCGCAAACTGGGGGGGCGAGAGATTTATTTGGCGGGAGCGCGGCGGTTAAATTAAATGCCAGGGGACCGCGCCAGGCCTTTGCAACTTCACGTACCGCGATCCAGTTGGCTTCGGCGACGCATCACCGTGTCCACGCGGCATCATTTGACGCTTTAGACCAGGTAATGGGGGCACGAGCAGGGGAGGGGGGGGGAGAGAGCCGGCAGGGGGGCACAAGGCAAAAAGTTTATGCACCCCTGCTGTAGAACATAAATTTAAAAACATGGCTTTATTTCATTCTTTAGTGTCTTCATCAAATGTAAATCCATGTTTCAACCATGATACATTTGTAGCAAGTTTCTTTGCAAAAAAGAAGTTTACAAGATCATACATTTTGCCGATCAGCTGAAGCTTAATCAAAAATCTATTTAAAAAATCATGTTGGGTCCTAATACCATATAATCAGGGCCGTCTTACCATATGGGCACGCTGGGCTGTTGCCCGGGGGCCCCACAGCAGAGGGGGGCCCCACGCGCCCGGCCCATGCGTGCCCACCATAGGGTTGCCAGGTGTCCGGTTTTCACCCGGACAGGCCGATAATTCTGCTGCCTGTTCTCCGGTATAAAATTGTTGCGGCAGTGGCAGCGCGAGGGCTGGCATGGTCAGTGGCGAGGGCTGGCATGGTCAGTGGCGAGGGCTGGCATGGTCAGTGGCGAGGGCAGGCATGGTCAGTGGCGAGGGCTGGCATGGTCAGTGGTGAGGGCTGGCATGGTCAGTGGTGAGGGCAGGCATGGTCAGTGGCGAGGGCTGGCATAGTCAGTGGTGAGGGCTGGCATGGTCAGTGGCGAGGGCTGGCATGGTCGATCATCTGGCAACCCTACCCACCAATGCTAAAAATGTAAAATCTCCGTTCTAAGTCTAGCTAGGAGGGCTCGCTCTCTCCCTGCCGTGGCGCCCGGCACCCCGGCTTGCTCTCCCCCCGCCCGGCACCGCTCGCTCTCCCCCGCCCGGATGATTTCACTGGTCTTCCCCCCCATTGGCCTATTTCCGATGCCTATCACTGTTAGATGTGGCTTGGGGACTGGCTACTGTGGTTTTTCCACCAATCACCCTGGACGCATAGGTATAAATGCACAGCCATTCTTGTTCATGTCATTCCCTTTCATAAAGTTGCAAAGTGTGACGAAACGCGTCAGGGTACGCAAATTACGACATTACATCATCACACGTGCACGCTTTACGGCCGGAGCGTGCAGGGAGCTGTATTGAGGCTGATACTCGTATGCTACACTGGAAGCAGACACGTGGAATACAATCTGCGGGACTCAACAGAGGATGAACTCTTACTGGTGAATCGGCAGGATATCTCCTTTTGGACTGTCGACGTGATCCGGGACGGTGCTTACCTCGTTGGTGGTGATATGATCACAAATTGCATGTTATTTACTATCTTTGTGAGTGTTTTTAATCCCTTTCCTTATCCCTATTTTTATTAAATGTACAATTTTACGCTATGGGGCGCGCGCTCTGTTTTCTTTTTGTCTCTATAGAATCTACATTGGAACTGGTTCTTCCATTTGAGAGCAGCCGTGGACCCCTGGACTTGGTACATTTTTTGCTCTGTTTCACCCATCAGGACTCATTCCAGGGTTTGGACTTTTGCATCTATTTTTCATATTGATTTTTTTTTTATGCATGTACATTCTATTTTTCATGTAATTTAGAGTGCAGTTTTTAGTTTGTCTAGCATTTATGCACTACACTTAAATTTAATTTTCCTTTAACACAGGTTTATTTATATATAGGCTCTATTGTTAGTTTCTAGAACTATCACTTTTCATTTATTTGCACATGGCACATAATATTTATATCACAATATAATGCACGTAGTTTCACTAGTGGCGCTACCTTTGATCTTTTTTTTTATATATAATAATATATATATATATATATGATATATAGAATATATAATCAAAAAATAAATAGATGATACCGTTCTGTGGCTAACGAAATGCTTTTATTTGTGCGAGCTTTCGAGATACACTGATCTCTTCTTCCGGCGATGTTACAATGAATGAAGCAAGGATAACTGAAAAACAGTGTCTCTTGGAATGTTATCTGTGCTTGTCCTTCCCCCGTGTGGATGTGTTTTATGCCTAGAGGTGTCAAAGGGTAACTGAAAGCAAGTGAAGAAAGAGTGTGTATGTGTATCAGTGTGAATAAAAATTAATGGAGAGCCCACAGTATAAACAGTGCTCTACACAAGGTGTGTGTGGAGTGAGAGGGATATAAATGGTGTGGGTGGGTGTGGAAATGTGAGAGTTTGTAGCACAACTAAAAGTGTGTGTGGATACTATGTGGTCCCTATTGGTGTATATGGATGGAAAAATAAGGAGTATTAGTATGTGTGAGAGACAGCTGTGTGTGCATACATATAGCACAGTATGTACAGACATGGCCTTTAGCGCTCATGGGAAGAGAGTTCGCTAGTGTCAGTAATGACTCATAAAATTTCGATCTCTGTTTAGGCCACTGCTAAGTGTCCCGAACAGTTGCATAAATTTGTATTCATGCAACCGTCTCTCTTTCGGGGTTTTAAGATTACCTTTGAGTATGGCAACCCTCAGATCGTTCATCTTATGGCCAGAGTCAGAGAAATGTTCGCCAACAGGACTGTCTCTTGTTCCGCGTGTGATGCTGTGGCGATGCAGGTTCATTCTCTTGTTTAGCCCCTGTCCTGTCTCACCTATGTAGTAGCAGCCCCCTGGGCATTTCATGCACATGATGAGGTACACGACATTGCTGGAGGAACAGGTGAACCCTCCTCTGATTTTGTATTCCCGATTCTTGTGTGGTATTTGTATTGTGTCCGCTGTGTAGAGCATTGCGCAGGTTTTGCATCTTGGGTCCTGGCATGGTTTTGTCCCGCATTCAGTTGTACTGCTGAATATATATGTATGTATTGGGGGCGTCACAACTTTTACCATTGTGTCCAGTATTTTTGGACAAGCCATCTGGCAACCCTACCCACCAATGCTAAAAATGTAAAATCTCCGTTCTAAGTCTAGCTAGGAGGGCTCGCTCTCCCCCCGCCGTGGCGCCCGGCACCCCGGCTTGCTCTCCCCCGCCCGGAAGTGGAACCCCGGCTCCGCTCGCTCTCCGCCCGCCCGGCACCCCGGCTCGCGTCACAACCGCACGCAGCCTAGCAGTGCAGCACTTCCGGTGCCTGCTGCTGCTGCTAGTGAGCGCGTGGGAGGCTGGGAGCCACAGTCTGCATAGGTTAGAAGTATATACCAGTGACTGTGTCTTTATTGTGATATTTCTTCAGATAAAAAAGGGGGTACAGGTGGTGTTTTTTCCCTGTACTGCAGTTATAGCAAAGTGATGTTTCTCTTGTGAGGTATTGTAAAAGTTATATGAAAGATTGTTTTATGAATAACACTGTAACAGAAAGATGTCAGAATAAATTGTAAACTAGATATTCAGGGGATATTAACTATTCGTTAACAAATCGTTAATTTACATTTTTATTCATGTGATTGTGTAGGCAGGGCCCCGTGCACTGCTTTGCCCGAGGGCCCCGTGCACTGCTTTGCCCGAGGGCCCCGTGCACTGCTTTGCCCGGGGGCCCCTAATGTTGTTAAGACGGCCCTGCAGATACTGTGAAGCAGCTTCCCAGGGCTGGGGAATATTTCACCCAGGAAGTAGCTTCACAGCATATTGAATGAGTCTAAAAAAGATACACTTGACTTGCACTCCTTGTGTCAGAATAGCGTATAGTAGACTATTGGTGGTGCAGTCGGTCCTGAAGAAAGTGCGGGTTGGATCCCAAAACGTTGTGCACTTCGTCTTGTTTCACCAATAAATGGTCTGAGTTGATTATATATGTTTGTCTGGCATTCTTTTTCTATTTGGATATTGCAGAGAGAAGGAGCGGCTGAGTGAGTAAGGACACTTACTCTGTCAACAAAGACCCCAAGTTTAAACCTGGTTCAATTCCCGGTGTCAGCTCCTTGTGACCTTGGGTAAGTCACTTTATCTCCCTGTGCCTCAGAAACACAGAGTGTAAGCTTATCTGGGCAGGGGCTGTGCCTGTAACGTTCCTATGTGCTGCGCACTGCACACTATACTGTAACATTCCTAGGTGCTGCGCACTGCGTTCTGTACTGTAATTGTGAAGCGCTCTGAATGCCATTGGGAGAAAAACGCTATATGAGATAAAGTTATTATTATGGTATTAAAGAAACTGATCTTTGGCTGCAGGCACACTCAATAACACAAGAAATAATATTTCAAAGGCGCAGCGCTCGTTGGAAGATTCAAAAGGCTGGATAGGGGGATATTATCAAAAGGCTGCAAAACACAGAATAGAAATCTGCCACTTTGCACCAGCGCCATATATATGAAATCTCTTACATTTGTGGTAGATCACTTAGGCGCAGAGGTTGATGCCACGTGAGAACAAGTAGGTTTATTTGATGCAAAGAGAAGAAACCTTCACCAGTTACAGTGCATGTGCAACTTTTGACACATCTCATTGTAACATTGCCCTGACTGTGTACTGATCTAACACCTCCCATAACCCCGGCTCCCCAAAACGCCATGTGGTGCATGTGACGCGGAAATCAAGCTGAGCTCCTTGATGCAAACGGACGCAAAGTGAATGTAATACAATTGGCACCCGTATTTAGAACATTGCCACAGTTTGCGACACAGTGTTCATACAACATCTCCCAAATTCCATATCACAGTACACAGTTATACCAACAATTTGGTCTAATAAGAAGCCTTTTCAAGGTCAATAATCACAATTACTAATCACAATTGTTCACCTCAAAAAGGGGTGTAGCTGTAGAATTTATTACAACAAACGTTTTCAATCTTCCAATGAATGCCACTTCTCTAACATATTTAGGAATTTACTCATGTTAAGATATATACATTTTTCAATATTCTTTTATAATATGTACCTACAGTAAGTTATTACATAGCTAGTGGTTATTGTGTGAGGTTACTTTGAGTACACAGTGTCGGAGAGAGAACTCTAGCCAGGTAGCACCACACACAGCACCACTACTTTTATAGTTACAAATTTGAGGCTACACCAACTTTTTCAGCAAAATGTTTTGTTTTTTTTAGATATTCTCACTTTCCCCCCCCCCCCATGAATATTGCAAAACACACCTTCTTATTTAAAAATGCCTAAATTACCCCTACATGAAACCTCTTTAAATTGGCCACATAACCACTACTTTTCAAGTCACCTCCGCAATGTACATGATTTATTTTTGTAAATCAACAATAAGTACCTTTAACATTTAGATAGCATGACAAATATTCCCAATGAATCTTCTGGGGCTAACTTTTCTATTTAACGCCAAAATGTACAGCTTGAGAAATGGAGCCATTTGTCTTGTGCTGGCAGGTAGGCAGAAAGATGCATGCTGGTAACAAGTGTATTTACTTATTTATTAAATACACACACACTGCTACCCCCCCAAATACACACACACACTACTACCCCCAAATACATACACACACCCAAATACAAGATTCTAACATCTGTTCTATCATGAGGGAATGGCTCATAGGAACATGCATATACATGGACAGAGTGGAAGTTCTCCAACATGCGGGTGCCCCTAAGGTCTACTCCGTTTGGGTGAAGGACTTTGAAGGACGGGCTATTAAGAAGCCTGATCCCAAATATTACAAGTAGTGTCCCATACTCTTTATGTTGAAGAACAAGTAATTTATCATCGCTGTAAGCAGTGGATGACCAGGGTTCTATTATGGTTATATGTACCATCATGATGTATGACCTGTATTGTTATCTTGCAGGTTCCAGACTGACAGATGGTGGGGACCATAGAATTTCACCCAGGGGAGAGTGTAACAGGGAATGTCTATTCTGCCTTCCTTTCCCCGTTATGTAAGTTCCTGCTAGCTGTAGGCTGACAGGTTAATTATGTGGGCCTTTGGCCCTCTCTGATGCACAGAAGTGTGGTGGTGACTCATGGCCTGTGTAAGCCTATCAGGGATAGGTATAGACCATGAGCCCGCCCTTCTGGTTCCTGATGAGGGGCCAAATGTAGTCAGTCCTGGTCTGGAGGAGAAAGAGACCAGTAGGGCTGTGAGTCTCTCCCATCGGGGATGAGCGTGCCCACCCCCAGCCCATCTGATTAGACCAGCAGATACCCTGTACTATCTGGGCCAAGCATCATCCAGAGGCCTGGAGCCTCTAAGTCCCTGCACTGCTGTATGTGGAACATCCGCAGTGATTGCCAGAATAAAGACCCTTGTTCATCAAACTCCTGTCTAAGTGTCAGTCCCTGGGCAGGATGGATGAAGCATGCAATAGTGGGGGCTGATCTCTGAACACCCTGGAGCCCACTACGGCTGGAGGCGCTAAGCACCCTGAAAAGAAGCTCAGAGGAAGAACCTAAGCCTGTCCTGATCTCCCACCATCGCAGATCAGATCAGCTCTCCTGACCCTAACAGGTATTCGTACCACACACTAGGTAGCAGAATCTGTGTATCTCCCAGAGGGTGAGGGGAAACAGTGCTACATATATATAATGTTAGATTACATTTACTACTTGGTTTCTTGCACTATAGTACTCTGCTAATAATATTATTAGTCTAGCATATTTCTCGTTGTTACACTGGTGTTGGGTGAGCAATTTGGCGTACAGATAGCGCCATCTGTTAGTAGTACACCAGCCAAAAATTAATACCATTACCGTTACATTGTTAGGTAAAGTCAAGTGTTTTGCATACAGAATAGATATCATTGTCTACTCACCCTCCAATCTGCAAGTATATTAGCCAATAATTTCCTGATTTTCCCTACTTATTTAACGTTTAACCATCTATTTGGTGGGGGGAAAAAACCAGTCCAACACCAAAGGCAAACAAACCGAGTTTTAACCAAACAAAATCTAAACAAAAATATTTTATTTCTTTTTTATAGATCTACTACCAAATCACCACTGAAAGAGCCCATCCTTAATCGGCATACGTACATTGTTGGTAACGGGCCCCATATCAGCCTTTATGCAGCCAGAGCAGGCTTTCAAGACTGCTCATTAAGATCTTATCAGAGGATTTGCAGGCAACGTCTTTGTTTATTATGTGCACGACACTCCCTAATAGAAGTCCTGGCCAGGTGAGAGTCATATATAACAGTAGATAACAGTCCCTCTACTAGAAAGATATTGGGAGTGATTGTATTGGAGAGAATATCCTTACTCTTTCATAGAAGGAATGAACAAAGCAGGGACATTTGTGCTGATTGTACACTTAATCTTGATGTATTTGGAAAGCCTAATAAAGATTTATAATCAAATTATATTTGAGGAGATACCAGATTAATAAAATGACATCGGAAAGGATGGTCGGAGCACAGCAATGATGAAAAAGGGCTGGATGCAAATGATAAGATTTAATAGGCACAAAAGCAATACAAGGAGGTAAGAAACCTCTAACGCGTTTCACACTGTAAGAAGTTCTTAAAGCGACATCACGATTAACCCATTAAGGCCGTTAACCCCTTGCATTACTTGGAAGTCCCCAGAGTGGACAGGGGGCTACACGGGCCTAAATGAGATTATCCTCCAAATATTAGTTAGGCTATCCCTTAGTGAGTGGGAAAGACTACCCTCCATTAAATAACCATATCCTATTATGAGCAAGACTGACTTCCAATGACATACCCTCCAACTGTAGCTATTTAGCAACTTGTGTTTGGGGCATGACTCATGGAACGCTTAAACCTTTCTCACCGACTTCCCCACAGCTCTGGAATGCCCTGTCCCTCAATATCCCACTAGCACCCTCTCTATCCATGTTTAAGACCCATCTTAAAATATACCTGCATAACAAAGCATATGAGTAGCTCCATGGCTAATACTATACACCTCATACATCGACTTTGGTCCCTTGCAGACGTACTTACCAGAACACCCTCCTACTGTCTCTGTACGTTCCTCCTACTTACCAAATAGATTGTAAGCTAATCGGAGCAGAGACTCCATTTCCTAAATGTTACTTTTATGTCTGAAGCGCTTATTCCCATTATGTGTTATTTATATGATTATGTCACGTGTATTACTGCTGTGAAGCGCTGTGTACATTAATGGCGCTATATAAAGATATACATACTAAGTGGTTCCGTTCCCTTACTGAATGCTGCTATTGTTGGATCTGAGCAGATTATAGCAGACTTTGTGGACACCGCCATGGTGGCAGAGGAGCCAATCTTGAACACAACGCGAGCGATAGCTTGGCGGTCCCCTATAGTTACCCGGAAGCGAGCCTGGTGAGATGCCATCTTCGTCTGGAAGTCAGGAAATCTGCTGTTTACCTCTGCTCAGAGGCGAACTTTCCCGAGAAGTATTTTTTTGCAAGTGAGAGAGGTGATACATAGAAGCAACGGCACAGCATACTTTAAAGAGGCAAGCGGCACTTAAAAAAAATATTACATTTTTTGTTTTAATATATGCAACCTTTGGTTACCTTTATATATATATACATACATACACACAATTCTTTTCACATTGTTTATATATTTGAAAATGTATTACTCACATAGTATATTTCACCTGATTTAGCACACATATATAGATTATTTTTATATTTGCATAGGTTAGAAGATTTTCATAGGAATTGCTCTGTACCACCTCCATCCAGCATCAGTCCCTACAGAAACTACAGTGGTATCTATTTTTATGCGCAAAATATTGGGGGGTTGTCATTAAATTATCCTCCAATGAATGTGACTATTTATACTATGGGGAAAGTTGCAGGAGCTGGGATGCTTTGTCCAGCCAGGCATTTGGTGATCTACAAAGTAGCTCTAACTTCTCCTGTTGCTTCGTTCCCAATCAGGATGGTGCAGTAAATCAAATCTTCCTACAACCTGGGCAAACTTGAAAAACAATGAACAAAAGGAAAATAGAATGACTTCTTTAACTATGACATTCGTACAGGACCCCTTCTATTTTGGGTGCACGGAGCCTCCCCCTGCACTGAGTCTCCCCCCCCCCTGCACGGAGCCTCTCCCCCAACTACACTGAGTCCCCCCCCCCCCCTGCACGGAGTCTCTCCCCCCCCTGCGCACTGAGCCTCTTCCCCCAACTACACTGAGCGTCCCCTCCCCCCCTGCACTGAGCCTCCTGCCCCTGCACGGAGCCTCTTCCCCCCGTACTGAGCCTCCCCACCCGCACTGAGATAGCCCTCCCCCTGCATTGAGCCAGCCCTCCCGCACTGAGCCAGCCCTCCCCCACACTGAGCCAGCCCTCCCCCGCACTGAGGCACTGAGCCAGCCCTCCCCCGCACTGAGCCCCTTCCCACCTGCACTGAGACAGCCTTCCCCCCGCACAGAGCCCCCTTCCCACCTGCACTGAGCCAGACCCTCCGCCCACTGAGCCCTTCCCCTGCACTGAGCCAGCCCTCCCCCCACCCACCTAGCCAGCCCCTCACCGCTCACTGAGCCCCTTCCCACCTGCACTGAGCCAGCCCTCCCGTCACTGAGCCCCTTCCACCTGCACTGAGCCTGCCCTCCCGCACTGAGCCCTTCCCACCTGCACTAGCCAGCCTCCGCCACAGCACCTCCACCCACTGAGCCTGCCCTCCCGCAACTGAGCCGCCCTCCCCCGCACTGAGCCAACCCTCCCCCGCACTGAGCCAGCCCTCCCCCGCACTGAGCCTGCCCTCCCCGCACTGACCTTTCCCCCCCCGCACGTGGCCTCTTTCCCCCCCCCCCCACAGAGCATCTCTTCTCTCCCCGCCTGAGCCTCCCCTGCACTGAGTCTCTGTCCCCCCGCCACTGAGTCTCTTCCCCCCCCCCGCACTGAGCCTGCCCTCTCGCACTGAGCCTCCCCCTGCACTGAGTCTCTTCCCCCCCGCACTGAGCCGCCCTCCCCCGCACTGAGCCTGCCCTCCCCCGACTGAGCCTTTCCCCCCCCGCACTGAGCCTCTTCCCCCCCCCGCACTGAGCCTCTTCTCACCCCCACCTGAGCCTCCCCTGCACTGAGTCTCTTTCCCCGCCTGAGTCTCTTCCCCGCCTCCCGCACTGAGCCTGCCCTCTCGCACTGAGCCTCCCCTGCACTGGCCTCCCCTCAGTGAGCCTCCCCTGTCACTGAGTCTCTTCCCCCCCGCACTGAGCCTCCCCTCCCGAACTGAGCCTACCCTCCTGCACTGAGTCTCTTTCCCCCCCCACTGAGCCTCCCCTCAAACACTCAGCCTCCCCCTGCACTGAGTCTCTTTCCCCCATGCACTGAGGCCCCCTCATACACTGAGCCTCCCCCTGCACTGATCCTCTTCCCACCCGCACTGAGCCTCCCCTCCCGCACTGAGCCTGCCCTCCCGCACTGAGCCTTCCCCCCCGCACTGAGCCAGCCCTCCCCCCCGCACTGAGGCTGCCCTCCCCCCCTCCGCACTAGAGCCTCCCCGCACGAGCCTTTCTTCCCACCCGCACTGAGCCTCCCCTCCAGCACGGAGTCTCTTTCCCCTCGTACTGAGCCCCCCTAACGCACTGAGCCCCCCTCACACACTGAGCCTCCCCTCACACACTGAGCCTGCCCTCCCGCACCGAGTCTCACCCTCACACACTGAGCCTGCCCTCTCGCACTGAGCCCCCCCTGCACTGAGTCTCTTCCCACCCCCTGCACTGAGCATCCCCCCGTACCTGAGCCTCCCCTCCCCCCACACTGAGCCTCACCTCCCCCTCCACACTGAGCCTCACCTCCCCCCACACCCCCTCCACCTGAGCCTCCCCTCCCCCCACTGAAGCTCCAGGCCTCCCCAAACGATCACAGCGTACCCCCAATCCTACCACTGGATAAGATTCCTCCCCTTAATGAGCTCCCCCCCGCAATGAGCCTCCCCTCCCGCCACGCCTCCACCGCACACTGAGCCTAACCCCGCACTGAGCCTCCCCTCCCGCGCCTGATCCTCTCCCCCACTGAGCCTCCCCCTCCCACATGGAGCCTCCCCCAGCACTGAGCCTGTCCTCCCTCACTAAGGCCCCCCCACACTGAGCCTCCACCCTCCACTGAGCCTCCAACCCTGCCCCCGCACTGATCCTTCAGCAACCCCAACTGAGCTTCCCCCCTCCCGCACTAAGACTCCCCACCCCGCACTGAGGTCCACTCCCTGAGCCTCCACACCCCCTGCACTGAGCCTCCGCTCCCCTGCACTGAGCCTCCACACCCCCGAATTGATCCTGACCCCTGCACTTAGCCTCACCCCGCACTGATCCTTCACCAACCCCAAACTGAGCTTCCACCCCTCCCCCCCCGCACTAAGACTCCACCCCCGCACTGAGGTTCCACCCTCCCTGAGCCTCCACACCCCCCTGCACTGAGCCTCCGCTCCCCTGCACTGAGCCTCCACACCCCCGAATTGATCTTCACCCCTGCACTGAGCCTCGCCCCGCACTGAGCCTTCCCTCACGCACCTGAGCCTCCACCCAGCATTGAGCCTGCCCTCCCTCACTGATCCTCCTCACCCCTATTGAGCCTCCCCTTCTGCACCTAAGCCTCCCCCAGCACTGAGCCTCCCCTCCCCCACACTGAGCCTTCATGCCCCCTGCAGTAAGCCTCCCCCACTGAGCCTTCACCCTGCCCCGCACTGAGCCTTCACCCCTGCCCTGAGCCTCCACCCTCCCCCTGCACTAAGCCCCACCCTACTGTACTGAGCCTCCACCCCCACGCACTGAACCTCCACCCCACATAGTCTCCCCTAACGCACCTGAGCCTCCACCCAGCATTGAGCCTGCCCTCCCTCACTGATCCTCCTCACCCCTATTGAGCCTCCCCGCCACACTGAGCCTCCCCTTCTGCACCTAAGCCTCCCCCCAGCACTGAGCCTGCCCCCCGCACTAAGCCTCCCCTCCCCACGCACAGCCTCTACACCCCCTGCATTGAGCCTCCACCCTGAACTGAGCCTCCCCTTCACCCCCCACTGAGCCTCCACCCCTGCCCTGCACCTCCACCCCGCACTGAGCTACCACTCCGCCCCGCAGGGAGCCTCTCCCCGCACTAAGCCTCCCCTCCCCGCACTGAGCCTCCATGCCCCCTGCAGTAAGCCTCCCCCACTGAGCCTCCACCCCTCCCCCGCACTGAGCCTTCACCCCTGCCCTGAGCCTCCACCTCCCCCTGCACTAAGCCCCACCCTACTGTACTGAGCCTCCACCCCCACGCACTGAGCCTCCACCCCCACATAGTCTCCCCTCCTCTACCCCCACATAGTCTCCCCTCACGCACTTGAGCCTCCAGCCAGCATTGATCCCTCCCTCACTGAGCCTCCTCCCCCTCCTGGCACTGAGCCTCCCACCCACACTTGAGCATCCCCCCAGCACTGAGCCTGCCCTCACTGAGCCTCCCCCCGCACTGAGCCTCTCGTCCCCCCACTGAGCCTACCCTTCCTCCGAACTGAGCCTCCACCCCCTGCACTGAGCCTCCCCTCTCCACCCCCCGCACTGTGCCTCCTCTCTCCCCCGCACTGTGAGTGACAGGTCAGTGCACGTGCTGCTACTCTCTGTGCTTTTGTTTTGTGTCAATAAAGTTACAATGAAATTCAACCTTCCTCCTCCGGACTTCCGCGCAGCCGCAGTGTGAGCGTCTCATCAAGAACCGACGTCTCCAACCCCGGTAACCGTGTGCCCCTCCCCCCCGGGCCTGTCACCGGTGTCCCGTCTCCCCCCGGGAGGTATACGGTTTGGCCAGGTCTCCCACAAGGGCACTGTAAAAGTCGGCAGTAGCACACGGGCCTGCCCGGGTTTGTTTTGTCCGACCTCTCCCCGGGCCTGTCCCGGTACTTCGTTTGTCCCTTCCCCCCGGGGCCTGTCACCGGTGGTCCCGTTCCCCCCGGCCTGTCCGGTGTCCCTTCTCCACCGGGCCGGTATCGGTTGTCCCGTCTCCCCCCGGGCCTGGTCTCGGTGTCCCTTCTCCCCCGGGCCTGTCATCCGGCGCCTTGTGTCCCTTCTCCCCCCGGACCTGTCACCGGTGTCCCGTCTCTCCCCGGGCCTGTCACCGGTGGTACCCCCCGGTCCGGTCACCGGTCCCCGTCCCCCCCCCCGGGCCTGTCACCGGTGTGTCCCCGGCCTCCTCTTCTCCGGGATGGAGTTTGCGGAGCTGATTAAGACCCCCCGGGTGGATAATGTGGTTCTGCACCGGCCCTTCTACGCCCCGGTGGAGGGGACCCTGTGCTTGACCGGACACCACCTGATCCTGAGCTCCCGGCAGGACAACAGCGAGGAGCTCTGGCTGCTGCACGCCAACATCGACTCTATAGACCGGAGGTGACACCTATAATTACATACATACTGTACTGTACACACACTATATACAGCTGCACTCCAACACCGACTCTATAGACCGGAGGTGACACCTATAATTACATACATACTGTACTGTACACACACACTATATACAGCTGCACTGCAACATCGACGCTATAGACTGGAGGTGACAAATATAATTACATACTGTACACACACACACACACACACACACACAGCTGCACTCCAACACGACTCTATAGACCGGAGGTGACACCTATTGATACATACATACTGTACTGTACACACACACTATATACAGCTGCACTGCCATATAATCAGGGACCGTCTTACCATATGGGCACGCTGGGCGTTGCCGGGCGGGCCCCACAGCAGAAGGGGGGCCCCACGCGCCCGGCCCATGCGTGCCCACCATAGGGTTTGCCAGGTGTACGGTTTTAACCCGACAGGCCGATAATTCTGCTGCCTGTTCCTCCGTAGAAAATTGGTTGCTGCTAGTGGCGCGCGAGGGATGCATGTGGTCAGTGGCGCGGGCGGGAAATGTCGAGTGGCCGAGGGTGGACATGTCAGTGGAGAGGGCAGCATGGTCGTGGCGAGGGCTGGCATGGTCAGTGCCGAGGGCAGGCATGGTCAGTGGCGAGGGGGGCCATGGTAAGTGGTGAGGCGTGGCAGGGGTCAGTGGTGAGGGCAGGCATGGTCAGGGCGAGGGCAGGGCTGGCATAGTCAGTGTGAGGGCTGGCATGGTCAGTGGCGAGGGGCTGGCAAGGTCGATCATCTGGCAACCCTGACCACCAATGCTAAAAATGTTAAAATCTCCGTTCTAAGTCTACTAGGAGGGCTCGCTCTCTCCCTGACGTGGCTGCACGGCACCCCCGCTGCTCTGCCCCCGCCCGGCCACCGCTTCGCTCTCCCCGCACGGATGATTTCACTGGTCTTCCCCCCATTGGCCTATTTCCGATGCCTATATCACTGTTAGAGGGGCTTGGGGGACTGGCACTGTGGTTTTTTTCACCAATCACCCTGGACGCATAGGTATATATGCACAGGCCATTCTTGTTATGTAATTCCCTTTCATAAAGTTGCAAAGGGATACGAAACGGTCAGGGTACGCAAATTACGACATTACATCATACACGTGCACGCTTTACGGCGGAGAGTGCAGGGGCTGTATTGAGGATGTACTCGTATGCTACAATGGAAGAAGACACGGGGAATCAAGGGAAGGGAAGAACAGAGGAGGAATAGCGTAGGGGAACAGGAGTGGGGGGGAAGAAAGAAAAAGGGAAATCGAGAAAAAAAAGAAAAAAAAAGAAAAAAAATAAAAAAAAAAAAAAAACGGAAGGGGGCGAAAGGGTAAAAAAAAAGAAAAGAAAGGGTTTCGAAAAAAAGAAACGGGTGGGGAAAAAATAAAAATAAAAAAGGAAAAAAAACAGGGATGACAAAAAAGAAGAAAAAAAAAAAAAGAAACAAAAAAAAGGAAAAGGTGGCGAAAAAAGGGAAATAAAAAAAAACAATAACAAAAACAATAAAAAAAAAAACAAATTCGTAAACAATGAAATAAAAACAGGGGGGGTGCGAGTCGGAAGAAAAACTTTGATGGGAAACAAAAAACATAATATAAAAAAATGCGAAAAAAAAAAAAAACAAAAATAACAATGTAGGAACACAGAAAGTTAGTAATAAAAAAACAAAAAAAAAAAAAAAAAATACAAAAACAAACAATAGAAAAAAAAATAAAATAAAAAACCATCAAAAAAATAACTAAAATACATTATGGCAAAAAAAAAAAAAAAATAAAAAAATTAGAAAAATTAAAATTAGAAAAAATACAAAAAATTTTCGAAAAAAAAAAAAAAGAAAAGAAAAAGAAATAAAAAAAAATTAATATTTATAAAAAAATTTAAAAATTTAAAAAAAAAAATAAAAAAAAAAAAAAAAATTTTTTTCGCAGGTATCTCTTTTGGTGACTGCACGTGATCCGGGACTGGTGCTTACCTCGGTGGTGGGGGATATGATCACAAATTCGTGTTTATTTACTATCTTGGTGAGTGCTTTTAATCCCTTTTCCTTATCCATTTATTAAAGTACAATTTTACGCTATGGGGCGCGGCGCGCGCTCTGTTTTCTTTTGTCTACTATAGTAATCACATGGGAACTGGTTCTTCCATTTGAGAGCAGCCGTGGACCTGGACTGTACATTTTTTGCTCTGTTTTCACCCATCAGGACTCATTCCAGGGTTTGGACTTTTGCATCTATTTTTCATATTGATTTTTTTTGTAGTGCATGTACATTCTATTTTTCATGTAATTTAGAGTGCAGTTTTTAGTTGTCTAGCATTTATGGCACTAAATTAATTTAATTTTCACTTTAACACAGGTTATTTATATATAGGCTCTATGTTAGTTCAGAAACTATCAATTTTCATATTGAATCATGGCACATTTAATATTTATACGCAATATAATCACTAGTTCACTAGGTGGCGACAGACTTTATCTTCTTATTTTATATATATATTATATTATATATTCTTACTTATATATTATATATAGATAATCAAAAAATAAATAGATGATACCGTTCTGGGCTAACGAAATGCTTTTATTTGTGCAGCTTTGAGAACACTGACTCTTCTTCCGGCGATGTTACAATGAAATGAAAGCAAGGATAAACTGAAAAACAGTGTGTCTATTGCGATTGTTATCTGTGGCTGTCCTTCCCCAGTGTGGATGTGTTTTATGCCTAGAGGTTTGTCAACGGGTAACTGAAAGCAAGTGAAGAAAGAGGGTGTTATTGTATCAGTGGAATAAAAATTAATGGAGAAGGAGCCCCACAGTATAAACCAGTGCTCTTACAACAGGTGTGTGTGGAGTGAGAGGGATATAAAATGGGTGTGGGTGGGGTGGTGATGGAATTGTGAGAGTTTGTAGCACAACTAAAAGTGTGTGTGGATGTACTATGTGGTCCCTATGGTGATCTGGATGGAAAAATAAGGATATTAGTATGTGTGAGGAGACAGCTGTGTGTGCATATACAATAGCCACAGAGTACGAAATGGACTTTCGGATCATGGGAAGGAGTTCGCTAGTGGTCAGTAATGACTCATAAAAATTTCGATCTCTGTTAGGCCACTGCTAAGTGTCCCGAACAGTTGCATAAATTTGTATTCCATGCAAACCGCTCTCTTCGGGGTTTTAGATTACCTTTGAGTATGGAACCCTCAGAGATCGGTCATCTTATGGCCAGAGTCAGAGAAAGTTCGCCAACAGGACTGTCTCTTGTTCCGAGTTATGCTGTGGCGATGCAGGTTCATTCTCTTGTTTAGCCCATTCCGTACTCACCTATGTGTAGCAGACCCCTGGCATTCATGCACATTGATGAGGTATACACGACCATTGCTGGAGGAACAGGGACCCTCCTTGAGTTTGTATTCCCGATTCTTGGTTGGGATTTGATTTGGTCCGCGGTGTAGAGCATGCGCAGGGTGTTGCAATCTGGTCTTGGCATGGTTTTGTCCCGCATTCAGTTGTACTGTGAATAATATGTATGTATTGGGGGCGTCACAACTTTTACCATGTGTCCGTTATTTTTGGACAAGCCATCTGGCAACCCCTACCCACCAAATGCTAAAAATGTAAAATCTCCGTTCTAAGTCTAGATAGGAGGGTCGCTCTCCCCCCGCCGTGGCGCCCCGGACACGGCTTGCTCTCCCCCGCCCCGGAAGTTGAACCCCCGGATCAGCTCGCTCTCGCCCGCCCGGCCACCCCGGCTCGAGTCACAACCGCACGCAGCCTAGCAGGCAGCACTTCCGGTGCCTGCTGCTGCTGCTCGTGAGCGCGTGGGAAGGCTGGGAGCCACAGTCTGCATGGTAGAAGTAAGATACCAGTGACTGTGTCTTTATTGTGATAGTTCTTCAGATAAAAAAGGGGGGTTAAGGTGGTGTTTGTTCCCTGTAATGCAGTTATAGCAAGGATTTGTTTCTCGTGGGAGGTATGTAAAGTTATATGAAAGAGTGTTTTTATGATTGAATATACACTGTAACAGAAAAAGATGTTCAGCAATAAATTGTAACTAGATATTCAGGGGATATTTAACTAGTCGTTACAAAAATCGTTTAATTACATTTTTATTCGGTGATTGTGTAGGCAGGGCACCGTGCACGCTTGCCCGAGGGCCCCGTGCACTGCTTTGCACGAGGGCCCGTGGCACTGCTTTGCCCGGGGGCCCTAATGTTAGCTTAAGACGGCCCTGCAGATTACCGTGAAGCCGCTCCCAGGCTGGGGAAACTTATTCACCCAGGAAGTAGCTTCACAGCATATTGAATGAGTCTAAAAAAAGATACACTGACTTGCACTCCTTGTGTCAGAATAGCGTTATAGTAGACTATTGGTGGTTGCAGTGCGGGGTCCCTGAAGAATGAGAAAGTGCGGGTTGGAGCCCAAAAAGTTGTGCACTTCGTCTTGTTTCACCCAATAAATGGTCTGAGTGATATATAGTTTTCTGGCATTCTTTTCTATTTGGATATTGCCAGAGAAAGGAGCGGCTGAGGGAGTTAAGGACAATTACTCTGTCAACAAAGACCCCAGTTAAACTGGTTCAATTCACGGTTTGTCAAGCTCTTGTGACCTTGGGTAAGTCACTTATTCCCTGGTGCCTCTTAATACACAGAAGTGTACGCTTATCCTGGGCAGGGGGCTGTGCCTGTAACGTTCCTATGTGATGACGCCACGCATACTATTACTGTAACATTCCTAGTGCGCGCATGCGTTCTGTACTGTAATTGTTTGAGCCGCTCTGAAGCCATGGGGAAGAAAAACGCTATATCGATAAAGTTATTATTATGGTATTTAAGACACTGATCTTGCTGCAGGACACTCAATAACACAGAAATAAATATTCAAAGCGCAGCGCTCGTTGGAAGATTCAAAGGCTGGATAGGGGGAATTATTCAAAAGCTGCCCAAAAACACAGAATAGAAATCTGCCACTTTTCCACCAGCGCATATATATGAAATCTACTTACATTTGTGGTAGATCCTTAGGCGCCAGAGGTTGAGGTCCACGTGAGAACAAGGAGGGTTTATTTGATGCAAAAGAGAGAAACCTTCACCAGTTACAGTGCAGTGCAACTTTTGACAATTCTCATTGTAACATTTGCCCTGACTGTGTACGGATCTAACACCTCCATAACCGGCTCCCCAAAAAAACGCCATGGGGGCATGTGACGCGGAAATCAAGCTGAGCTCCTGATGCAAACGAGCCAAAGTGAATTAATACAATGGCACCCGTATGTAGACATTGCCACAGTTTGCGACCAGTGGTCATAAAACCTTCCCAAATTCCATATCACCGTACACAGTTATCCACATTGGTCTAATAAGAAGCCTTTTCAAGGTCAATAATCACAATACTAATCACAATTGTTCACCTCAAAAAAGGGGTGTAGCTGTTAGAAATTGATACAACAAACGTTGTTCAATGACAATGAAGGCCACTTCTCTAACATATTAGGAATTTACTCATGTGAGGATATATACATTTTTCAATATTCTTTTTATTTTTTGCAAAAATGTTTTTAGTAACCTACAGTAAGTTATTACATAGCTAGTGGTTATTGTGTGAGGTTACTTTGAGTACACAGTGTCGGAGAGAGAGACCTCTAGCCCAGGTGTCGCAACAACACACACCACTACTTTTATAGTTACAAATTGAGGTACACACCAAACTTTCTTCAGCAAAATGTTTTGTTTTTTTTAGATATTCTCACTTTCCCCCACCCCCATGAATATTGCCAAAACACACTTTTATTAAAAATGCCTAAATTACCCTAATGAAACCCTCTTTAAATTGGCCACATAACAACTATTTTCAAGTACCGCCGCACACTGTACATGATTTATTTTTGTTAACTCAACAATAGTACCTTAACATTAGATAGCATGAAAATATTCCCAAGGAATCTTCTGGGGAACTTCTTTTATCCGCCAAAATGTTACAGCTGAAAAATGGAAAGCCATTTGTCTTGTTGCTGGGGCAGGTAGGCAGACGATGCATGCTGGGAACAAGTGTATTTCTTATTATTAAAACAACACACCTGTACCCCCCCAAATAACACACACACTAATACCCCCAAATACATACACACACCCAAAAATACAAGATTCTAACCATCTTCTGTTCTATCATGAGGAATGGCTCATAGGAACATTGCATATACATGGACAGAGTGGAAGTTTCCAACATGCGGGTTTGCCCCTAAGGTTATACTCCGTTGGGTTGAAGGACTTTGAAGGACGGGCTATAAGAGCCTGATCCCCAAATATCAATAGTGTCTCATAACTCTTTATGTTGAAGAACAAGAATTTATCATCGCTGTAAGCAGTGGATGACCAGGGTTCTATATGGTGATATGTACCATCATGATGTATGACCTGTATTGTTATCTTGAAGGTTCCAGACTGACAGATGGGGGGACCATGAATTTCACCCAGGGGAGAGTGTAACAGGGAATGTCTATTCTGCCTTCCTTTCCCGTTATGTAAGTTCTGCTTCGCTGTAGGCTGACAGGTTATATGTGGGCCTTGGGCCTATCTGAATGCACCGAAGGTGGTGGTGATCATGGCCGCCTGGTAAGCCTATCAGGGACTAGGTCATAGACCATGAGCCCCGCCCTTCTGGTTCCTTGATGAGGGGGCCAAATGTAGTCAGTCTGGTCCTGGAGGAGAAAGAAAGAAAAGACCCAGTAGGGCTGTGAGTCTTTCCCATCGGATGAGCGTGCCCACCCCCAGCCCATCTGATTAGACCAGCAGATTATACCCTGTTACTATTATGGGCCAAGCACATCCAGATGGCCTGGAGCTCTAAGTCCCTGCACTGCGTATGGAACATCCGCAGTGATTGCCAGAATAAAAGACCCTTGTTGCATCCAAACTCCTGTTAAGTGTCAATCCCTGGGGCAGGATGGAATGAAGCATGCAATAGTGGGGGCTGATCTCTCAACAACCTGGAGCCCCCCCACTACGGCTGGAGGCGCTAAGCACCCTGAAAAGAAGCTCAGAGGACGAACCTAACCTGCCTGATCTTCCCACCATCGGCAGTCAGATAGCTCTCCTGACCCTAAACAGCGGTATTCGTACCACACAATTAGGTAGCAGAATCTGTGTATCTACCAGAGGTGTGAGGGAAACAGGAGTGCCTACAATATATAATGTGAGCTAAATTTACTACGTTGGTTCTGCACATAGTACTATGCTAATAATATTATTAGTCTAAGCATATTTCCGTTGTTACACTGGTGTTGGTGTGAAGCAATTTGCGTACGATAGCGCCATAGGTTTGTTAGTAATACCAGCAAAATTAATACCCATTTACCGTTACATTGTTAGGTTTAAAAGTCAAGTGTTTTGCATACAGAATAGATATATTGTCTACTTCACCTCCATCTGCAAGTATATTGCAATAATTTCATGATTTTCCCTACTTATTAACGTTTAACCAATTCATTTGGTGGAGGGAAAAAAAAACCAGTCCAACACAAAGGCAAACAAACCGAGTATTGCGGGTTTAACCAAACAAAATCTTCTAAACAAAATATTTTATTTCTTTTTTATAGATCAATACCAAATCACCACTGAAGGAAGAGCCATCCTAATGGCTACGTAAATTGTTGGTAAAAGGGCCCAATATCAGCTTTTGCGACAGAGGCAGGCTTTCAAGCCTGCTATTACGATCTTATCACGAGGGATTGCAGGCAACCGTCTTGGTTATTATGTGCACGACCACTCCCTAATAGAAGTCTGGCCAGGTGAGAGTCATATTATAACAGTAGAAACAGTCCCTCTGACGAGAAAGTATTTGGGGAGTGATTGTATTGGAGAGAATATCCGTACTCTTTCATAGAAGGAAGGAAACAAAGCAGGGACATTTAGTGATGACTGTACACGTAATATTTGATTGTTGTATTGGAAAGCTAATAAAGATTTATAATCACATATATTTGAGGAGATAACAGATTAATTAAAATGACATCGGAAAGGAGGTCGGAGCACAGCAATGATGAAAAAGGGCTGGAGCAAGGCCAAATGATAAGATTTAATAGGCACAAAGCATACAAGGAGGTAAGGAACTCTACGCGGTTACACACTGGAAAAATAAAGAAGTTCTTAAGCGACATCACGATAAACCCATAAGGCCGTTAACACTTGCATACTTGGAAGTCCCCAGAGTGGACAGGGGGCTACACGGGCCTAAATGAGTTTCCTCCAAATATTTAGTTAGGCTTCCTTAGTGAGGGGAAAGCTACCTCCATAAATAACATATCGTGTATGAGCACAGACTGATTCCATGACATACCCTCCAACTGAGCTATTTAGCCAACTGGTGTTTGGGGCCCCGACTCATGGAACGCTTTATTAACCCTTTCTCAACGACTTCCCACAGATATGGAATGCCCTGTCCCTCAATATCCCACTAGCCCCTCTATATCATGTTTAAGACCAATCTTGAAAATATTACCTGCATAACAAAGCAATGAGTAGCTCCCATGGCTAATACTATAACCTCATACATCGACTTTTGGTCCCTTGCAGACGGACTTACCAGAACACTCCTCCTACGTCCGATGTACGTTCCGTCCAACTTACCAAATAGATTGTAGTATCGGCAGAGACTCCATTTCCTAAATGTTACTTTTAGGCTGAAGCGATTATCCCAGTAGGTGTTATTTATATGATTAGTACGTGTTAACTACTGCTGTGAAGCGCGGTGTACATTTTAATAGGCGCTATTTAAGGATTACCATACTAAAGTGGTTCCGTTCCAGTACTGAAATGCTGCTATTGTGGATTATAATTTGAGCGATGATTATAGCGCTTTGGTGGACACCGCCATGGTGCAGAGGAGCCAACTTGAACACACGCGAGCGAAGCTTCGGCGGGTCCCCCTATAGTTACCCGGAAGCGGGAAGCGAGCCTGGTTGAGATGCCATCTTGTCTGAAGTCAGGAAATCTGCTGTTTACCTCGGCCTCGAGGCGAACTGTCCCCGAGAAGTATTTTTTGCAAGTGAGAGAGGGATGGATTGATACATAGAACCCCCAACGGCACAGATACTTTAAGAGGCAAGCGGCAACTTAAAAAAAATATTACATTTTTGTCTTTAATATATTGCAACTTGGTTCCTTTATATATAATACATACATACACACCAATCTTTTCACCATTGTTTATATATTTGGAAAATGTATTACTCACATAGTGAATTTCACCCTGAGTTAGGCACACATATATAGGATTAGTTGGTATTGCATTAGGTTAGAAGATTTTCTAGGAATGGCTCTGTACACCTCTCCAGCATCAGTCCCTAAAGAAAACGACAGTGGTATATTTTATGCGCAAAAATATTACGGGGGGTTGTCATTAAATATCCTCCCACAATGAATGTGACTATTTTAACTATGGGGAAAAGTTGCAGGAGCTGGGCATGCTTTGGACAGCCAGGCAATTTGGTGTGATCATACAAAGTAGCTCTAACTTCTCCTGTTCTTCGTTTCCCCAATCAGGATGGTGCAGTAAATCAAATTTCCTACAACCTGGGAAACTTTTGAAAAACAATGAACAAAGGAAAATAAGTGACTTCTTTAACTATGGACATTCGTACAGGGACCCCTTTATTTTGGTGCACGGAGCCTCCCCCTGCACTGAGTCTCCCCCCCCCTGCACGGAGCCTCTCACCAACTACACTGGAGTCTCCCCCCCCCCCATGCCACGGAGTAGCTCCCCACCCATGCGCACGAAGCCTATTCCCCAACTACCACTGAGCCTCCCCCGCACTAGTCCCCCCCCCTGCACGGAAGTAAAGAGTCTCTCCCCCCCCCCTGCGACTGAGACTCTTCCACCAACTACACTGAGCGTCCCCTCCCCCTTCTGCACTGAGCCTTCCCTGCACAGGAGCCTCTTCCCCCCGTACTGAGCTCCCCACACGCAATGAGTAGCCCTTCCCCCCCCTGCATTGAGCGAGCCCTCCCGCACGAGCCAGCCCTCACCCACACTGAGCCAGGCCTTCCCCCGCACTGAGGCCACTGAGCCAGCCCCCCCCGCATGGAGCCCCTGCCCACCTTTGCATGAGACAGCCTCCCCCCGCACAGAGCCCCTTCCACCTGCACTGAGCCAGACCCTACCGCCCACTGAGCCCCTTCCCAACTGCCCACTGAGCAAGCCCTCCCCCACCACTAGCCAGCCCTCCCGCACTGAGCCCCTTCCCACCTGCACTGAGCCAGCCCTCCCGCACTGAGCCCCTTCCCACCTGCACTGAGCCTGCCCTCCCGCACTGAGCCCTTCCCACCTGCACTGAGCCAGCACTACCGCCACGGAGCACCTCCGAGCCCACAGCCTCAACCTCCCGCACTGAGCCGCTCCCCCGCACTGAGCCACCACACCCCGATGATGCCCGCCACTCCTCCCACGACTGATCACCCACCCGCAACTGGCTTCCCCCCCCCCCCACGCGCCTGACTTCCCCCACCCCCGCACTGAGCCATTCTCTCCCCCCTGAGCCTACCCCTGCGCACTGAGCCTCCTGTCCCCGCACTGCACTGAGCTCTTCCCCCAACCCCGATGATGCCTCTCACCATTGCACTGAGCCTCCCCCGCACATGAGCTCTTCCCTCCCGCACTGAAGCGCCTCTCCCTCAGCATGAGCCTGCCCTTCCCCCGAAATGAGCCTTTCCCCCCCCGCAATGAGCCTCTTACCCCCCCACGCAACACTGAGCCTCTTCTCACACCCACACCTGAGCCTCCCCTGCACTGAGTCTCTTTCCCCGCAACTGAGTCTTTCCCCGTACCGCACTGAGCCTGCCCTCTCGCACTGGCCTCCCCCTTTGCCTGCGCCTCCCCTCAGTGAGCCTCCCCTGCATGAGTCTCTCCCCCCCGCACTGAGCCCTCCCCTCCGAACTGAGCCTACCCTCCTGACTGAGTCTCTTTCCCCGCCCACCCACTGAGACTCCCTAAACACTCAGCTCCCCTGCAAATTGAGTCTCTTTCCCCATGCACTGAGGCACCCCCTCATACACTGCGCCTCCCCCCTGACTGATCCTCTCCCAACCGCACTGAGCCTCCCTCCCGACACTGAGCCTGAACTCCCGCACTGAGCCTATCCCCCCCGCACTGAGCCCAGCCCTCCCCCCCGCATGAGGCTGCCCTCCCCCTCCTCCGCACTATGAGCCTCAGCCCGCACGAGCCTTTCTTCCACACCCGCACTTGGCCCCCCTCCAGCAACGGAGTCTCTTCCCCTCGTATGAGCCCCACCTAACGCATGAGCCCCTCACACAATGAGCCCCCCTCCACAACTGAGCCTGCCCTCCCGCACCGAGTCTACCCTCACACACTGAGGCCTGCCCTCCTCGCATGGCCCCCCTGCAATGAGTCTCTTCCCACCCTGCCACTGAAAGCATCCCCCGTACATGAGCCTCCCCTCACCCCACACTGAGCCTCACCTCACCTCAACATGAGCCTCACCTCCCGACACCCCCACCTGAGCCTCCCCTCCCCCCAAAACGGAAGAATCAAGACAAAAAGGCGCCCCCGAAAAAAGGCAGAATAACACAAGCGTAAACCCCCAAATACCTACTTGCAAAAGGAAAAACTGAGAATAAAGAAAGAAAAATTTTCTCCCCAATATATTATGAGACTACCATACCACCACGACAATGAGCCTCACCTCTTACCCCCGCACACGACCTCCATCCCGCACACTGAGCCTAACCCGCACTGAGCCTACCCCTCCGCTCTCTGACTCTCCCTCGATCCCCCACTTACTCTCCCCCCTCCCACATGTAAGCCTCCCCCAGACAGCATGCTATATCCTGTCTACCCTCACTAGGGCCCCCCCCCACACTGACCTCCACCCTCCACGATGCCTCCAAACCCTGCCTCCCGCACTGATCCTTCAGCAACCCCAAACTGAGCTTCCCCCCTATACCAGCACTAAAGACTTCACTTCCATCCACCCCCGCGACTGAGGTTCCACCATCCCTTGACCTCCACACCACCTGCACTGTAGTCCTACCGCTCCCCTGCCTGAGCCGCAACACCCACCTATTGATCCTGTACCCTGCACTTAGCCTCACCCGCACTGATCCTATCACCAACCCCAAATGAGCTCCCCCCTCCCCCCCCGCCGTAAGAACTCCACCCCCGAGCTTTGGTGGAGGTTCCAGGCCCTCCCTGAGGCCTCCCAGGGCACCCCTGCACTGAGCATCCGCTTCCCCTGCAACTGAGATCCTTCCCCACCACGCCCACTTGATCTTCACCCTGCAACTGAGCACTCGCCCCGCACTGAGCCTTCCCTCTACGCCAACTGACAGCCTCCACCCAGCATTGAAGCCTTGCCTCCCTCACTGATCCTCCCCACCCCTATTGAGGCGGCTCCCCTCTGCACCTCAAAGCACTCCCCAGCACTGAGCCATCCCTCCCCCACACTGAGCCTTCATGCCCCCCTGCAGTAATCGCTCCCCCCCCCACTGAGGCCTTTCACCCCCTGCCCCGCACTGAGCCTTCACCCCTGCCCGAGCCTCCAACCTCCACCCTTCACTCGCCCGAACGCCCCCACACCTGGCCCACTCCACTGCCCCTAGCTGCTTAGCTCCACCACCACGCACTGAACCTCCCACCCCACATTAGTCTCCCCTAACGATACCCTGAGCCTTCCACCACAGCTTGAGCCTGCCCACCCTCAACTGATCCCTCCTCACCCCTATTGAGCCTCCCGCCACACTGCAGCCTACCCCTTCTGCACCTAATAATCCCTCAACCCCCAGCACTGTCGACTCTGCCCCCTCGCACTAACCTCCCCCACCCATCACGCTCTACACACACACATGTTACCCTCATTGAGTTCCTCCCCCCTGACTTGAGCCTCCCCTTCACAGCCACCCACTGTATTCGGCTCCGTCAGACGCCCATTGCCACTTCACCACCGCGCTACCGCACCCATCCCGCCGCCGCCAGAATACCCTCTCCCACACTAATCCGCCCCTCCTCTCAACTCCTCCCCGCTCACTGAGTCCCTCCACCTCAGGGCACCATCTACCGTACAGTAACAACTTCCCCAACCCCTGAGCCTCCCCACGATCCTCCACCCTCGCCCGCATGAGACTTCACCCCCTCGCCTGTAGCGCTCACACCGTCCCTGCACCTTACCCCACCCTGACGGTACTGAGCCTCCAACCACGTCCCATGACACTCCACCACCTCCACATAGTCTCCCACCATCGCCCTATACCCCCACATAGATTCCTCCCTCACCTGACTTGAGCCTCAGCCAGCATTGATCCCTCCCTCACTCGAGCCTCCTCCCCCTCCACTGGCAACTGAGCCCCCCCCACCCACTACTTGAGCATCCCCCCCAGCCTGATCCTGCCCCTCACTGGGATTCCCCCCGCACTGAGCTCCTCCTCCGTTCCCCCCACTGAGTCCTACACTTCCTCCCTAACTGAGTCCTCCCCACCCATCCATGCACGCATCCTTCCCCTCGTCCCCCACCCCGCAACTGTTACCAGATCCTCTCTCCCCGTCTCACTGCTGTAGTGACTAGGTCCATTTGCCGCTCTAAGCTGCTACTCTCTGGCTTTGTTTGTGTCATTAAAGTTACAATGAAATCACATCTTCCTCCTCCGGACCTTGCCGCAGCCGCAGTGTGACGTCTTCAAGAACCGACTTCCAACCCCGGTACCGGTGTGCCCCTCACCCGGCCTGTCACCGGTGGTCCCCGTCTCCCCCCGGGCTGTCTCCGGTGTCCCGTTCTCCCCCCGGGCTGTCACCGGTGTCCCGTCTCCCCCGGGCCTGTCACCGGTGTCCCGTCTCCCCCCGGGCCTGTCATCGGGTCCCTTTCCCCCGGCCTGTATCGGGTCCCGTCTCCCCCCGGCCTGTCATCGGCTGTCCCTTCTCCCCCGGGCCTGTCATCGGTGTTTTTGTCCCGGTCCATCGCCCACCCCGGGCCTGTCATCGGTGTCCCTTCTCCCCCCGGCCTGTCAACGTTCTGTCCCGTCTCTCCCCGGCCTGTCACCGGTGGTACCCCCCGGTCCGGTCACCGGCCCCAGTCCCCCCCCCGGGCCTGTCACCGGTGTGTCCCCCGGCCTTCTCTTCCGGGATGGAGTTTTGCGGAGCTGATTAAGACCCCCCGGGTGGATATTGGTTCTGCACCGGCCCTTCTACGCCCCGGTGGAGGGGACCCGTGCTTGACGGACACCACCTTGATCATGAGCTCCCCGGCCGGACAACAGCGAGGAGCTTGGCTGCTGCACGCAAACATCGACCTTACTATGATCCGGAGCCGCGGTGAAACCTATAATACCTACATACTGTACTGTAACACCCACTATATACAGCTGCACTCCAACACCGACTCTATAGACCCGGAGGTGACACCTATAATTACATACATACTGTAATGTACACACACACTAATACAGCTGCACTGCCCAACATCGACGCTATGCGACGGGAGGTGCACAAATATAATTACATACTGTGACACACCACACACACACACACACCAGCGCACTCCAACACGACTCTATAGACCGGAGGTGACACCTATTGATACATACATACTGTACTGTACACACACACTATATACAGCTGCACTGCAACATCGACGCTATAGACTGGAGGTGACAAATATAATTACATACGTACTGTACACACACACACACACACACACACACACTATATACAGCTGCACTGCAACATCGACTTTATAGACTGGAGGTGACAAATATAATTACATACGTACTGTACACACACTACGAGTATGTATATAATATATACATCTGCACTCCAACACCGACTCTATAGACTGGAGGTGACACCTATAATTATATAGACACACACTGAGTATGTATATGTGTATAATATATTCAGCTGCACTCCAACATCGACTATAGACAGGTGAGACCTGCAGTGTATACATACACACTACTGCACTCCTCAACTGAACGGGTCCCCTGCTCTCCCTAAAATACAAACAGAGCAATCTCTGCTTGGATTTAGGAGTGCCTGTCCTCTTCGTGCCCTTATACTTACCCCTTGGATGGTATGCACTCAATGTAATTTATTATTTTCATTAATCAGTGAGTGCTGTGTGTGTACACACTTCTCTACTCTACTCCAACATCGACTCTGTGGTTGCCAACCTTTTTACGTTGTGCATTCCCTGCTAGAAAATATTTGTTCCACGAACCCCTAATTACGAATTGTTATTGGCGAATTAGACTATTGCAAACACAGCTGTGTGACCGATTCCAGGCATAGTTACATAATTACATAGGAGATGAGGTTGAAAAAAGACATTTGTCCATCAAGTTCAACCTATGCTAAATTTAGACGACAGATACTTTATCCTTTATATGTACTTACAATATATTGATCCAGAGTAAGGCAAATAAAAAACCTCCAGTGACATATCATCCAATGATATCTCATAAGGGAAAAATAAATTCCATCCTGACTCCGAGAATTGGCAATAAGATTACTCCCTGGATCAACATCCTAGGCAGTAATAGTGTCCTGAGCTTGGTGGGGAACACACACTTAATAAGGCCCCAAACTGCACCTCAGTGTGTGCCGAGAGCATGGGTGTTATATCTGCCATTTACTGCGGGAGATTTTAAAGTCACACCCCACAATGCCTTGTCATTGTGGTGAGCGGCTTTGGAAGCTCCTGCTGTAATAACAGCTATACCCCCCATACTAAGGTGCAGTTTGGGGCCTTACTAATTCCCCCCACGAGTTCAAGAACCAACTATACTGCCCGGGATTTGCCATTACAGATTTTTGGGGGGTGATCCCCTTGGAGATACCTCATGAACACTTAGGGGTTCCCAACCCTCCTATTGAGTCACTGTCTTGTGTGGGCCCGCACGCAACTACACCCTGGCCGCGGCCTAAAGTGGTAATTCTAAAGCCTCCTAAACTGCCGTTAGTTTGTGACTGCAATGGGTATTTTCAGCAACAAAGAGCCCGACGGCCACATGGGCATATATAGAATTGACCGCTGATTACCACTTTAGGCCGCGGCCAGGGTGTAGTTGCGTGCGGGCCCACGTGTGCTTGGACAGGAGCTGTGCTTAGGGACACAGTTAAATTTGTTTGTCCGGTGCAATGGGGCATCACGTGACCAGTTTAGAGCCAATCGAAGTGGAGCAGACTCCCTAGCCAATGAAAATCACGGTACTCCCGTCATTGGCACGCCCCACTCTAGTCTGACACGCCCACCTCCCACCTGTGATATGCTCCCCTCCCCCCGCATGAGCACGCAGTGAGCAGCCCCGCATGAGCACGCAGTGAGCAGGACTGCCAATCGCTCCTGCTTGGGCAGACGCTGACGTCACGCCTCGTGAGAGTGCGTCTCCTCACCCTGGCCGCAGCCTTAGGCCTGGGACATAGTGTGTTGGGAGCGCGCTGAGGCGCGCTTCTGCTCTGCCTCGCCTGCTGAAAATGGGGCTTTTCCCTGTCCTTGCAGGCGAGGCAGTGAGCGTGCTCTGGGGGTGGGTTGGGGGCGGAGCGGAGGCGTGCAAGGAGGCTGAGTGGGAGGCGGGGCTAGTCCCCCGCTCCCATCGTGACCGCTCCTCCGCTTCCCCCGAGCGGCAAATTTGAAAACTGCCTGTCTCGGGAAAGTTTCTCAGCCTCCGCACGCATCAGCACGCATGCGGAGGGAGAAACTATAGCCGCGCTGATGACAGATGCAGGGGCTTTGTGCATCTGCTCAGCGCGGCTCAGCCCGCCTCAGCGAGCTTAAAGCTCACTATGTCCCAGGCCTTAGGCCTGGGACATAGTGATTTCCTCAGTGCGGAGGCGCGCTGAGGCTCAGGGAAAGCGGTGCTCAGCGCGCCGTCCGTGGGCGTGTCGGGGGCGGGCCAGTGACGTCACGGAGCTGGTTCGCCCTCATTGGGCGAACCGCTCACGTGACCGGCCCTGCGCTCCGGCGAGCGCCAAATTTGAAACTTTGGTGAGACACACGCTTCCCCAAGTGTGCGGAAGCGTGCGCGCGAGCCCCTGCTAAAGCCGCTCTCATTGCGGCTGCAGGGGCTCAGTGCCGAGTGTGAGCGCGGCTGAGCACGGTTCAGCCTTGCTCACACCACTATGTCCAAGGCCTCAGTCTGGGTGCCCTCAGCAGGAACAGTATCCAGATCATCTAAATATTATCATACAAAAAAATAGCACCCGGATGGAATTATATCTTGGTCACATGTATATATTATGTGCTGTATTGACAAGTGAAGCTGAATTTACTTTGCATTAAAAAAAAATATTCTTCCTATCTGAATATCCTGATCACCTGGCTCTCACAAGAATGGAGACCGCTAACACTCTGTCCTAAAAACCTCTGCAGTGAGTCTTTCCTCAGAAGTCCTCATAAAGTCAGTCTCCGCTCCCCAGAATAACATTCTGTAAACAACTTCACAACAATGTACTTTTCTTCCCTAAGCAAGTGTCCCTCAAAAACCTTCCCAGGCTTCATCTCCCCAGCTTTACAAACTAACATTCATTTCAAAGAAACATGTTTATGGAAGTCTGTGTGTTTTCTTGTGTTAATATTCTTTTGGTAGATACATCTGTTGATAAGAAGTTATACAGAATGACACTTATTAAATATCTGAGACCTGTCATTTTCATTTTAAGACAGTCCCATTAAGACTGATTATTATTCCCCTGGCTGGTGCTTCTTTTTATTAGCATAAACCTATCTTTCTCTCGCTGCTGTCTAAAGCACGGGTGGCCAACTCCAGTCCTCAAGGGCCACCAACAGATCAGGATATCCCTGCTTCTGCACAAATGGCTCAATCTTTGACTGAGCCATCTGTGCTGAAGCAGGGATATCATGATAATCTGATCTGTTGGTTGCCCCTTAGCACAGGAGTTGGCCACCCCTGGTCTAAAGCATCAGTTGAAGGGGAGCAGTCAGGTGTGTGCTGCTACAGGGAAAGCTGAAGCAATAAAAATGCAATAAAGAAAATATTTAATGGTGAACAAATCTTGGTAAAAACATTTTAATTTTGCTACTCTAAGAGTGAATTAACAGGCTGTTTTTGTTAAGTTTCCATCAAATACTGAATGTGACGTCTTGGGCACCAATTCACAAAATGGTGCTAAACTTTAGCACGCCTTTTACTCATTCCTATTCATACAAAACTGTGTGACCGGTCCCAGAACGCATAGTGTCCTGATCCCGGGAGGGATAACACACACTTAATAGGGCCTCATATGAATGGGAGTTAAGGTGTGCCAGAGCTTAGCACCTTTTGTGGATTTTGTGGTTGAAAGGTAAACCGCAGACGTTGTTCTTTAGAAATGTTTAATGTGATATATCTGTTAATGTCACAGAACATGTTTCATTGCAGGTTTGTGGGACCATCAGGTACCATCACCATCAAATGTAAGGACCTGCGCATTATACAGCTGGAAATAACCGGGATGGAGGAATGTCTGAACATAGCTAGCTCTATTGAGGTAAGATAGGAGTCCTGACGTTAGTCTTCCTCCTTTCACCAGGGATATTTGCTTTCTTTGTCCTACTGCTCCATAAGATGCCTTCCACTTTGTTTAACTGTCTTTTAATAAAAAATTTGCAGAGGTACAGAAGAAAAAAGGGGGTGAAGCAATTGGCATAATCCTGTCACCCAACCTTTGAGCAAGATCAATAAGGCTCTGTGTTAACACATCTGCGCTCCCAACAACAATAATGTAGCATCTTAACGGTTTGGATAACCGTAATTAGCGAGCGCGGGTGTGTGTTTCGACTCCCAACAGAGGGTTTTTTTCCATTAGGAGCCGAAACGTTGAGGAAAAACGTCCTCATTGAGGAAAATGCCTGATGAAGCCATGTTCCTGTGACTAAGTGTTTTGGGTTATTGATCACGGCCGTTGTGACGCTTTGATGCTCATTGGAACTTTGGAGAGAGACGCAGCATAGTAAATCGAGCAGGGTGTTTCCTCCACGAGGACGTCACGGCGAACCGCTCACGTGACCGGCCCTGTGCTCCCGTGAGCGCTTAAACTAAAAACAATTTGTCGGCTATGTTTCCGCACGCCTGCGGAAGCGTGCGCGAGCCCCTGCTAAAGCCGCTCTCATTGCGGCTGCAGGGGCTCACTGACAAGCGTGAGCGCGGGTCAGCGCCTAAGCGCTGACCATGCTCGCTGCCTAAGATTAAAACATGATGCTCTCTATATCTGCAATAATGGTCTCCATAGTGAACAAATTGCTGGACACAATGAGTAAGGATAAGGAACTTCTGCAATTGTTGTCCCCTTCTGCTTATATTTTTTTGTTCTGGCCCAATAAATGTGGTGGTTTTGGGAGCATAACCACACCAGGAATCTGAGCAGCAGTTTTACAGACCTGGAGCAGGAATGGGCAACATATGAAAGTGTTAGTCGTTCCAGTGAGAACCTGCAGGGGTTAAACTTGGTCATCTTTGTGATGTGTGCAGGCAATGTTCTCTCTGAGTTGGGTGTATTAATAACTCTGCTTTCACTATGATTTCTGCAGGCGTTGTCCACTCTAGGTTCCGTTACCTTGATGTACCCGTTCTTCTATCGCCCTATGTTTGAGGTGACCGAGGACGACGGATGGCACGCTTTCCTTCCCGAGCAAGAATTTGAACTTCTCAATTTAGAAGTAAGTGGAATTGTAGTAAGTTCACACCAGTTTAATAAGTAGTGGACACCTATGCTTATAGAAGAGGTGCTCATGTTCATTCCTCGAGGTACAATAACCACCCTTCCTGATCACCTCTGCTCCACACGCAGTCTTCACCTGCCTGCAGCCAGCACGAGCTCTCCCTGCTCCGACACTGTCCAACCCCCTCATGACGTAGATTAGGGGTGCGCAAAGTTTTTCTTATGCTGCGCCCCTCCTCCTCCTGCTCAGCTCCGGCGTCAAATGACGTCACGTTACCCCCGCGACATAATTTGACGCCGGGTTACCATGGCGACAAGTCACCGACGACAAGGTAGGAGAAGCTGCAGAGGCCTCGCGCGTTCCGCCGGCATTTAATTTAAATGCCCTGGGGGAAAGTGCGGGAACTCTGTAGCTGCCGTGCCCCCCTCCCCCCATGAAAATCTCCCGCCTCCCACTTTGCGCACCCCTGACGTAGATGACGTGTATGTACATCATGAAGGGGGGTACTATATGACCATATATGGGGGTTATTGTACAAGTAGAGCAGGGGTCTCCAAATTGCAGCCCGGGGGCCCCATCAAACCCCCCACAAGATTTTATCCGGCCCGCAGCAACTTGAGATATATACATTTTTGCTCATTATATATCATTTCCCAGTGTAAGCGCGGCATCCTTTCTTTGTAATTGTCACATTTCTCTCTTGTTCTGAATCATATCATGCCGATTACCCCAAAAAGATCCAAATAAAACTTATTCATTCATTTATAAAATATAAAAATGATAAAAAGATTTTTTTTTCCTTTGGCCTGCGAAAATGTGTCGAATATACGATGTGTCCCTCATGCTGAAAAGTTTGGAGACCACTGAAGTAGAGGATTAACGTTGCGGGGGTCCCATTCAGAAACCTGAATTCTCCTAGGCCGCAATCTGAGGCCTGGCACATAGTGCCTTTATCAGTGCGGAGGCGCACTGAGGCTCAGGGATAGCGGTGCTTTCCCTGGCCTTACACAGCGCGCCGTCCGTGGGCGTGTCGGGGGCGGGCCAGTGACGTCACGGAGCTGGTTCGCCCTCATTGGGCGAACCGCTCACGTGACCGGCCCTGCGCTCCGGCGAGCGCCAAATTTTAAACTTTGGTGAGACACACGCTTCCCCAAGCGTGCGGAAGCGTGCGCGCGAGCCCCTGCTAAAGCCGCTCTCATTGCAGCTGCAGGGGCTCAGTGCCGAGTGTGAGCGCGGCTGAGCACGGCTCAACCTTGCTCACACCACTATGTCCAAGGCCTTACACTGTCATCAGGGCCGCAGACTTGTGCTTGTTTGTTCGCGGGCCGGGGTCAGTAAGTCTGGATACAGCTGTACATACCTAAGCACGCTATATGGTTAAGGCTGGATTAACTGTATGCAGTGGGGCAGTACCAGTCACACTGCGCACACCTGAGCTGCATTGTCCTGCAGCAAATTTACATCTATGCAATAGAGTAGATATGAAGATCTGAAAGTCGAAACACGACTGGAAATGAAGGTCTAGAGCTTCAGCGGGTAGGGACTGCCCTCCTCAAATTAGTATTGGAGGCAAAGTTATCACCAACAGGTACTGTGTTTTTAATGGAACCTAAAACATTACTGACGCGAATGGGGTTGACCAGACTACCTTGGGATCTTAATCACCAGGTAAAAGACAGGGGCTAAGAAACAGGGAGTTTATTTAGCTGAAGCTAACCGTGGCAACAAGCATCAACACACACTATCCCAGCCCAAGGGAAATGTCTGGAGCTTCTAGCTCGCAAGTTGCAGGTCGCAGCAAACTTACCTTGTTGTTCCTGAACGAGTCCTTAGTCCGGTGTGCTGAGCGAACCATTCTGTGGTCTGTATCTGTAATACAAGGGGGGTCTCCTGCCACCGAGACCAACTCTCAAAACTGTAAGTCCAGGTCGGCAGCTACTTGTATAGTGCTTGGTGTCCACACACAAACATGGAGATCGAGCGCCGATCCATCATATTTGTCTCTTTTAATCACCCGAAAAATTCTAAGCAAGGGTGTCCCGGGAACTTACCAATCCACTGACCCAAGTTGTGGCAAAGGACAGCCCAGAGGGCGGGGGCTGGGAAATGGGAACAGGCCACTAGAAATAGCGCGCCTGGGCCAGAACCCGACTGCGGATCCCCGAAAACCGTTCCAGACGCCCTGAGCGACAGAAGCCGTGCTGCCGGGAAAAGAGCAATTCTCCTGCCTCCGAGTATGTACTTTCCCAGGAGGTGGTTGCGTCCTTTCCCACTTTCCCCATTGTCCCTGGGCCCCAGCCCCTACAATAAACCAACCCCTTACTCATTGCATATCTGGTACACAGCCAGAAACCCATTGAAACATAACACGCTTATAATAAAGGTAATACGTTAACCAGGCCACTTTCCAGCCCTGAGGGGAAAGTTAACCCTTGCAGTAGGGTAGCTATGTTGACAGGGAAAGGGGGGGCAGGATGTACATGTTTTCAAGAAAATCTTTACCCAAGAGTATAAGAAGCGCCAGCTTGGCGATTGATTGTCCTTTATGCTGACCCCAATATCTATCTGTCAATCATTTCAGATGGTTGAGGGCAACATGTCTTCTCACAATCACCTGGACATCACTTTCACTATTTTATCCCATTTCAGGATGTCAGCTGATATTATGATTGATCGTCTTGTGCGGATTCATGGGGTTGAGAACCGATGTTGAAAGATGCCCTTTTTTGGCTCTCATCCGATCATCCCAACTGCTCTAATAAAGTCTCCTTCTCTATCACTTTCTCCTCTACATTCCCACTGTCTGGGGTCCCACGAGGTTCTGTGCTGGGACTTCGGATCTTAACTATACCACCACCTTTTTATTTAATTTTTTTAAAATTATTTTTGTAAACATTTTATTTTTTGGATTTAACTATCATGATGCCGAAATCTGTAATTTGATCTCTCCTCTTCTACCTCGTGTCACCAACTATCGGTCAGCCATTTTTTTCAGATGTCCCAAGAGAAACATGTCCAAAACGGAACTCCTTTATTTTTTTCACCTTCCATCTTTACCCTCATACCAAAGTTCTCTCTCACTATTCATAACATCACCATCAAATTCGTATCTCAAGCCACTGACTATGACTTCTTTCTTTCATTCCCCACGTTCAGGCCAAATCCTGCAACTTCCATCTCGGCAACATTGCCAGAATCCGCTCCTTCCTTACCTCCGATTTTACCCAAAGTCTCATCTCCCTCATAATGTCCGGTCTCGACAACGGTCATCTCGGCCCAACTGGCTTCCCACTCTAATCAATAATAAACTCTTCTGCCAGACTCGTTTACCACGCTGCTCCTCCTCTGCTAGTCCTTTGTCCATACACTGGCCCCCCGCATTGTACACAATAAAGTTCAAACATTGTAGTAGTCACATTTAGGGCTCTCCACAACACTGTTCATTCACATATCTTCATCCTCTTAAGTACACTCCTACATGCACATGTACTATGCCTCTCCTCCCTCCATGAGTACCTCCCATTCCCGCCTTTGGTGGAGCTGCTGCTATTAGGCTGCTCCCCGCTGGCGCCGACTGCGCTCATGCTTAAGAGCGGTGACGTCACCAGGTTTCCAAGCATGAGCGCCGGGGGTGTCCTGTGTATTTTGCAAGTGCAAAGCTTCGGAGAGCGTGCATGAGCGGGGACGGGACAATTTGAAGTGCAGGAACTAAACTCGGCTAGCGCCACGTGCTCAGCGCTAGCGTGGATGCAGCCTTACTGGAATTCCCTGCCTAGTCTAATCAAACTGGCTCCCTCCCTCCACACATTGAAAACATCCCTAAAAACCTTTTTATATATCTATATCTGCCTACCTAACTCCTTCCTGACATCCTCTTTTCTTTCTACTTTTACTTTAATATCGGTTACCTGTGACCTAATGTAGTGTGCAGGTCTCCCTAACCAGACTACACCTTGTGTCTCCACCTATCTTATTTTTGATTGTCAGCTCATCTGGGCAGGCACGTCTTCACATTTAGTGCCAGGATGTCTGTGTATTCTATTATTCTATGTTGTATTGTTGTTGTTTTTTGTCTTTATGCACGTTTTTAATACTCAGCGGAAAATGGTGGTGCCCTATAAAATTATTATATAATAATAATGCCCATTCATGTTAAGTGTAAATGTTTTGCTCTCAAGCATGGTACATTGAATTCTCCTTCCACAGCAAATGTCTTCATCCCTGCACTTGTATTCAGAAGAGCAGTAGATGTACACTTATTTTCAACCCTAACTCATAAACAAGTTTTGTATTGTTAAAAGCACTGCTTGTCAACTTGTTTGGTTTGCTGGACTTCTCTGGAACGCACAGTCCAGCAGAACTGAAACGGTTACACAGCAGAGAGAACCCAGAGGTGACCAGATAACAATTCTGTGAATCCTGGGTGTTTATCACATTCTCAAATAGGACATAATTTGCTGTGTTTTTGCACCAGTCGAAAATAACATAATAGAAGAAAGCAAGGAGATTGAACTACAAATTGCAAAATGTAAAGTAATATTACCACTCGGTAATCATTTAGTTGCACCACCATGTGATTATAAAAAAAAAATGTCACATTAAATCAAAAGTTAACTAATACCAGCAAAACACAAATTGCAAATAAAGGGCAACTTATCGAATTTATCCAAAATGCACACATAGGCCCGACGTTTCGGTCCTCGTCACCTTACCATATATATTTGTCAAAAAGAAGTGCTATTGGGTATGAGACAATGTATAAACAAAAGACAGAGCGCCCCGATGCTATATCCAACATGACAAATCATATAGTTAAATGCTTATCTGTTCTTCTCTCATAAGTGAGGGTCACTTGGTTAAATCCTTTGGCCAAAGCATTGTAAGCTTGCAGAACATGTCACGGTGTGTCCTCTTTCTGGAAGTCCTGACTATCTCTGTGAATGTTCTCTTTCGTAGAGTTAATGTTAGGACTTGCAGGAAAAGAGGGCACACGTTACAAATGCTTTGGCCAAAGAATTTAACAAAGTGACCCTCACTTATGAGAGAACAGATACTTATCTAACTATGAGATTTGTGATGTTTGATGTGTATGCGTATGTGCACGCGCTACATGTATAGACACGCATGTGCGTGCGCACACATACGTAGGACTCGCCCATGGCGAGTGGATTTTAGCGGCCGGCGGCAGAAGAGGAGTACTGAAGAGTGGGGCAGCAGGAGAAGATAACCGAGGACCACCATGTCAGCGGAGCAGGGCAGCAGAGGCGTTGGCGGCAGGAGAAGAGCATTGGCACCATGTGAGCAGCACAGGAGAACAGCCCGGCGGTAGGAGCTGCGCTGTAGCAGCGGCAGACACCACAATTCAGTAAAGACTTCCGGGTCAGACCGCTGGGGGGCGCTCCTCCCTGGCCATTCTCCTGTACTGCTCACATGTTGCCAATGCTCTTCTCTTTCTGACGCCTCTACTACCCTGCTCCGCTGACGTGGTGGTCCTCGGTCATCTCCTGCCGCCAGATGTCTTCCTCCAGTGCCGGTCCGCTCTTCAGTCCTCTTCTGCTGCCGGCCGCCCACCATCTTCCTCTGCTGCAGTGCTCCACCGAAGCCTGGTGAGTGAGAGGAGGGGGGGAGTGAGGAGGAGGGGGGGAGAGGGGTGATAGGAGTGCACGCTCAGTTGTACAGCGCAAGTCCCATTTTTGTCCGTCGAGTAGCGGTTTTTATAATTTGTCGAGCCCTTTATATACGCGCGCACATATTAATTTTAAATGTCTTGTTTGTGCATTATCATTAACAATGGACACTGTGATGGCAGATACAATACATATCTTCAAAAAAAAAAGGTTGGACATCTTGTTAGAAAGGAAAGGTATACAGGGCTATACCAAATAATTATACATGGGAAGAATGATCCAGGGAGTAATCTGATTGCCAATATTTGGAGTCGGGAAGGAATTTATTTTTCTTATGAGACATTAGCTGATGATTCACTGGGGTTTTTTGTTTGCCTTCCTCTGGATCTAAATACAGTACTGTAAATTCAAGATAAGTATTTGCCGTCTAAATTTAGCTTGAGTTGAACTAGACGGATGTTTTCCCCCCCCCCCAACCTCATCTACTATCTAATTATTTAATAACAATAAAACTGTCAATGGGATTGGTCTTCATCAAATTCGCGTAATATGTCTCATGCAGTTTGGGATTCAAATGTTCAATTTTTATCTCGAAAGAGAATAAGGTTACGTGCAGGTCTTTTTATGGGCTTACTGAGCTTGTAACCTTTATATAAAATGCACAGATTTTTATTATAATCCCTTTACTTTGTTTGGTCCTATTTTATTGGCATTTTTTATTTTATTTTTGTTTTACATCCCCTGTTGCGAATACTTAGTCCACGTAACAGGAAGATGTAGTTAGGGATCCAAAGCAGAGGAAGAGTATAGCCTACTCTAACTCATGGGGGCTCCCCCTCCCCCCCTCCCAACAGGGCAGGTTTTCAGGATATCCCAGCTTCAGCACAGATGGCTCAATCAGAAGCTCAAAACTGAGCCACCTGTGCTGAAGCAGGGACTGATTGAGCCACCTTTGCTGAAGCAGGGATATCTTCAAAACCTGACCTGTTGGGGTGGGGGGGGGGAGGGCTTGAGGACTAGAGTTGAGCCCCCCTGCTCTTACATCCCCAATGAATTAAAGGAAAGTTCAATGATATGACATGGACAGAATGGCGAAGGCAGTTTGAGTTGGAGTTGAGGTCAGTTCATAGTTCTGGAAAGTGCTTTTAGGACTGGGATCTTGCTTCCAAAATGTTTGTTTTTGATTCACAGGACACTGGAATTGTAGGAATTTACACAGCGAAGAGTCGTGTCTGAGATAAGTGAGCCTGGCAGCAGTTCTGCTTAGGAACAAGTAGAGCTATGAAAGGAAGCTAGATAGGACTTTGCAGTAGCAGAGATAATATAGTATGAGGGAGTGACCAAGAACCTGTGTCTGTGTGTCTGTGTGTCTGTGTGTCTGTGTGTCTGTGTGTCTCTGTGTGTCTGTGTGTCTGTGTGTCTGTGTGTCTGTGTGTCTGTGTGTCTGTGTGTCTGTGTGTCCTTTGGCCCGTCACTCCGCCTCAGGCTAATGAGAGGTGTGCGGGGGCGGGCCAAGGGACCAATGACATTTCTCCTAGGGACACCGAACATCCAGGCAGGCATGCAGGCAGGCATACAGTGCTTTCACTAATATAGTATAATATATATATGTAGCGGTCATGTAAAATGCCTACAGTCATCTCTCCTGCTGGCAGCAAGGCCTTGCAAGTGTGGGCATGCCAGCAGTAATTATGGAGGTTTGCCCTCACACCCTGGTGAGGTGCCCTGTGTAAGGATGGGAGTGGTCACAGACTCTGACTCCCTGGTTGGTGATGTCAGAGTTGTGTCAGCCCCAGAGGTTACATAAGGCACAGCACTGTGTCTAAAAGTTAGTTCAAGTTCTAGTCCTAGTCTGAGTTGCTGAGGAGTGCTGGAAAGTTCTGGTTATGTTATAGTAGCTGAAAGGAGACTGTGTCCAGGGACCTGGCACAGGGTAAAGATATCCTGGCGGGGATAGGGAATCCCTATTAAAGGAGAATTACACCTTTTTAAAGGGAAGCACTGACTCAAGATGAGTGGCTAGAGATTCTACTGCGTGGGGCTGCTAGCCCACCTCAACCAATAAAGATGCTCTTATTCGAACACCCTCTCGTGTACATGTGTGGAGTGAATGTACAGAGGGGAGCACCACAGAGGAGTTCCTCGTCAGGACCATCCCCAAGTGACCGAAGGGACCCTGATGAGGTGGAGGCGCTGCACTGGAACTAGGTGAGACTCAAGACACTACCTCAGCTGCCTGTCTGGACGGGTTCTCCCCACACACCATCATGCGGGAGGCTCAGGGGTACTGTTGCCAACAGGTGCACCACCAGACACTACCACACTGTAATGGGGACCGGTTAGACCACGGGGGCCAATGTGAGATTGGGTGGGTCAGGCCGGGCCAGAAAAACCGTTACATTTGGAGGCGCTGCTGAGATCTTAGACCTGGGGTGCCCTATTCAACACCGATCAGCATCATGGTAATTCCCTCCCGTCAAGAGGTCCACGCGTGGGCCACCACCGTCCGTGAACCACCTAGACACGTTATTGCCGTAGGGAACGTTCCGGCGTTAGTGGCGGAAACTGACACCCGGAACTCACTGAGCAAGCTCTTAGGGCCAGATAGAGTATGGTACCGTGGCAGGGTGTTCGACTCCACTTATCATTTGAGTGCCCTACTATTCACCGTGGGGCGGGACATATGCCCTGAAGCAACCCCGAACACTCTAGTAGCCCCCGAGTGCCCGCCAGAAGGATACCCCTTTATATACTCGGACTTACCAGTAATAAGGGAAATGTTCTCGCTAAGAGCCCCTCCTCAAGATCCAGATGAACCGTCCACCAGTACTTGGACACCACTTACCCCCGTGTCCAGTACCCCAAACCGGGTTGACCGTCCCCAACCCAAAGTCTCCTTTACCCCAAGCGCCCTCCCGGACGCCAGTAGTTGGGCTGACAGTCCTCCCTCTCCACCCGACACCGTACCCCTCGAGGTAAACTCCCGGCCTATCGGAGAGAGAGCAACGAACGAAGGTTCCATAATGGGGGTGACGCTACCCCAATTCGTAGAAGCCCTCACTGTGGCATCCCAGTCTCAAAGTTATAGGAAGCTTAAGGCCTTCTCTGGAGTACTTCCAATACCCCAGGGGGAGGAAGGAATAGACCTGTGGAGGGAGAATGCAGTAAAAGTAGTAGAGGAGTGGTCGTGCACTGACACTGTAAAGCGGCAGCGTATTATGGAATGCCTCAGACCCCCTGCGTCTACTATGTTGACCATCCACAGGGACCAACACCCAGAGTTGACAGCGTTGGAAATGGTGGCGTTCCTGTTGGAGGCGTACGGACTAGCAGAAGACGAAGGAGCGCTCTGGACGAAGTACTTCCATCTTTATCAGAAGGAAGGAGAGGACCTGTCGGCTTTTATCCACCTGATACAAACAAAATTATCAATAGTGGCGCTCTAGAATAACCAAATATCATACAACCTGCCTAAATCCCCATCTTACTAAGTGTAATAAACAGTGTAATATAAAAGGTGATACCAATACAAACAAATATGGATGCCGCTATAACCCAGTGGAGGATCCTTCTCACGATCCCATGTAGATTGTAGAGGTGTAGGTCATCGGGAAGCGCAAACCATGAAAAACATAAAAATAATCTGATAGTGCAGTATACGTGATAAATCGTGAGTTCATATATTTACAGAAATCTGTGTGTAGAATACTCACAAACATATAGTGAGTGATGTTCACAAAAAGGTATCTTTAAATTGCAGCCCACCAAAGATGGTAATCACAAGGAGCTTCTGGAGACCTTAATTACAAAAGAAACGGACATAGTGCAGACTGGAAGGACAATTTATAAAAAGCAAGTGGTAAGGAATACACTCACATGGTATTGGAATTAAAAAAGCATGTAGATCCTGCGATCTGGATCTCGGCAAGTGAAGCGTGTGTTCTCTGCCTCCCCTGTGTCTCGGCGTGCGGGTCAGTGGTGCGTCTCACCGGATCCGGAAACCGGAACTGATGTCATCCGCCTGCAGGGGCTCCACTCGCTTAGGGATCTCACTGGTCGGCGTCACTCTACGCGTTTCTCCGCATTCGGTTTCTTCAGGAGTGATTTGCTGACTGATTCTGATTAACTTATATACGCTGTGCTACAGCCCTATTGGTTAATACTGATTAGATATTCGAGTACTAGCCATAACAGTAATAAAGCAATTGAGTGCTAATAGCTATAGTTATGAATTAATAGTTACACATCAAGACATATGTGTAACTCCAAAGAATACAGAAATTTATTAATACATGCAACATTGGTTAAAAATAGGTTATAAAATCTATATGCAATAAATATATATGCAATAAAAACACTTAATAAACGCAACAAGAGATAGACTATTACATTGAACTGACTAAAAATGTATCTAGCGTGATGAGGTGAAAGAGGCATTCTAATAGGGAGATACAAAAGCAAAATTAGAATGGATTACACAAAAGGATTACAAAAAAGGTTTAATATCAAACTCAAGATTCAATCCCAATGGGGCAATAGTTTTTAATTCATACATCCAAAAGGATTCTCTTTTAATCAAAGTTAGGTCTCTATTGCCCCCTCTCCAGTTAGGCATCACCTGTTCTATGGCCTTAAAGGAAAAGCTGGCAGGATTGGAATTGTGTGCTATTAAAAAGTGATTGGAAACACTGTGAGTTGTGAGTTTTCTTTTTTGTGTTACTAAGATGCTCTAATATACGTGTTCTAAGCGGGCGAGTGGTCTTACCAATATATTGTAGACCACATTCGCATTCTGCCAGGTAAATTACAAACTTTGATCGACAATTAAGATGTTGTTTTATATTATACAATTTATCGGTTACATTTGATTTAAAACTTTGAACCAACTTAGAACTATGCTGACATGCAGCTTTTATCCACCGCCTACAGCTGGTCCTCGGGGTCCTACTCAATCGTAAGCTGGTCTCCGCCTCGGGGATGGATGAAGCTCTCCATAAGCAGTATCTGCGGGGATCAAGCCCCACTCACCCTATAGCCAACATGCTCCGCAGCAAGATAATGGACGGGGGCCCCTACAAGTTCACCGAGTTGCTGCGGCAAGTGAAACTACAGGAGGCTCATGTTATGCTACACTCCACTGTTACCCCTAAGAGCCCCTCTGCCTCCAAAGGAAAGGGCTCTACGGAAAAGAAGGAAGAGTCTGCTGCCTTGTCCAAGGGGTACAAACTAAGACCCCCTGACCGACCACCTTCCCCGTCCACGAGTCGCCCGGAAAGCCGCCCGGTTGTATGCTATAACTGCGGTAAGAAGGGCCACGTACTCCGTAACTGCCCAGAAAAGGAAGGTCACCCTGAGGAACACCCTTCCGATAGAGGGAAATCAGCCCGATCTATGGTCTGCAGTGTGCCAATGGCAGAAGCTGACCTCGAACTCCCTCCTTCTGGAACCCCGGATGCCCCTTCTGACGCTGGCCCCAGTGATGACGCCTCATCCGGTGAAGCTTGCAGTCAAGTGGGCCCTGCGGCCATCGTGCCCGTGGTACTAGAAGGGATATACGCCTCGGCCCTATTGGACACAGGGTCACAAGTAACCATAATATATCGCAGGTTCTATGATCAGCACCTTCAACACTGCCCACTAAGGTGTGTGTCTGTGTGTCTGTGTGTCTGTGTGTCTGTGTGTCTGTGTGTGTCGTTTATTTCTATGTAGGAATGGAATTGGTCTGTGCTTTATTTGTATAAACAGGACTATATAGGTGAATACTTTCCCAGAAATGCAAGTTTTGAAGTATAACTACAGTATTTCATTGTAATTTTGATGACTTGATTGTTATTTTTTCTTTCTAGTAGAGAGCAATATGTGGATCTACATTAATTCATTTTACCTTTCAGACAAACGAGTGGAGACTGAGCCATGTCAATCAGGATTTCTCCGTTTGTCCATCTTACCCTCCAATTGTCACGGTTCCAAAGTCAATAGATGATGAATCTCTCCGTAAGGTGGCCACGTTTCGTCATGGCGGACGCTTTCCAGTCCTTAGCTATTACCATAAGAAGAATGGTATGGTAAGTATTACAAGGTCTTGCCTTTCAAGTATGTTACATCGTCTGCAGTCCCGAGTGGCATAATTGCAGCACCTAGACAAGGTGGGAAAAATGCATTCATATGCTCTCCATTGAAGAGTATGTCTATCAGATTGGCTGCTGTCCCCCTAACCCAATCTTTGTCCTAGTATCGCACATCAGCAGTGTCAGCAGGTGGGGAATTGGGGAATGAGGTGCAGGACGTCTGCAAAGGGAGAAAAGGAGTGTGATTTAAGGAAGGGGTAGAAGTAGTTTGATCAAAGGTATTTTAATCGATACACAAGTAAAACGTTTCCATGGTCAGATTGTAAGTCTGTCTAGTAATATGGGAACACCAGGTCACTGTGTTTATTTTTATTTATTTATAAAATGTTTTACCAGGAAGTAATACATTGAGAGTTACCTCTCGTTTTCAGGTATGTCCTGGGCATAGAGTGATGGTGACAAATACATGGTTACATTACTTGAGCAGGGTTGTACATTACATACAAGACATTGCATGCACAGTAAGAGATAATGTTATAGGCGTTAGGTATGTAGGTATTCTCCGTAAACGACATTGCTTCGTCTTCTACAAGGTAGGAAGCAATGCGTTCTAGAGGCCAGCGACAGGATGTTCAATACGTTCTCCTAGTGTTTCCACGCTTCGTAATTGTTGTCCTGCCATTGGGTTGGGTTCTTGGCTAATTTTCCAGTTCTGTCACCATGGGAACCAACACTCACTATTTTTCATCCGGGCTTCTGACCGGCATCGGGTGGGTTATAGGCGTATGTAGCCGTTACAGAACAGATTAAAATGTGAGACCACTTTAGTTTTGAAAGAATTAGACTGGTGGCGGCTGTGAGAGTCTCCGGAAGACTGTTGTGGGGTGCACAGTATCTTCCAGACAATTCGGTCATGGGAATAAAAAAAAGCCTAAAATTGGTGGTCTTGGCATTTGACCTCAGTAATGGCAGAGGAAGGAGGCACTTTTGTGCAGCATGGCTTGACAATTCTTACTATATCCTCTGACTGGTGCCGCCTCCCCAGCCTTGGATTCTGTTTGCTCACATCGTAGATCTTACTTCCGTTGGCGCAGGCTAATATTTTAAGACTGATGCCAAATTGAGACTGTTGTTCACATGGTTGCTCTCTGATCCCTTGCCTAATATAGGGCTCATTCACAGCGATGGGGATTGTCACCTTTAAAATTCAAGCATTACTGATCACTTGACATTTCCTCTTCATAGGAATTGTAAGGCTGCGGACATTGTGCACACAACCGCACGGCACGAACAAATTCATACAAGTGTGCCAGGCCGGCCATGCGCGCGATGCGACGCACGCGGCAGGATTTTGAGGAGACAATTTTGTTTCCTATTTTTCGCGCGACTGACGCGTCCCGTGAGCCGTTTCAGCATGCGCGTTTAGAGCTCTGATGCGACAGAGGGTAGATGGAGACTGGCAGTGTGCATGCGTGCGGGGGGCCGGGCGGGTGGCGTCATCGCGTCGGTGGCTCGAAACGGAACCCCAGGTGATGTACATAAAAGGGATGTTTGTGGGTGTATTAATATACTCCTTGATAAAGTGCAATAGCACGAAACATGTAGGAGGTTTCTACACCTCCGTTTTTTTAATGGACGAATAAAGATTGATTTTTTTACCTATTCTGACCCACTCTCTCGGCTGTGCACTACATCTTTTTGGATGCTGATAATGAGGGCGAACCAGCCTGGTGATGTCACGGCCAAGCTTCTCTGTCGCGCTCGTGAACAGAGTCCGCAAATCGCTCAGGTGACAGATGCGCGCGCTCTATGAACGCAGCCTAAATTGTCATTGTCATTTCTTTTCCAAGTAGCTCAGAATTTTCTCATCACCCCCAAATAGTTTTCACTGAAACTCATATTCAGTAGCAGCTCTATTTCATAAGACACCCTACAGCCTATTCAAGTTAATATCCATAGGGTACCTTCCAGCGCTGGAAGATTTACATAGTAGATGAGGTTGAAAAAAACACATATGTCCATCGAGTGCAACCTATGTTAAACTAAGGGCTGGGACCCGCTGCGCCCGATGGCGCGGGCGGCGGCGTGAACGCAACTCACCATTGCGGTTTAAACTCACGATCCGGTCCCAGTCCCTACTCACTGCCAACTGACGACGTACTGTGACGCGTCAGCCAGCACGGGATACAAGAGAATGGTGTTCCCGTGCGGCAACGCGTCAAATGGTACGCGAAGGGGCCAATCATAGACTGGCTCCCATCAACCAATGGCAAGCCAGCTGTGAGCCATGCTTTGTTTTGGTTTTGGCCCCGCCCCCCGTCATGGCTGCGCCCCCCCCACGTCATGGCCGCGCCCCCCGACCTGTGTGGCCATGCCCCCCCCCCCCCCCCCCCCCCCCCCACCCCCCGCTCCGAAAAAAGTTTCCTGCAGATCGCAGTGCAGTGAGTTGCACGCGCCGCCGGCAAGCAAGACAGCCGTGCGGACGCGTGCAACGGGGCCTTAGCCTTAGACGATAGATACTTATCCTATGCAGTATTTGTAATTACAGTATATTGATGCAGGGGAAAGCCAGCAAAAAACCCTAGTGAAACCTTATCAAATTATGTTTTATAAGGGGGGAACATTTTTAAATTCCTTCCTGACTCCAATAATGGCCATCAGGTTTCTCCCTGGATCAACATCCTTCCCATGTTTACTTATTTGGTATATCCCTGTATTCCTTCCTAGAAATATGTCCAACCTTTGGCTTATAGCAGAACACTCCTTGGTAAATATAGGCATAAATCTTGACTTGAATCCACTGACGGTATTGTGCATGCTGTAGGAGTACTTGCTGTGAAATTGAGTTGTAAATCTTCATGACCTTGGTTTCTCGGGCCCCAGCTCATTATGCTTTGAAGCTGCCGTTCCCATGTTAGGGGAAAGTTCCGCTGTATCCAAATTAAATTGAACACTTCCTCAGCAAGGGGGGGCCTGGTCCACAGCGCATTGAATAAGAGGGGCTTCATTCTATGTGAACATATTCTGGCTGTCTTAACCTAAATGCAACACCTGAGTGCAACTACTTTTCAAGCCTTTGCAAAGGTATTCCATCCATAATTGTATTTAAAAATGCGCAGAATCGAAGGGTGAATTGACCAGGGCTGCCTAACAGCTGTGCCATGCGCTGACCACTCCTTTTTTTTTTTTTGGTCCACAATTCATTTGCTCTGGGAGGAAAGTGCATTTTGTATTGCAATATTCTGTGGATCTAAATGAATGAATCGCATAAATAATTGAATCTCGTTTTGATGGGCAGCTTGCTTTTATTCGTGGATTCTGATTCAGGTGAGGCCATTTCTCCAGCATTTGTCAGCAGGGTTTTATTGCAGGCCAGCAACTAATTAATTGAGGTCCAGCTCTCCATGCACCGAGAATAAGTTCATCAATCACAAGTCTGTGTCCGTCCCATCCTATCGCCTCCCTCTGGGGCAGCCATGTTCTGCTTCATCACTGCCTGAAATCTAATGTCTGGCCAGACTTCTCTGCCTAAATCTTTTTTTTTTTTTTTTTTTTTTTTGCAATATTTGAAAAATCTAATTTCTTACATCATTGAGCATAATTAAAGAATTGCCAAGCTAAGAAGTTGAGATGTTGTTTAAACGAATGTCTCACAATAACCCATGTCTTTCACTCCACTTTTTCTGTATAAGCCAATAGGTTTTTGGCAGTCAATTTTAAAATGCAGATGTTACCGGCTTTCTTGTTCCTGCTGGTGCGTATGTTTTGTGTGTGCATTGTGATATTCTGCACCGACATTGCCATTGAATCCTGTGGAAACGCTGTAATAATCTGAGCTATTCCAGGTTATGTGGTGTTATCTGGGAGTACAACGCCACACGCCACATCTGCACATAAAGGGGGCGATGCTTTGTCCCAAAGCTCTTGCACATATTTGAATGGAAAAACTAGTAATTGATGAGTATAGTATTTGACTCCTATACATTAAACCTTGGGCGCTACTGCTATAAATGTTCCTGAGCAACAGTTGGTTTCTAAAAGTTGTCAGTGTAATACATTGATAAACTGCAGTTGATAATACAGAACATTTTTACGCACATGTACAGTAGCGTGGAAAGTACTTGCTGACAATCCTTGTAATAAACGCCCTTTTTTTCTTTAAGGTGATAATGCGCAGTAGCCAGCCTTTAACGGGTACGAACGGTAGACGCTGCAAAGAAGACGAGAAGCTTATTAATGCCACATTGAGAGCAGGGAAGCGTGGCTATGTCATAGATACACGTTCCCTGAATGTGGCCCAGCAGGCTAGAGCTAGAGGAGGTGGATTTGAACAGGAAGCGTACTATCCACAATGGAGAAGAATTCACAAGTCCATTGAACGGTAACACTTTCTAGTAATTACATCTTCAATGCATCGCTGAAAAATTGGGGGAATAAAAATGGTAAAATTCTGATGGTTATGCTTTTAAAATCAATTATTTCCTATTTGTTTTTGATCCAATGAGTCTGCTTTTCGATATGCCTTTTACATTGATCATTTAAAGTGCTCCGTCTGATGTCCCAGATCCTTGTAGAGGCAGTTTCTTCACAACTTGATTTGCAGTAACCGTGTTTACCCATCTTAATAGCTGTGGAAACAATCTTTTGAGTAGTTGCCATATTCTAGATCTGGGGTCTCCAAACTCAGTCCTCAAGGGCCGCCAACAGGCCGGCTTTTATGGATATGCCTGTTTCAGCACAGGTGGCTCAATCCGTTCTTCACTCTGGGAAGAAGCCCCCTTTCAGGGCGAAACGCGTCGAGTGAGGAGACCGCTCTAAAAACCTCCTGTTCACCTTTATTTTGGGACCTTGCCTCGGCTTTATGTGCTGTGGGACTTATTGGTCCTGTCTCTTCTGGACTGCGAGTGATACGTGATTCAGGTCAAAGGCTGAGCCACTGATTGAGCCACCTGTGCTGAAACAGGGATATCCATAAAAGTCGGCCTGTTGGCGGCCCTTGGGGACTTGAGTTGCTGACCAATCACGCGTAGAGGTCACGTGAGGCTGCTCCGTGGATCTTCAGAATTCAAAGTTGGCGTCCGTAAGAGTGAGGGTGTTCCCGCAGCACAATTGAGTAGATCGGGTCCGGATCTTTGTATATCACTGCATTTACCTGACCACCGGAGCTCTCCGGCTTCCTTCCTTATGTGATAAGGGCAATTGTATGTTTAGTTATTTAACTATATTTTTGTTTCACTTTATTATGTTTGTCATTTATGGTATTGCCTACAACTGTTTTTAACAATATATGTTATACCCTAGGGTTTTAAATAAACTAAATAGCTACTTATTGCGCCTATTCTGCCTTTCTTTTTCTGAGTTTGGAGACACCTGTTCTAGATTATGAATTTGTTTATATATTTTCAATGTCAATATGACCTATAGGCTTAAAGTATTTGTTCTCCTGTGGGGGAAATCTGTTTGGTTTCTCACACACATGCACAAGCCACTGTTCAACATGCTGTGTGCAACAGTCGTGCCATGCGCTTGCAAAGATTGTCTTCTTGTTTGGGGAATTTTTCTGAAGACTTCTTCACATTATAACGATTAGGGCTTGTAGTGCCCTAAATCCCTCTCCCCGTGCTCTGGAGCCTTGTAGGACCGCCACAGAACATTTAACATATAGTAAAAGCTTCTCTATATCCCGTCCCACCCCCGGCATCAGCAATTACATGTGAACCAATTGGAGAGCAAGGATTTTATTCATTCCTGGAATTTCAAACCATTTAGCATCTAATTAATCATATTTGTTTATAGTATTGGTTCCAGTGTAAAAAATGATACTGTATTTATTTTCTGGGGCCTGGTGCTTGGTCTGGCTCCTTTATCTTTCTGGGTGGGATCTGTAGGGGCTCAGCCTCTCACCAGCAACCGAAGCAGGAAGAAAAGTAAACCCAAGTCCACCCTCCCTATTCATGAACCAGTACCGGGCCATACACACTTTGCTCCTAATTAATTCAGCTACATTCAAACGAATGGTGATGAAAGCTCCCCTGGCTGGGAGAAAATGCGCTCATAGCATGTTTAGTAGGAGCCATATTTGTGACCCGTATATAGTTTGTGTTTCACTGAGAATGTAATGAACCACAGCTGGTTTTATTTTGTTGTTTTTCTGTAGGTACAATATTTTGCAGGAGAGCTTGATTAAGCTTGTAGAGGCCAGTAATGATCAATCTCACAACATGGACCGCTGGCTCAGCAAACTGGAGGCCTCAAACTGGTTGACTCATATAAAAGAAATCTTAACAACAGCTTGTCTTGCTGCCCAGTGCATTGACAGGTAAGGTTAGCCTGAAATGCTTAATACATTGGAGATCAAACAAGACACCCATTAAACTTCTGAAGCAGAGAACTGCCATGCTGGGTAATGCAGGCTAATGTATAATATCTGCAGAATATTTTTTTTATTTTGGTACAGTCAAAGGTAGCACAGCTAAGAATTTATGAAATAATAGGTTTAAGCCAACGGTTCCTTCCATTACATGCAACGGACCGTAAAAATAACACAATCGTGTCTATAATCTTCCAACAGTACTATTCACCGTTACCACGGCGGGTTAGATAGCGAGACTTCAGTCACAAATGTATGTGGGTTCTGTGTGAGGCAGGAAGCTCTGCTGGGAAAATAAGGGCATTCTCATTATAAGAAGCTAATACGTCTTCAGAGAGGCGCTGGAATAGGCATATTCTTAACAGCTTGCATGAGATGCCTGCAACACAATGCTATGTTTAGCTACAAGAGCATCTGGTTTGGGGAAAAAGCGAAAAATGCATGAATAATTTATTCAAGCAAAGATTTGGTTTGCCAGATAAATTATCCAGCGAGTCATCTTTTTGAGTTCTACCAATCACCGGGGATGAGGAATATTTCAGTGTACTTTATAACGGTAAGCCAAAAAAAACTATGAAGACCTTCTGTCTTTGGAACGTGCAACAGAAGAGCATTACATGCACCCAACATCATTTCACTGAAGGAACTACCTTCTCCCTTTTCTATCTCCATGCTTAGTTTATACGATGACCCCATTACATAACATGTTGAGCCGCATTGATTCACACATCTCTGCGCTTTCGGCGTTGGGATTCCTTCACCAATTTGACCACACACTACCTTTTTTAATTGAAAATTGATCCACCCCCCAGGATGATGCCACTGCAAGAAAAGATTGTTCATTTTACCTAATCCTTCTCCATTGTTACTAGTGTTCAGGGCTGAAAAATTCTGGATTTTGTGTGATTTCTATTTTACCTAAAAGGCCTGTTTGTGCTTTTTTGAGAGTCTCTATTTCCCCCATTGAGTTTTAGGTGAAAATTGGTACATTAGAACATTTCCTAATATATATTTGGTTAGACTAATATGACTGCAACATTACTTTGCTCAAAAGACTGATGGCAGATCCTAAGTTATTTACTTGCTGCACATAGCAGCTTATGCATATACAACTACACAATTTGTGTTACTACTTTCCAGTGGAAAATGCATCATTTATTATGGAAATCACAAAGCTAAGAAGAAACAAGTAAAACTAGGGAAAGCTATGAACTCTGCTCTATTCCAACACCAAAGTAGCTTTCATTATAAACATGGAATAAATATGCACTGCTCTAAGAGATCTTATCTCGCTATCTTACCTGCTCATGTCTGTTACCAGAACTCCCTCCTACTGTCTCTGTACGTTCTCCCTACCTACCAATTAGACTGTAAGCTCCTTGGGGCAGGGACTCCTCTTCCTTAATGTTACTTTTATGTCTAAAGCACTTATTCCCATGCTCTGTTATTTATATTATCTGTTATTTATATGATTACAACATGTATTACTACTGTGAAGCGCTATGTACATTAATGGCGCTATATAAATAAAGACATACAATACTCTTCTCTATCCCACACATCTTGACTGCTGTTTTGCCTTTCATAGTGCCCCTTGCCCATGTAACTCCCAACACCCCTTCCCACCTCCACTATCTGTCAAGCTCCCTCTTTCCATCTTGAAGACCCTCCTGAAAAGTCATGGTAGCATTTCCAAAGCCTTGTAAAATTACCACATGACCCATAACATACACGCTTATGGTCTTAATCTTGCCTATAAAATGTGCTCTTTCATCTGCTATTACTGTCTCCCTATACACCAGTTAGATTGTAAGCTCTTAAATCGAGGATGCTTGGTCCAATGTCAACTTTTAGGTATTATGCTTTTGTTTTTGTCCCATCCTGTATTAGGTCTTGTATAATATGTTACGGACTGCATACCCTAGCTGGCACTATATACTGATCAAAAAAATAAAACTAAACCCAATGAATTCCTAGATTACTGCGTATCTTTAGCTTGAGGATGACCAATTGGTTCAGTTTCACTCCGAGGTTTACTTGGAAGTTGAATCGTGCTTCGTATGTGTGGGAGCTACAAATTGATCTCCAAATCGACTTGTAAATATGTGTCTAGTGGGTGCGCATGCACAAACCATGCGCTGGTTGAATGCCACATCTCATAAAATAAAGGTTTTATTGGTGTTTGAGATTTGTATTTGCTTTCTGATGATGTGACATGACTGCTTTTTGTATATATTATCGGTGGTAAGACTAATGTGCACCTGCCCTCATTCTCCTCGTACCAGGGAAGGCGCTTCGGTGTTGGTTCATGGGACCGAAGGGATGGACTCCACACTTCAGGTGACTTCCTTGGCTCAAATCATCCTGGAGCCGAAGTGCAGGACCATTCGTGGATTTGAGTCTCTGATTGAGAGAGAGTGGCTACAAGTAAGAAACTCATACGTAGTGGCATAGAGATCATGCGCGCACAGTCAGCCACGATAGAGGTTCAGAATGGGACTGAAATGTTGGTGTCTTACCTAAAACACCACAATTATACACATCTCCCTGTTGGTGTGCTTCTCCATGGGATAGTAATACAAACTGCCCATACAACAGCCTGCAGCTGCTCCCTTTCATAATATGAATAGGTTTCCTTAGTGGTTGCGCATGGTTTTTGCACGGATGATAAAATAAGTGTGGTACGTCCCTGCTGAAGTGGTGAATTCCCTGCATGCGGCTCTTCTTTTTCAACATACACATTTTGTATGTGTGAAGCAGTCGGCAGACAGTAGGACACCAGCATGGGAAACCTGTATGCACACCACAGTGCAATATTTATAAGTCATTCTGCCAGTGTGCAAAAGGTAGCTTTCTTGATTCTCATTTATTTCTGAAGTAAATACAGCCCCCCCACTTAGGGGGGCATCGCAATTCTTTATAGTCCGTTTGAGAACGACTAAAATGAAATGCAATTATTTTGTTACACGAGCGTCAGACAGGAAAAGCGTTATAATGGCTGCATTAAATGAACAGCGGTTATACATTCAATTTACAGACATTTCATCGACAGAGAGATGCCCATAATCATATGTAATATTTACAGACCAGATTACAATTATTAGGAGAGGCCTGTGATGTGTTAGAGGCCCTACCTCAAGGAGCTTACAATCTATAAGGCTGGATAAGTTGAAACACCGGGTACAGGGGATGAGAGGGTTGGTGAGTTTCAGATTGCAGTGAACCAGCTGTAACATCCTTCGGCTAACGCCTTTTGGGGCGACTCCAGGTGTTATGTCCCAGAGAGTCTTTGGTAGAAATGGGGGTAGGCCCACCCAGCAAAAATGCTGTGTGGAGAAGGTGACTAATTCCAGTTATTTCAAGCTGTCTGTCGTTTCTTGATGACATTAACTCTGTCCATGCTGGTTTAGTGGTCAGGAGCAGTGCAAGGGGAGCAGGGTGGGGAGACTCGTGTGGTATCATATCACAGAGGGTTTTTGATGAATCAATAGGTTTTCGGAGCAGCCACTACATTGTTCATGGAGAAAATGACATTATTTAAGTTGCAATTTTTTGAAAGGACCAAAGTATATCAAGATTTCAAACATCACTTCCTTCCAATAATCAACGTGCATTAATTTCAGTGGCATATTTAAGGGCTTACATCTCACTGGCTGATGACCCAAATCTGACACCAATAAGTATTTTAGAATAATATTTTAAAGGAGTTCTGTAAACACGGTGAGCCGAGACTTGGGGAGGGGTTTCATTTCCTCCGCCTGCTCCCTTTAGTCTGATGTCGTGGTCTGTTCAGCAAGTTCTTGCACAGGCAGATCCTTCTCTCTGCCCCATCTCCTTATCTTTATTGGCTCTCGGAGCACAGAATAGGCCAGGGATGGAAAGAAAAAAATACGAGTTACAACATCTGTTTAGAGCCCCCAGAAAAAAACTCTGCCTGCAATTAATTTCCCCAAAAATACAAAAGCATGCAATCTTTTGCTACCAGTATAGTTACATTAGTTTAGCCAAGCTAATTAGACTGTAAAGAATTTAACAAAGTGCAGGTGCCAACATCTATCCACTTCACAAGAGCGGAAGACACACCAGACTGTACACAAATAAAGATTGTATTCTACATTTGCAGTGTTTTGTGTATTTACAGCGCCTTCAGATGTGTCTGGGTCCTGAAGAACGTGGAATTACACAAACTTAATAAATGTTGAACAAAATCTTATTTTCTTTTCGTAAAGCCTCTTTAGTATATTCTACATACTGTATTACAAACAACGTGGACATGTACATTACAAGAAGCACAATCAGGTTAAATGTTATCTGGCTAGCTATATGGCATTATCATTTGTGTGTAGGCTGCTGTGCTTTGAAATGCATTTTCTATACTTAAAGGCCATAGAACAACATAAAACGGTATGTATTAAAAGTAGATCGTGCCACAGGTAGCACCAATCATGTAGCCCAGAGCTGTCATGTGACAGCCATGGCGTCTTCTCCGCAGCTGATTACAATAACACAGACTCCAATCATGCAGCGCTAGAACAGCAAATGACTCGGATGAGCCCAAGCTGCGCGCAAGATCTCCTTTTGATTAGCCGCTTTGTGTTTATATTCTGCCTCTGCTCACTGCCGCACTATTCACTCTGGGAAGAAGCCCCCCTTCAGGGCGAAACGCGTAGTGAGGAAACCGCTCTAAAAACCTCCTGTTCACCTTTTATTTTGGGACCTTGCCTCTGCTTTTATGTGCTGTGGGACTTAGTCCTCTTTCTTCTGGACCTGTGAGTGATACCTGATTCAGCAGCAATGCCATCTTGCTATGGACTATTCACGCTTCCATTTAGCGGAGTATCACATGCTCTGTATAATATCTCCACAGTTATAATTTGTTTGGCTGTTGTATTTCTATATTTTTACATAGCCTTCATTTTTTATTGTAGTGTGGTTAGTTTGTTTGGGCATATAATTGGTTATTTTTTCATGTTAACCCTTTTTGTTCTTCCCCTGGCACAACCTATTATTATACGTGTGGATAAGCGTATTTAGTCTCATTTTATTTAGGTTTACCTGATTTAGGCTTTTTTCATTACACATTTATATATAGTCCTGACGAGGGGTTAATCCGCTTACTCTGGTCAGACCATCTTCATGTGGATTTTGGACAGGCCGGTCGAGTTCGCAAGGGGCATTTTTGCTTTCCCCATTATTCCCCTGAGCAGCAGTAAACATTATGCTAACCGCACTTGGTAGTAGTCAGTCCCTTTTGAATATTATTTAGGAGTTTTTTCAGTGTGTTCTCTGTTCATTTTAATATTGTATGTTTTATTAGTTGTTAGATTAAAATTCATTTTTTGATTAAATTCTTTATATTATATGTATTTGCGGTTATTTTTGAGTGCTCTTAGAAGGATTCTGTTTTTCTCTGTTTGTTAATCTATAGATATCTATACTATAGAGATCTCTAGATATATATCTATCTTTTGCAACTAGGAAAACGTTGTTGTTTTTATCCACCATAATCTCAAAATGAAGGTGCATGCTGTGATTCTATCCTCACAAAGGCCCCTATTTAACATGCTGGGATAGAGAAAAGCTGTGTTGTGCTCCAAAACTTCCCGTCCAGTTGCTGTATTAGCTCCTAATGTGTATAGGAAAAGCCTATAATGGAATACCCCTATGGTATCAAATTATATTCAGTACACCTCCATAAAGACGACAAGACCCACAATAATTCGATTTAGCTGACAGAGATCCCACTGGCACTGTAGTAGGGAAATCCACACCTTCTGGTGTCCAGACACATAAGCATCGATGGGGTTAAATCATAAATGGTGTAAAGAAACTGAAGTGTCAATAACTCATGTTTTGATTGCAGCCTTTTGTCCTGGGGTTGGTGTGCCTCCGTTTTCAGCTAGCATTGAATGGTAGAAAAAGAAAACAGAGCACTACTTCCAAAGGCTATGATAAGTCAGGCAAAAAGCGCACCCATAATAGAAAAAAATATCAAATTTATTGGATCAAGGTAAAAGCAGCATAATGGGACACAGCCCACACCTACGCGTTTCGAGCAGATGCTCTTTATCAAGGTTACATTTTTCTACTATTAACATGCTGGGAAACTGCCTTCAACGAATGTAAGATTTTAGCCCCGTTCAATTGAATGGAGCTGAACTCTTCCTTAGCAAGGCGAAGACTGCCTTGCAGCATGTTGTATTGATGACCCATACAGTGGTGGAACGGTAGCGATACCGAATGATGTGATTCCATTGAAGTGAATGAGCTTGCTACGAGAGTAGCCATGTTGGGAAGCCTCTTGGAACTTCTGCATGATGGGGATTTGCCTTGATCAACCTTTAGTTTGGTGTCAGACTTTTGTCCCTGGTATCTTAAATGATGTGTGTGCCTTTGCCCCTTAGGCTGGACACCCTTTTCATCAGCGCTGTGCACAGTCTGCCTACTCAAACAGCAAACAGAAGTGGGAGGCCCCAACCTTCCTGCTCTTCCTGGACTGCGTGTGGCAGATTCTCCGCCAGTTCCCCTGCTCATTTCAGTTCAATGAGCGCTTTCTCATCATGCTCTTTGAACATGCCTACGCCTCTCAGTTCGGCACATTCCTGGGCAACAGTGAGTGTGAGAGGTTGGTGCAATGGTTCATGTTCCTTTTCTTTGTATGTATTTGTCACTGGGCGCAAGTGATCTGACAGTACATGTGATTTAGGTGTTGTCATGCCAGCAAAACTGGTCAGCGTGTTACCTAGAAGGTGAAATTGTTGCTTCTTTTTATAGACCTATAGAGGATAATGAGGCCATATCTACCATAGAATGATCCTAATGTATTACGCATCATTGGAACGAAGATTCTTTATAAAAGTCAGTAGATTGAGTTTATTTTTAATTGGCAACTACTGCATATTTTGTGGATTAATGTTGATTTTGGGTATTGTGGTGCCATTAATAGATTAGATGTAGATTGTGATGCCTTTTAGTGGATCAACATAAGTTCCTAATGTGCAGAGCTTTGTACACTATAATTTATGTATACAGAACAGTCCTGTTTATTAATTAAAAGGTACCACATGCTTGAACAATTCTACACATTTTTTTTTCATGATCAATGTGGCTATGGATCACCTCTCTTTAAGGGATTTGGTGAGCAAACCCGTTTATATACCAGATGGGGCTGAATGATATATAGATATATATGTATATATTGGTCAATTCTATGTGTTTTTCAGGAGTAAGCTGAAGCTTCAGCAGAAGACTATGTCCCTGTGGTCCTGGGTGAATCAGCCAAATGACATTAACAAATTTACGAACCCTCTCTTTGAAGCCAACGGGCTGGTGATCTGGCCATCGGTGGCACCTCAGAGTCTGCAGCTGTGGGAAGGTAATTTGCTATTAAATGCTACAGCTCAACCCCATTATAACGCGATCCGCTACAACGCAAATCCGCTTATAACGCGATGCAAACGTGGCTCCCAATTTTTGTATTTATGAATACTTTACAACACGATTATTGGCGTCTTAAATACTTTATTGTACAATGCATACAATTGTACATTATTTCTAACGCGATCCGCTTATAGCGCGATGTGATTCTTTGGACCCCAAGCACAGAGTTATAAGGGGGTTGAGCTGTATTAAATTGTACATTCAGACGTTTATGGCAAATATGAGACTGAAAGGGGGATTCTGCCTAAAATGAAAATTCCATGAGGTCAGTGGGATTTTTAATAGGTTAAATGTAGTTGGTTGATTCATTTTTAAAAGAATCAGATTGTTGTAAAATATTTATAATATATTTTTAAACATTTAAAGTATCATGGTAACCAAATTCTTTGGACAGTTTTCAGATCTTTACCTACAGTAATCACTTTTGTGATAACTTCACAATGCAATTTACCTGTAAATCCTATTTTGTAATGGCTTCTCTTTTCTGTTTGGTTGTAAAGTAATTTTGTTGCCGTCCTTAATCAAAATGGCGACGGGTAGAATGATCACTATCTCGATGAGCGTGAATCTTAGAGGATCCAGGGTAAGGAAGCCATATTATTTTTGCTAAATGATGCACGTAGGTAAAATGGTAATTTTAAGTGTGACTTCACTTATTTTTTTTAGCGAAAGACAATGGCCTTATTGCATGTTTTTTTTCATTTAGTAACTTCTGGCTATTGAAAGAACTAAAGGGTATTGCGACAAAAAAATGAATACAGTTTACTGATCAGTTTACCTCACTCATAATAATTATAATTATTATTATTAATTGCTATAGGCTCATTGTGTTATATCTGTATGATATTTTCGTCCGCTTGTTTCATGGAGTCCTTGATCTGTTATTTACTGCCATCACCGCCTTTTTAGTTTTTTCACGTTCAGTTTCCTACACCAATCGCTCTCCTCTGTATGTAGTGAGCACACGCCTTCGGCTGCCAAATTGTGAGGGTCCTTATTGGTTGGTTCGGGCCATTGAAGGGAATGGTCGTTAACACAGATTGACTATTGTACTTTTGTGGCCATGCGTCAATGTAATGACAGCTGTCTGACACTGCAGTATGTTGTTTTTGCTTATTCTGTAGTTGCTGACAATACACCCAGCACAGAGCAGTCGTATATAATCAGAATTGGGCAGGCAGTGGGATTCTTCAAAGCACTTTGCTTGCATTTTTTTAAATCTGCCTGTAGTGTGTTCGTAATATTCTCTCTGCACCAAGAAAACCTGCCTCCGTTTCTAATCACATTTTTCACTAAAAGTAATGAAATTGTGTTTTAACGCCGCACCTTGCTGCCGATTTTGTATTATTTTTTACATTTAAATTTTTTTTAAACACCAGTACTGCCACCTCCTGGGATCCCCAGGTTGAACGATACGACTGCATGGCCCAACCTTGCTCTGTCAGGCCGTAGAAAGGGGTGACATCCTTTGAGCTCAGTGCCGCGGGTTGAGTTGATCAGGTTTCCCCAGGATCCCCAGATTAAATAATTAAGAAAAAGTGTTCCTAGGGTAGGGGAAAGCTGCATTCATAACTGTGTAATCTTCTCGCCTTTTTCATTCCTCCTCGTGAAAATGACCAGTCCAGAACCTGCTAAAAAATGTGAGATGAACTCTGTCCACGGGCCTATTATTCAATTCCTCCTAATTTTACCCACTGGCCCTGGGGAAACTGTGTGATCTGAAAAGTCATGTGGTACATACGTGCCTATTTTATAGCATCGTTTGGACCTCGTTGTGCAATTGAAACACAATCGATCTGCAGCTGACTTGCCGTCCCTGTTCTATTTGATCACTTAATAAAAGAAATCTGTTGCACCCTTATTTACAGACACACAAAGAAAGTCATTTACAAAGAAATGGCTGGCTCGCCGTTTTCGTTTTTGATTCGTTTTCTGTTTCTTCCTTTTTTCCTGATGTTATGAACTTGTGATGGAAGCGGCATACTCCACAGAAATGTCTACAGATATCAATAGGAGTCAGAATTGGAAAGAAGCCAACAAGGAAAACGTGTTGATGGCATTCACGAATGTAAAAGTCCAGTGCCCAGGCATGGATCCCAGTAACTGAACTGTGTGTAACAGACTAAAGCAAAGAGCCGGCAAAGACGAGCACTCACAAAAATAAAGCGATGAACCGTTTAATAATCAAAATGCATACCGGACCGTTTTTTGTATACTTCCTGGGACAGTAAGAATGTATTTTGATCATTAAACAGTTTATTGTTTGCTTTTTCTGAGTGCTAGTGTGTACATACTCTTATTTTTGGGCTGACACAGTACAGGTTAAAGGCTTTAGACCAGGGGTAGCCAACTCCAGTCCTCAAGTGCTACCAACAGGTCAGGTATATCCCTGCTACAGCACAAATCTGTCAACGACTGCCCCTGAAGGCCGGGTGCATGCTAGGAGCGCCAGGTGTCACGCGCGCCTGTCGCTGGAGCGATCCCTGGCCTGTGGGATCTGGAGGAGGAGACGCGACGGGGAGGCGTGCCCGTGACGTCACGTGAGTGGTTCATCCTCATTGGCTGAACCGCTCTTGCGACCCGGCCGTGGAACAAAAATCAAATATTTTGATGCGTGAAAAATCATCCGTCCTCTTTGAGGTACGGCCATTTGTTTGCGTCGCACGCTCCGCCGCTCTCACCATGCCCAAGGCAGAGGTTCTCCGCTCCAGTCCTCAAGAACCCACCCCAACGGGTCAGATTTTAAAGATAACCCAGCTTCAGCACAGATGGCTCAATCAGTCTTTAACTGAGCCGCTGATTGATTTGAGCCACCTGTGCTGAAGCAGGGATATCCTGAAAACCTGACCTCTTAATAGCGCTTGAGTGCTGAGTTGGCTACCCCTGCATTAGACCACACACACTTTAATACATAGTATTTATGTCCAAGAAAGAATATTGATGTGCCTTGCTTCTAACATTTCTTAGGCGTGCAGACAGATTACAGAGCATTTCTGTGGGGAACCTGCTGTATCTCGTATTAGACAAAACTCCCTTCTACATCTTCTTCATCTCTTCCTTCTCTTGTAGGCGTTTTCTTCCGCTGGAATAGATCATCCAAGTATCTGGAAGAAGCCTACGAAGAAACCATCCACATCATAGAGTACAACAAAGACCTCCAGGTTAAAGTAAACGCATTGCGTCGGCAGCTGGCAGAACTGGAGACGGAGGCTGGGACGCTGGAGACTCCGTGATGTCGGAGCCGTCACTTAAAGCCATGAAACGCTTTGCCGTCAGCCGGTACAGCAGGGAAGGGCTTCACATTTACACTAATGGCTAAAATCTGTGACGCATGCACTACACTTATTTGTTACAATTGATCTAATAATTGTTTATCAATACATGTATTGAAGAAGCAAAGGAAGTTACTGGAGACAATGAGTATGAACAAACTGGTGTAATTATATTTCCCTTGTGAAGGCCCCACTCCTAAATGTGTGTCCGGCTTATAAAGGGAAAGGACCCTGTAAAGTTACGTGTATATGGTAATATATTCACTTGTCTTTGTGGTGCCAGTTTACATATCTCTCCTCCGCTATCTTAGATTAACGCATCAATTTTTATCTATTAAGAGCAAAACCCTTTATCTGCCACCAGATGGAGATGGGAAATAATTCACAGACTTTCTTGCCTCTCTGGCTGTTCCTGATGGGTATTATCTGGACAATGCTGTACTCCCACACTAGAAGAATTGCCATTTTTGCACAACTTTCGCATTAACTCATTCATTCCAGCCCGAGATATTTGTTTATCTATAGCCTTGTTATTTCTCTGTGTCTATAAATTGTTTTAAAACCACGAGTCTGTCTCCACTTCATAAATCTACTAGGGAAGCAACTTGGGAGTATGTGTCTCTTGGCCAACTCCCAAGGTTTGGCAGCAAAAGGAGAAACGGTAAAGTAGTTGAAAGAAACAGGTAAAGTGATTTGCATGGGGAAACCATCTGTTTTGGTTATTACGAATGATTTTATTATTGAATGCTTAATAATTTGTTTGAATTGTAGATTACTAGTTACTCTGTCTCTCTGTGTGTGTCTCTCTGTCTCCCAGGTTCCTAGGAACCCTTGAGTTCCCTGGACATCCCTAATGGGTTCCCTGTAATTTTCAGGTCATTTTAAAAAATTGTATTAAATACAGAAGAATTTACAATGCATCTCAGACTCGCTGTTAGAGAGGGTTTGGGTTCTCTTCCCCAAGGCATTTAAATTCAATGTCGGGGGACCGCGAGAGACCGCTGCAACTCAACGAGATAAGGAGGCTTGGTGTGACGCGTCACCATGGCAACGTGGCATCATTTGCCGCTGGCAAAAAAGGTAAGGGGGTGGGAGCACTGGGGAGGAGCAGGCAGGAGGCGCAGCTCCAAAAGTTTGCGCACCCTTGCCTTAACCAAAAAAAGACCTTCCTGTTCTGTTTATAGAGTGTAGCTTTTTGTAACGTTCAAACTTTTATTTCTAAATTAATGCATTAAATATATCCGCTTCGAAATGAAAAGCTACTGTACATCAGTGCATATATATGTGTGTGTATATATATAGATATGTGTGTGTACATCTTTGTGTGTGTGTGTGCATCTTTGTGTGTGTGTGTGTGCGTGCATCTTTGCGTGTGTGTGTGTGTGTGTGTGTGTGTGTGTGCATCTTTCTGTGTGTGTGTGTGTGCGCGCGTGCGTGCATCTTTGTGTGCACGTGCATCTTTGTGTGTGTGCATCTTTGTGTTTGTGTGTGTGTATGCGCGCATCTTTGTGTGTGTGTGCGTGCGTGCATCTTTGTGTGTGTGTGTGTGTGTGCGCGTGCGTGCATCTTTGTGTGTGCGTGCGTGCATCTTTGTGTGTGTGTGTGTGTGTGCGTGCGTGTATCTTTGTGTGTGTGTGCGTGCATCTTTCTGTGTGTGTGTGTGTGTGTGTGCGCGCGTGCGTTGCGTCTTTGGTGTGTGTGTTGGTGCATCTTTGTGTTTTTGTGTGGTGTCGCGCGTGCGTGCTCTGTGTGTGTGTGTGTGTGTGTGTGTGTGCGCGCGCGCGTGCGTGCATCTTTGTGTGTGTGTGTGTGTGTGTGTGTGCGCGCACGTGCATCTTTGTGTGTGTGTGTGCGTGCGTGTGTGTGTGTCACCTTTTTGCGTAATAGGCCTGTGTAAGTGAATGTTTCATTTGTGCGTTGCAAAAAAATAAACTGTTTCTGGGAAGACGCAGCAAATTAAAGAATTAACACTTTCTGTTGGACTGCATCTTTTTTTAAATTGACATGACTGATACTTGTATATAGAAGTTAGTGTGCAAAGTGCATTTACATTATGCCATACAGAATTCAGTCAAAATAAACAGTGATATGCTGCACACCATTAAATATATAAACAAAAAGTATTACCGGTGCTGCTGGTTCAAGGTTACCTGTCACAAACATCCAATTGGACAATGAAAAGGAAGGATCCACAGCTGCACGGATTTTGCAAAAGTATAAAATTTGATTGTGCCATACACAACGACCGTTTCGACCTTAGTAGGTCTTTCTCAAGTGAAAAGGCATGAATACAGAGTACAGCCCTGTTCCTTGGCTTTAAAGCTGCAGTTGAAGCAATATCCTACTGTACATGGTTTTTTTTTTGTGTGTTTTTTTGTTTTGTTTTCTTTATCAATTCTGTACTAGGAGAAAATACTAAGCATTTTTGTTTCTATAGAAACCATTTACAAAGTCACACCTCCTTCCTCTTCTGAAACATGCTTTGGCTCTTAAGCCCTGCCCTCTCTGTAGCAGTGCACCAATTGTATCTAGTGACTGCCTGGTCACATGATCTTACCCACAGAACTTTGCATCTTGGGTACTCCCGTGCAGCAATTAGTGATTTAATGAACCCCTGAGACGAATCTTTGCCGATCGATCGACAACTTAGCTAATCACTTGTCAGTGTGCAGATTGCATGGATGTACTTTTTTTTTTTTTACGACAGCTTGTACTGCAGCTTAAAAAAGGGCGAGACCCAGCACAGAGCAAAGAAACTAGGAGACACTGACGTCCATGCAGAATAGTTAGGAGACCAAGTAAGGTCCAGCGGGAAGGCTGACCATGAGAACATTGTATTGATTCGGGTACTTCTAATTAATGTTTAGGTTGGTAAAGTCACAATATTGACAAGCTGGTTCCATGTATTCAGGAGATTGTAGTCCAATTTTTAGTTTTTCTAATTCTCTATTTTTTTTGTACAGAATTAGTGTTGCAAAACAAGGACTGGACTACAGTCTCACAATTCAGAATCTAGTTTGGCAAGCTCACCCACTAGATTGTAAAAGTTGTTTTCCCTGGGAGTGATTCAGTGTGTGACCTTGATTTATAACAGCACAGGACATTCAGCTCCTGAGACCAGATTAACCTGTTAGTGTAGGATCTGCACTTTAGGAATACCCTTGGCAATTTGAGTTGTTTTATCATGTTTTTGCCAAAATATATAACTAAAGCGCCCCACTTTGTAAACTTGTAACATTGCAATACTCCCTTTCCTCAGTCGCTCTACTGCTAAAACTCTAATGCAGGCTCTCATTCTCTCCCGTCTCAACTACTGTCTGGCCTTCCTGTCTCCCCCTACAATCTATCCTTATTGCTGTTGCTAGAATCACTTTGCTCTCTCCTAAATCTGTCTCGGCGTCTCTCCTGCCGAAATCCCTCTCCTAAATTCCATAGTACTTACAAAATGATCCTTTCTTTTAAGGCTATAAGCTTTTCTGCCCCTCTTTGCATCTCAGCCCTAATTTCATACTATACACCTGTCCGACACTTGCGTTCTGCTCAATGATGTCTTCTGTCGACCCCTTTTTGGTATCTAAAACCTCTCACTGCCCCACTCTTTTGGGAATGCCCTTCTCCTCAATATAAGACTGGCACCCTCTCTCCACCTTTTCAGGACGTTTCTTAAAACACACCTCTTTAACGAAGCATATGGGTAGCTCGCTGGGTGACACTATACATCTCATATGCACTGACCTTGGCTTCTTTCAGGCGCACTTACCAGAACACCCTCCTACTGTCTCCCCGTCTTGGCCCCTTCCAGACAAACTTATCAGAACACTCTCCTGTCTCTGTAAGTACTCCCCGCTTAGATTGTAAGCTCTTCAGAACAGCGACTCATTTTCCTACTATTGTTATTTTTATCTCAAGCACTTATTCCTATCATGTCACGTGTATTACTGCTGTAAAGTGCTATGTACTTGGATTGTGAGATACAAAGATATACATACATTTCTTATTTGAAGAGTTAATTATCCTGTGTATTGCAGGCTTTATGCAACATGTTGGCCAGGAGTAGGAGATAAGAAATTGTTAATTAAATTGGATTGCAGGCTTGTAATCTAAAGGAAGTATGGGCGATGGTGTTTAAAAGGGCAATACCTTCAGCTTCTGATCAGAAACTATCGTGTCTCAGATCTATGGGCCTGAATCGCACGCAAAAACATACCAACATGTTTTGTCCTCTAACTGTTTGGATCCTCTCTAAGAGATTGGGGTCAGTATTAGACTGTGGGGGTGCACCTTCCCACATGGCTAAGTGACCATGGGGAGCTGCAGCAGCAGAACAGACAGGACAGTAACAGGACAAGCAGGCTGACTGGGATGAGCAGGAGGGCCCAGCAGGCATGGCTGGATCTGAGCCAATGAGCAGCTCCAGGGTGGGACCTAGAAAGGTCAGGCAAAGTAGTCTTTGTGGGTAATGAGTCAAGGCACGCAGCAGTCAAAGCAGGTGCCGGTCAGACATTCTGGTATGGTGGAGGTCCGGTATAGTGCCGAATTGCAATGGAAGAACAGACTGCTATGAGTGCCTGAGAGTCAAGGCCCATACCAGGAGTGAATAGCTAGCACGAGAGGACAGAGCAAGACCGCTGCAATGCGAGAGAAACATGTTGGCAGCGCTCCTTCAATTATAAAACAGTGATACCAGTGTGTCAATGATGTGAGTAAGGTTAATAAACAGTGTTATGTACGGCACACCTGTGAGCACGTGACCTGTATATTGGACACTGTTTAATACACTGCTATCTAGCGGACCCACTTTTCACCTTCAAAAGGTCCCTTAAATGAACAATATCTCCATTTAATCCATCCCATATACCATCTGTCACAATAGCACACTTGTGAGTACGTGACTTATATATGCAACCAGGGTTAATACACACGGCCACCACCTTTCTCCTAACATTGATCAGACCTTCTCCCAAAGGTCTTGAGTGGAAATTGAGATTTCACGTGCTCTAGTATGGACACTCCCTTAGTTGAAATTTAATTTTCTATTCACACGTCAAATTTTCTGCCCAAACCTCATAACTTTATTCCTAGAATACTTGGAACAGCATTATTCATATTAATAGGTTCAGGTGAGCTTACTGAATATAATGAGAATTTTGACCGATTTGCTCTTAAGTTTGAGCGACAAATGGATATCTGACTCTTGCCACTTCCTAAACACTAAGGCTTTGGCCTTATTGCATCCATCCCATTGCAACTGTTCATAATATCTACAGGAATGGATCCGAAGGTGGAAAAAAGCGGAGCACAGCAGGCAAAAAACGTGGGACTAAGCACAGAGGTGAAGGCTAAAAAAAACATTTATTGGGTGGGTTGACGGCATGGAAGCTGGTGTAAGGGTACCTCTGATGCGTTTCGCACTCGACAGCGCTTTGTCAAAGAGCTGTTGAGCGTGAAACGCATCAGAGGTACCCCCATGTCACTCTCTATGCTGTCACCCACCCAATAAATTGCATTGTTTTTTTAGCCTACACCTCTGTGCTTTGCCCCATTTTTATTGCCTGCTGTGCTCCGCTTTTTTTCCACCTTCGGATCCACTCCTCTACATTTTGCCAGCTGGAAGCACGCACCAGAGGACAGACCACACTATCTGTGAGTAGCTTAACGGTGACCATTATTTGTATTCACCTGGATGAAGATTTATACAGTAAAATAAGCTCTAGGGGCTGTATACCCGTAAAATAGGTGGAGAACCAGCCATAACTGCCCATATAGGCAATCATTGGCTGCATTATCCCCTTCATTCGGGTATACATACTTATCCCCATATTTGAGCCACGAAGATGCCAGACAATATTACTTCAAGACGTACACCACTGGGTCTGACCTCATCTAATCAACAAACCCCTTTATTCACATATGCTGTATTTGGTCATCACTTAGGGAATCGTGTGACGCCCAGGGGAGTGGCGACCCGAGCTTTCCTCCATACGGCCAGTAGCGGTTACTGGGCATTTTGAGCCCCATGCTACATTGTCATTTTATGTCTCGGTGCAGCTCCGTGTCACACAGCGGGGGTAACATAGTAGACACTGTTTAATTTATGACAGTGTTCATTGACGTGGTTATGTAGTATGCCCATTTGATTGTGAGTTGTAACACACACCTGTATTATACATGCTCACAATTGGCTACACCAACACATACACTATATCTATCCAGGTTGTCCTACCTACCTATTTATTGTATTGAGGGTAGGATTGGAGTGAGTTACTGAATCTACCCTCTGATTGTTACTAACCGATACTATGGGTCTCTGTACCAATTGCTGGTAACTCCCTGAATATGAGAGAGAGAGATTCACCCCGGTAACGATCTACTGGTACCGTGTTAGCCGAACTTTAATAATCAAAAATGAATAGACGATACCGTTCTGTGGCTAACGAAATGCTTTTATTTGTGCGAGCTTTCAAGATACACTGATCCCTTTTGAATGTATATATATATATATATATATACACACACACACACACACTACGTTATTTGAAGCAGCAATAACGCTGATTGTGTGTATGCAAATTTGGTCATCTACTGGTCACAGGTGTTGTGATTTGATAGACAAATGGTGTCTGGGATGCTGTTAGGGTATTGATATCCCTTTCCATTTCATCAGCGGAGTCTGCAGTTTATCCCACATACCTATCCTGTGACCATTACCTACAAGTGTTGATCTGTGTGCTTATCACGTTACCATCATACTTGGTTCTAGCTGGCCGCCACCCCCCATCATGCAGGATTTTTTAATCATTCACTGTATATAATCACATGCATTTTTAATATGACGGTTTAATAAAACTTTATTATTTTTCGTCGCGATCCTTACATGAACTGCATAGGAGGTTGTGTATGAGTTCGTTCATTCTATCACCATTAGTGATCGAGATATATCTCTAGGACTCACATGGTCGTTATTGATAAATCCACAGCAAGTGCATATTGTAGGATCTTTTTGGATTCTCTTGGGTCTTTTTTTATAAAAATGTGTTCATCACTCTGCAGCACTGGTTCTTGGAACTTTGGTCTATATCATTTTGTTTCGAATAGCTATTAGTTAATCTTCAGAATAGAGGTCGGGCCACGATCTCTTCATATTTAATGAATTTTCTCTTTTTGGAATACCTTCCTAGCCATGCCCCCTGAATCCTCCAAAGAAAGCGTCCTGTTTATTCTAGTGTCGGGGAGCCATATTTCAATCTCATCTCTGACAAAACAGATGTTGACTTGAGAGAACCTCACTCCTATAAAACACGGACCTGACTTGACGGGCCATAAAAACAATGCTTGTATTTTTTTTACAATCTGTAACCAACGCTAACCGCTTGTGTGCCAAATTGATTAAAATACCCAATATATTCTGCCCCATTCATTACAATGTACATTTAATATAGTGATCACATTAGTACATGTAATAGTAAATGGTGAGTATTGAAAAAATAGTCCCAAAAATGAAAAGTCGATGTAAAAAATCCTTAAAAAAGAAAAAGGAAAAACCTCCAATGAAGTCAGGAAATGGGGGCTGCTTCTCCAAGAATAAACCACGTCCAGAAGATTGGTGTAATACAGTACAAAAATGTTTCATTGCTAAAAATCGGATAGACAAATGCTCACTTACAATATATTGAATAAAAACTGGCATTAGGTGTACCTAGTGTTGATCTAGTATTGAACCGGACTGTCCTGTATTTGGACACTGTCCAGTAAAAAAAATATTAGAGGTAATACTTGAGAAGTAGCACTTTAGCTACGAAACGCGTAGGATTACTGCTTTTATTGATACCTTTTTATGCTATTTTCGTGTTATCTTGTACACAAGTTATCCCGCCGGGTGTCTCCCGTTGGAGGTACACCCTTTGTGTGACGTCACACGTATGAGCGAAGTGTGACGTCATTGCCAATCGACGGACTGTCAGGCGTGGATGCCGACACGCTGTGGTGTCTTGCCCGTTATCGGTATACACTCGTATGGACTAAGAGACTCTGTCCTAACACACACATAGTGTGCCCTGTTTGGAGTACAGACTTCCCGTTATCATCACGGAGACTACAACGAGAGTGAACCGGAGACGATTTGGATGCTGGTGATTGACCACAACTACAGAGCCAGATGACACCTGGAGAGTGCGGAGGTCCACTTACCTGAGGCATTCCCTTCCATCGTGTGTCCTGTCGACAAATGTGTGGTAACTCGTGTAATGTTACACGAAATGCTTATGTTCTATTTTTCTGATGTACGCAGAATACTTACCCTTTTTTAACACTAAGTTTTGATATACTTCACTATTTGCGTTTTGCGCTTGTTTTTTTGTCTTTTGTCTTTAGCTCTTTGGAGTGTTGAGCCACTCTGTAACTCTAGCAGCATACGCAACGAACCAACGGTTTTGTATGGTTATTTTTTATCACTTCCACAGTAGGGTTGTGCTTGAAATATTGTCTTTAATATATTATCAAAGAGGGTTTACTCAATTTAGAGGTTTCACTATATAGACATTGTTCTCTTAACACGATTTGGTTTCTTTTGGGTTGCGCACTTTTGTTTCTTAATACTGGACATGTATGTGTCCAATATTACCTCTCTGAACATAGTGACCTGACCAGCTTGGTGGGCCGCGGGATTTCCCTGAGCGGGGAGAGTACAAGGCTTTTGCGAGGGGGCTGCTGCTGGGTAATGCAGCCAATCAGGAGGAGGTGTCAGGAGCCCAGGGATGGGACCAAGGAGAGGAGGAAACAGCATGGAGCAGAGAGGTGTGTGTGAGTCTGTGTCTCCACCGTGTCACACCTTTCACCATGGTGTCCAGTATTTCTGGAGAAGCCACCTGGGAACCGTAAAGGTAATGGTCTATTAACAGTGACAGGTGGAACCAGTAGGTAGGATACTGGTGTGGCTATAAAGATCAGGAAACACGGGAGCTTATCTGCTGTTCAGTGGTTGCTCCCCTGCCTTTGCAGACTGAACATGGGTTCATGTCCTGGGATTAAGTAGCAGGCTCCGTCTCCTGTAAGTGCAAGTCCATTTGTGCTTCAGTCATCCAGCAAGACTGCACATACATTCATCTGAGCACATTCACATGACCTGCTAACTGGTGTACAGTTACAAAGATACTTTGCTCCTAATCCAATTATCCATTACAAAACAGACTTCTTGCTTCAGAAAAGCATAATGGAAAATGATTTTGACGATATCGGTTTTGTCATAAAAAAAAAAAAGTAATGCTGAAACTGTCCGGCCTGAACACCTGATATATTCAACACAAACAGGCCCTGTGTTCTGTGTACTTTGTATTCAGATGCATTACAAACCATTACTTTGGTTTATTGGTGGCTTAACCAGAAACAAAAAAGCAGCCTCTTATTTCAAGGAATTAAACTCTGGTGATCATCACCGCAGTGTCATCAAATTTACACTGCGAGGCAAACAGACCATTTCCTTGTACAGGAAGGTGATAATAAACCGATGCTGGAGAGATGTATTATGGTACGTTGTTGCTGTTGTAAAGTTTGTGGGTGAAGGTCGCTGGAAAAGATACAGCAGAAAACTGTATTTCCATAAAGAATATATTGTTAAATAATTTCAGACATATTTAGTGTAACACATGCAAGGCAAACGTATCCCCAGTAAGGATCACATCTCAAATGAGTCTGGGGAAACAAGTCCCATATGTGTAGACAAATGCAAATAAAACCATATATAAAAAGGTAGATGGGGTAGATATTTACATTACTGTATGTACATCCAATGCAGTGGCTGAGTAACAAACAGTTGTACAATATAATTTCCCTCCGTAACAGTGACAAGAGACAAGAATGATAATGATCATGTTTGGCGAAAACCAAACACTGCATTCAAACAGGAGAACCTCATCCCAACCGTCAAGCATGGTGATGGGAGTGTGTGATGGTTTGGGGCTGCTTTGCTGCCTCAGGACCTGGACGGCTGGCCATTATTGACACCACCATGAATTCTGCATTGTATCAGAAGATTCTAGAGGAGAATGTCAGGCCATCCGTCATTGAGCTGAAGCGAAAGTGGGTCATGCAGCAAGACAATGATCCTAAACACACAAGCAGATCTACAAAAGAATGGCTGCAAAAGAAGAAATTGCACATTTTAGAATGGCCTAGTCAAAGTCCGGACCTAAACCCCATTGAAATGAGGCAGGACCTGAAGCGAGCTGTTCATGCAAGGAAGCCCTTAAATGTCACCGAGTTGAAGCAGTTCTGTAAGGAGGAATGGGCCAAAATTCCTCAAAACCGATGTGAGAGACTGACCAGCAGTTACAGGAAACGCTTAGTTGAAGTCATTGCTGCTCAAGGGGGCGCCACCAGGTACTGAATCTAAAGGGGGCGCCCCCAGGTACTGAGTCTAAAGGGGGCGCCACCAGGGACTGAATCTAAAGGGGGCGCCACCAGGTACTGAATCTAAAGGGGGCGCCCCCAGGTACTGAGTCTAAAGGGGGCGCCACCAGGTACTGAATCTAAAGGGTCACACACTTTTTTACACATGGATATCGAATGTTGAATCATTTGAATCATTTAAAATAAACGTTAAAAAAATATATATGTTTTATGTCATTTATTTGATCAGCTTATCTTGATCTATTATTAGAACTAAGATTAAGATCTAATAACATTTTAGGTGTGAAAATCCTAAGGGGTTCACAAAAGTTTGCTCACTATTGTATATACAGTACCAAGTACGGAGCTGCATAAGTACGATGGTTAATGGTAGATAGACAGTTCTTAGTGTAGGTGATTGGAATTAAGTGTGCATCCCATCTGGTCCATAGAGCACATAAGAGTAAATACCTTATTAGTACTTGTCACGGGAGACCAGGACTTTTAACACATTGATACCGGGATCATTCACCAGGCAAAACACAGTAGTGGGATAAAATGAGGTTTATTCGGTAAACCAGCGTACACACAGTGAAATACAAAGATATAGGTAAAATACACTCTCTGGGGGGGAAATCTAGGCTGAAATAGGTGCAGGGCGCCTGCTTTGGAATGCTTACCCTGATCAGGAAATCCTCCCGGCTATCCTGGTGCTCTTTTCAGCTAAAAATCTTAGCCGTAACCGCTACGTTCTAAAACGAGAACTTGGACCTCGCGTCAGACTTAGCCTCAGCTAGGCAGGCTTTCTTAGCTCCAAAAATGAAGCCGGTTGCTCTGCTATTAGCAACAGAGCAACGTTGAAAAGCCGCCTTTGCATGACCGGCCCAAGACACAAGATCGTTTGGTTCTCTGACTGGGGCATCTCCTTACATACCTTCCGCTGTTCTATGTTCAGCATGGAAGTAGGAGGAGCGACCAATCAGAGCATGGGAATTCCTCCCCACAGCCAATAGGAATAGGAGCTCGTCCTTTGGCTGACGTCAGAGGAGGGGGCGGGCCAAGCCGGCTCGGGATACCCTGTGGGTGGGACATACGAATTGACCAATGAGAAACGCGCTGACATTCTGCCGCTTCCCCCAGTCAACCCATTGCCATCTACTGGGCAGGCTCCACTGAGCCTGGCAGACCAGAGGGTCCTCGCCGCAGGGGGTCTCTGTTCTCTGGACTCAGTACTCTGCCCTGCCCCAGCCACTTAGCACCCGACACCTCTCAACATCCCGTCTCCTCTTTGAACTACGATGTCTACGATGCCTGGCTGACTGAATAGACATTTATAGTAAAAGCACAAAACATTATAAAACCTATTTTAATAAAGTATGGACCTTGGGGAACTTTATACTTATAAGGGAAATGGATCTGGGATATCAGGGCTCGAAAACCAGGAGTCTGGGGGACACTGGGCCCAGCAAATGGTGCCTGCACGCCGGGGACAATTAGGGGACTACCGGTAACTTTGGCCCCCGAACTCCTGCAAACAAAATACTTGCATTTCAACCCAAATATCCCACATAAAATTTACACACACGTTTCTAGGGCAAATTGAACAGGAAAAGCAGGGGTCACTTTATTTTTACAACAAAAGACGGGGTGCCCAATGCTACATCCAATTGACAAAACATATATGGTAATAAGTATAAAGTTAAATACTTCAATAATAATATTTTCTTGGTTATTTAGTTAAACCCTTTGGCCAAAGCATCATAATCCTGCATACCACGTCGAGGTATAACCAAATTTGCAGGTCCTTAAACTACACTGTGAACCTTTCCTTTTACCTCTGTATGAGGGGGAACAACCATACAGCAAAATACTAGAACCTCCCAAGTTAAAAAGGTGGGGAGGGGTGAGCTCTGGGAGGAGGGGCCACCTACCGCCAAACAACTGTTGCCAGTTAGAAATTGATTAAGACACATTCCCAGCACGCTCAAACCGCAACACCCACCACATTTTAAAGATAAAGCACAATTTACATGGATCCGTCACATAAAGGGTTAATTGACTATATACCTTTGAAGAGGATGAGAAAATATATATCTGCTAATATGCAATAGATGAATATAATGGATCAGTTAAAACAAAATAAGCCACTCTGTATCATACAAAATCTTGACACAATCAGCTTGAAGGGAATGGAGAAGGTTAGAGATTGATCACAAAGTCTCAAATAATTGTATGTGGAGAGTGCTAGTGAGAAATTACTGAGGGAGATTTGGAATGAATACAAAGTCCAGCAAACAGTCACTTATGGGTTGAATGGGTTAAGGTGGGTAGGGGACCTTCACGCTGCCAAATTGTGGAGTATGTCTGTTCAATTGGACACACCGCGCCTTAGCATCCAGCCCAGTTGTCCTCTCCCCCCACCTCCCACTTTTACAAACCTCCGTAGCAGACTCCACCGTGGTGATTCACCAGTATAGTCTTTGATGTACTCCTCTCTGTTAACTCCACGCTTACCGCATTCCTTGGGGCTTGCCTTCTAGTCAGGTTATACCTCCAGGTCAGCTGGCTCTCCTGTCACTTTGGCGCAGTTGGCACGCAGATCCCCAGAGCCTCCGATCTCTCACCAGTGGGGACTGCTCCGGTCTGCTTCCTCAATCATGCGCAAAGGCAGGTGTGCAGATGCTCCGTGATGAGTGAAGTACACTCTCAACTCCACACAGGACTCCCCACTCGATCAAATCAGCTGCCCTGCTGTGTATGCATGGGCTTCTCCAATGAGTCCAAAATAATTAAACACACGCCAGCTAATACATTCTTAAAAAGCTGTATTATTGCATATGGACATACAATAAGGGACACATAGAAAGTAGGTGACAATCTATTAACCCTATGCGTTTCATCTCTAAACGAGACTTCATCAGGGGTATAAATTTATTAAACAAACCTTCCAGTATTTATACCTTAGTTTATGCCACTATTGGTTAACTGAAGAACCCACCCTGCATTTCTAATATGTGGGTTTCAACCAACAGAAACATCTATGGCATAGACTAATTAAGAAAAACATCTTATGTTATCCATATACTTAAACAGTAATAAGATACATTTAAAACACTTTAATAGATACACTAATAATAAAATATTAAAAATACAAAAATCGAAGCACATTCTAAAAGGTTAAGAAGAATTAATTGTATATATTATAACTCTACTGTCTAAAATGAATAAAAAATGATAATTGGCGTAGAAAAACAAGGAATACAAAAATAATTGTAAACATGACTGAACAGAAAAGGGAGATATAGATATGTAGTGGAACATCAGCCGGGGTGGGGCTGGTGTTGCTTGCAAAGTACACAGCCAAAATAATAAAATTTATGAGTGTCCAATTATTTCCGGACCTAACTGTATAATCTATTATCATTGATAGTAGAACAATGGAACAAGTCCAGGTATCCATGCAACTAAATCCAGAACAATGTTGTCACAACAGTGAACATTATTCAGAAAAGTCTGTATGTGAAATTTGAGAGAAAAATGTCAGCATATATTTCAGAGGAATGCATACAGTGCTTCCGTGTTGGCTTCCCAGAATTGCGTGTCCTTAGGTAGATCCGTGTTTCAATGCGTGTAATTTAGCCATTATGTAACAGGCCTATATGAAGGTCTAATATCTTATATACACAAACTGTGGCATGTGCTGTAATCGGCTGCTGGACAATCCGCCCGGAGTCACCGGGGTGAGTGGAATGTTGAAGCATGTCCCCCACCGAGAAACGGGTCTCACAGCACCACACTAAGAAAAAAGAGATACATATCGCAACAGTCCCTATAGTGTTGATCGAAGTACTCACACCTCCCTGGCTGCTGGAAGTAGCATAAAGCAAGGGTACGCAAAATAGGGGGGTGCAACATTTGCTGGGGGGAGGGGAGGGGAGGGGCGCGGCGCTTACAGAGGCCCCGTACTCTTTCCCAAAGCATTTAAATGAAGTGCCGGAGGTTTGCACAAAGCCTGTGTTAGTCCCTTACCTCACCTGCAGCGGCTTCTGGTGACGCGTCGCCATGAAACGCGGCGTCAAATGACGTTGTGATGTCAGAAACATCGGTGGCAAGGGAAGAGGGGTGGGGGGGGGGGCACGAGCAGGGGAGAGAGCAGGCAGGGGGCGCAGACTAAAAAGTTTGCGCACACCTGGAATAAAGCGTGCTCCCTGCCGAGGTAAGGCAAACAGGAAGAAAATGCAGGTGAATTGCGGAGCACAGTTGAAAAATAGGATGGCTGGAAATCCAAGGTAATAAAATGATTTATTCAAACACATGAAAAAACAGAGGTCTGCGCAAGAATCCCTGTAACGCGTTTCGCACTGTAACCGCGCTTTGTCCAAGAGGAGAAAGCGGGTATGCAAGTGGTGGTTTAAATACACTTAAACTTTCTGCGCATGTCATCACAGGGCTAAGGGTAATTGGGAACACCTGTCTAACACCCAGTAGTAGTGGTGTAACGAGTACCCGGTACCCAGTGTTACCCGGCCCATTTCCAGCTACCCGGACATTACCCAGAACCGGCTCTGAGAAGTGGGCTCGGCCGGGTAATACCCGGCATCGGGTAATGTCAGGGCAGCTGGAAATAATCTTTCATACTTACCTTTCCGAAGACATCAGCAGTCCTGTGACAGTGGCAGCATTGGAGGTGTCTTCAGCCGGCTGTCCAATAGGAACGCTCCGTCTCCTGCTCCGGTGACGTGGTTCCCCGGCGGCTCACACAGACACTGTTTACCTGCTACGGTGCTGTGGAAGTGATTCCAGCAGCTCCCCCGCCGGCTGAAGACACCTCCGATGCTGCCACCGCCACAGGACCGCTGCTGCTGGTCCTAGATGTCGCCGCCACCCTTCAGGTAAGTGCCAAACCGGGTACCCGACCGGGCACAACCTTAAATTTTGGCCGGGTACCCGTTACCCGTTACCCGTTTTTTTTTATTGAGGACCCAGTCCAACACTACCCAGTAGTCAATCAGCATCTGAAAAAACAGCTCGAATCAGCTGAAAAGAGCTTTGCAAATAGAAAATGAATGAAGAAGATCCGATGACTTCAGGGGTTAACAAGAAAGGAATGGAAAAATAGCCTCATGGTAAATGCTAAAAGCAACAATAGCAACACCACATTCCTACGGAACACAAAGTATGCACAAAGATATACAGGTTATACATGTGTACATAGATACACAAATAACCGGCAGATAAACCAGCATTATGAACCTCAGGTTTGGCTAGTTTGTATTAATATGTCAACACCACCAACCCAACAATTTAAGGGGATGGAAAAAAAACTGTGTGTATGTGTGTATGTGTGTATGTGTGTATGTGTGTATGTGTGTGTCTTGTACCTCATCATGTGCATGAAATGCCCAGGAGGCTGCTACTACATAGGTGAGACTGGACAGGGACTAAACAAGAGAATGAATCTGCATCGCCACAGCATCACACGCGGAACAAGAGACAGTCCTGTCGGCGAACATTTCTCTGACTCTGGCCATAAAATGAACGATCTGAAGGTGGCCATACTCAAATGTAATCTCAGAACACCGAAAGAGAGATGGTTGCATGAATACAAATTTATGCAACTGTTTGGGACACTTAGCGGTGGCATAAACCGAGACCGCAGTTTCATGAGTCACTACTGGCACGAGAGAACTCTCTTCTTATGAGTGTTATAGGCCATGTCTATACATACTGTGCTATATGCATGCACACACAGCTGTCTCTTACACATACAAATACTCCATGTAATTCTATCCCTATATATCAATGGGAACCACATAGTATCTACAAACACTTTTAGATATGCAACACCCTCTTACATTTCCACACCTACCCACACCATTGATATACACTCCCACACACACCTTTTGGAAAGCACGGTATACACTGTAGGCTCTTTATAAATGTATATTTACATACATACATACACACACTCTTACATCACTAACATTCAGGGACTATTTAACACCTCAAGTCATAAATCGCATACTACACAGGAGGGGAGGGGGTTGTTAGGTTTCAGTGCACTGAGCTCTGTCTGTGTTTTATGTTTTGTCTCTGGTTTTAAATATATATTGCCATGCTCAGTAGCACTCCTCTGTGACACTCATAAGCTTATATATATGTTGTGGTTATTTTGGGGGTTCAATAGGAGCTTGTTATGTGTCCAGTATGTTTTACAATTCTTGTTCAGCTAGTCTTAGCTGATTGGAGGGTGGCAACCTCCTACCTAATTGAAGCTTACCCCCTCCCACATTTAAATGGTTAAAAGCTCACTCCATAGCATCTCCCACTCAGGGGAACTTGCTTGCTTGCAGTTTGGTTGTGACAAATCTAATACAGAGTGCTTTTCCTGGTAATGTACAGGTTATTAAAAGCTTCAATCAGACTTAGAACTTTGCAACTAATATTGACAGATTTATTATAAATCATTCTTCCTGGTATTGCACAGGTTATTAAGAATTTATATTAGTGTTAGGGACCCTTGGAATTGTGGTCTGCCGTACAGTGGCTCAGGGGCTTACAACAATTTTGGCCAAAAATGTTAAACTAAAAGACCATTTTATTTAATAGATATTTATACATATATATTTAGGCACTGTACCGTATATGAATTTCACTGGATGTGCACTGAGCTCTGTCTGTGTTTTATGTTTTGTCTCTGGTTTTAAATTGCTTTATTCAATGTAATGTCACCAGAAGAAGAGATAAGTGTATCTCGAAAGCTCGCACAACTAAATGCATTTCGTTAGCCACAGGACGATATCGTCTATTAATTTTTTATTTTATATATATATATATATATATATATATATATATATATATATATATATATATAGTATGGCCTCACATTTGACTCTAGAATACTTTGGTATACAGAGGAGTTCATGGTCGACTCAATGACTGCAAGGTTCCCAGGTCCTGTGGCTGCAAAACAAGCCCAAATCATCACCCCTCCACCACCGTGCTTGACAGTTGGTATGAGGTGTTTGTGCTGATATGCTGTGTTTGGTTTTCGCCAAACGTGGCGCTGTGCATTATGGCCAAACATCTCCACTTTGGTCTTGTTTGTCCAAAGGACATTGTTCCAGAAGTCTTGTGGTTTGTTCAGATGCAACTTTGCAAACCTAAGCCGTGCTGCCATGTTCTTTTTAGAGAGAAGAGTCTTTCTCCTGGCAACCCTTCCAAACAAACCATACTTGTTCAGTCTTTTTCTAATTGTACTGTCATGAACTTTAACATTTAACATGCTAACTGAGGCCTGTAGAGTCTGAGATGTAACTCTTGTTTTTTTTGCAATTTCTCTGAGCATTGCACGGTCTGACATTGGGGTGAATTTGCTGGGACGTCTACTCCTGGGAAGATTGGCAACTGTCTTGAATGTTTTCCACTTTTGAATAACCTTTCTCACTGTAGAATGATGGACTTTAAATTGTTTGGAAATGGCCTTATAACCCTTCCCAGATTGATGGGCAACAACAATTGCTTCTCTAAGATCATTGCTGATGTCTTTCCTCCTTGGCATTGTGTTAACACACACCTGAATGCTCCAGACCAGCAAACTGCTAAAACTTCGGCTTTTATAGAGGTGGTCACACTTGCTGATGATCAATTAATCAAGGGCATTTTAATTAGCAGCACCTGTCTGCTACTTAGCATCTTAATTCCTATGGAAGCAGTAAGGGTGTACCTAGTTTTTCACACATGGCTTCTCCATTTTGGCTTTATTTTTGTTAAATAAATCATTACACGTGTAATATGTCATGTGTTGTTGTTCATCTGAGGTTGTATTCACTTAATGTTTAGACCTGCTAAGGAACAGATGATTGTTATTATGTCCTGATATGTAAAACCATGGAATTCAAAGAGGGTGTACTTTCTTTTTCACACAACTGTACTTTTGACCTGGCCAATAACAATTTGTACCCTTTATACTTACTATCAATGTACTTGATGGACTGTTATCCAGGGGATTATTTCCATCCACTATATCCCTCTAGCTGGGATGTGTGCATATGATACCACTGTCAAGAGAGAGGGGATTTGGCCCGGGATTAAAGGGGTTACACCCCATTGGGCCACCCTCTACTCTCACCTGGGAAGCAAGGGGTTAACTGGACTGGGGTCCAGTAATGTGTTTTTGTCTTGCTTCAGCCATCCAACTGTTTATTCCCCTGTATAAATGTATTGTTTCTGGGCCAGTGTCTGCACCACACACACACTGGGGCTTAAGGGGTTAATGAGCGGCAGTTTAGGAAAATACATTAGGATGCATGGTGTCTTTTCAGAAATATCTGGGCTTCAAAAGGCTTGATTGAAGTTGGGTGTGAAAAGTACATAGGGGGTTTGGTCTATGTTAACACATCTGGCTGGTAGACAGCTAGGACCCAGGCTGGGGCATTGGGTGTGAAATATAGCACCGGTGACAAATGTTCACTACACAGGAGTCCCTGCTTCAAAGGATTTCTTGATGGGGGCCAGGGGTGTGGTTACCCAAGGAGATATCAGAATGAGTGACCTTATTAAATATAAGAATATTATGAGATGTCCTCGGCTGAACATGCTAAGAGTTACATATGTGTAACCGGGGGACCGAGCTGCAACTAATGATTACAGACACATGATGTTTAGCCGGAACTAAGAGCCAGATATTAATATCTCTCTTCATTTTAGTACTACACAGTAATATTTAGTCTTATTGGGAGCGTCATGCGTGCCGGAATGTATTAATATGTCTCGCGTGCCAGTAAGTATTACTGAACTGAAGTTATGAAGTTATTTAGATAGGAAAAGCAGTTTTTAAACGTCCTTGGGTGGGAGAAGTTTTACTCTGAGGAAAACTGTCAACCTCACCACTGATTTATGAGAGGGGCTGGCTTTAGGTTGTGTTCAATGGGAAATAATTGTATAAGAACCAGGCTCAGCCTATGGCTATTGCCCTTCATGCCTTTCATGTCTTCATGTATGATCTTCATGTATTGCTGTGATGTCAACATCTGAAACTGAATTATGGAAGAAATGGCCCATCCTGTATCCTGATGGCTTTCTTGTCCTAACCTTTAAGTAATGTCCATATTTTGTCTGTTATTTGTATATCTCGTGTGTTCACCTTTTTCAAGGAATAAATTATATTTTATCATATCTAAGTCTCGTCCAGTTCAACCCAGTTATATTTGGTGTGTATTATTATAGCCTGTCACAAAGCTACTGTCACAACCACCCACATTATTAACACATTTTTCTCTCAGGATATGATTAACTTTCCCTTACATGGTTCTGGGTTACTTTCATGTCTATGATAACAGATTAAATCTCAGTTATTCTCATGCCATATTTTTACCATATGTTTGTATATTTCACTGTTTATATGTATACCATGAGGTACGTTTCCCATTTGGATTAAAAGAAGATTTTAAGACACTTCTGTTTATATGTTATTAGGCATATTACTGGCACCACTATAGCAGGAGGCATCAATTTGATCTAGCGACCTAGTTTTGTTCTTTTTTTAGCTATTCTAGTGGTGGCGTACATAGATGATCAATCTTAGAACGTACTTATGTTCCAATAATTAATGTGGGTTTGGGTGCAATACTAGCTGCAGGATTTTTGTGGATCCCACTGTAGGGGTACATTTTTGTCTCAAGCAATATGGCTGCCTATTTTAAAAGAGGAAGGGAAGGAAGTTGGTGTAAGGGGTTAACAGCCTTTATGGGTCAAATGTGTGGGATCACTCAGTTTACTCCCCTCCCCACCATGTGATGTAGGATGACTAGGAAGAAAGGGGTAGCCACTCCTTTGTATGTCTTGTGACTAGTGATTTCACTATTGGGGGGATAGAAGGGTATAGACAAATCTACCCAATGTTATGGAAGCAGGTTCCTTGGAATTCTGCATAGGGCCCCACTGTGAGTCTATGTAAATATGTTTAAGTGTATAGATCAGTGATTCTCAACCAGGGTTCTGCGGAACCCTGGGGTTCCGTTGAGCAGTCCCAGGGGTTCCGTCTGGACCACGAGCCGCCTGCACTCACTGCGCGACCCGCAAAGGCTTTCCTGGCTCTCACCCCCCTCGCCCACTCTCAGGCGGGGAGACAAAGGCTTCCGCATCACGTGAGGGCCGGGAGCTGTTATCCCCGCCCCCTGCGCTTGCCGTACTCCAGTGTCTGTCCCTTTGCACCCTGGGAGCGGAGATGTGTGGCTGTGATCACCCCAAGTGTCTGAGGGGCACCTCACCCTCTCCTCACTCGCCCCTGTCTCCTACTGCCCGCCTGCCGCTACCGCCCCCTCTTCTGGCAACCACCGGTAACCAACCCAGTGAGCTGCCAAGCACACCCCCCCCCTGTGAGAAGCCAAACACATTCCCCCAGTCAGCTGCCAAACACCCCTGTGTCCCTGTACCTCCGCCAAGCAGGACACAGCTCTGCCGGGGGAGAGAATGGGGGCTGCTTTGGGGGACTCAGACAGACCCCTCCCCGTACCTCCGCACCTCTGCCACGGGGATGGGGCTGCTCCGGCAGAAGGCACCAGCACACACAGCTGTGTCTGCAGTTCTGCAGGGGGTGGGAGGGGGGTGTGAAGAGAATCAGGAGAGATGGGGGGCAAAACCACACACACTGACTGACACACACACACACAAACACACACACACACACACACACACTGACTGACACACATACACACACTGACTGACACACATACACACACTGACTGACACACATACACACACTGACTGACATACATACTGACTGACACACACACTGACTGACACACATACTGACTGACACACACACATACTGACACACACACACTGACTGACTGACACACACACACACACATACTGACTGACACACACACACACACACACACACACACACACACACATACATACTAACTGACACACACACACACACACACACACACACATACTGACTGACACACACATACTGACTGACACACACACACATACTGACTGACACACACATACTGACTGACACACATACACTGACTGACACACACAAATGGAAATCACAGTTATAAATATAGAAGTGCAAAGAGCTAAAACACGTGTTCTAAGTCAAACTTCATTGCGTTTTGGCACTGAAATTGTGTTTTTATTTTTAATTAAATACATCACCAATGAAGTTTCACTTCAAATGCGCGTGCTCGACACACACACACTTTTTTTTAAATGTATTCAGGCAGCAGTGGTCTTTTTAAAATGTATTGGGGCGGCGGGGGTCTTTTTAATATGTGTTGGGGCGGCGGGGGTCTTTTTAATATGTATTGGCGTGGCATGTATTTTATTATGGATTGCGGTGTGGGGTTATATGTATTTAGGGGGTTGGGTTTTTTGGTATGTATTTTGTGGGGGGGATTGAATGAGAGTAGAGTAATTGACGGAAGGTAAGGGCGAGTGAGAGGAGAGAGTGAGAGGAGAGAGAGAGTAAGAGTGAGATGCAGGGGAGAGAAATACCTGCGAGGTGGGAGGGGGGAGAGTTAGTGAGACAGAGGGGAAAGTAATACATGAGTAGAGGGTGGGAAAGAGGAGGCTCGTGAGGTGTGAAATGTTGTGGTACCTAATATGTATCAGCCAGACAGGGGTTCCCGAGATTTTTCAAATTACTTCAAGGGTTTCTCCAAAGAGTACGGGTGCGCAAACTGGGAGGCACAAGACATTTTGGTGGGTGCGTGGTACATACAGAGTTCCCAGCGCTCTTCCTTAAAGCATTTAAATTAAATGATGGGGGAGCATGCGCGAGGCCTCTGGGTCCCTTACCTGGTCTCCGACAGCTTCTAGTGATGTGTCGTCATGGCAACACCGCATCAAATGACGCCGCGGGGTCACATGACATTGCGTTGCCATGGTATATTATATAAATATATATTTTTATATTATATATATATATATATATATATATATATCTCCAACTCTATGTAAGTATCCACTTCACACGTTCAAAGGAAATTATATCATAATCACTGGCGTTTTACAAACTGTTTTCAAATGTAATCCCATTGCTGGTATTGTGTTGCAGGCCTCTTTGTCAGCAAAGGGGTTTATTAAGATAACTAATGGGGTGTATCACTAACTGCCTGCCCCAAAAACGTTTTACAGTACAATTTCTCCTCCTTTTAATAAAAGGTACAGCTACAGCGCATGGGATATTCCGCTTTGGGCTTCACTTTTATTTGGTAAGTGGTTGGAAACCTATATTTCCATTTACCAAGCAATAGACACATTAGAAATGAAACTGATCCTTCCATTCAAGTCAAATAGCCCCCACTTTGTACCAACTTCAAATATAAATATATAACATAAACACATATATATCCTTACAACTTCAGATATAAACAAGTATTTGTCATTCTGTATGTATATCAGTGCGTACCTGTCGGTTTTTGAATATTTATTTATATAATGTTTTATCAGGAAGTAATACATTGACAGTTACCGCTCATTTTTAAGTATGTCTTGGGCACAGAGTTAGGCTGCGTCCATACTCCCTGCGTCCGCGCGCGCAATTTTGGAAAAGACAACATTTTTAGATTTTGTCGCGCGACGGCCGGGTCACGTGAGCGGCTCAGCCAATGAGGGCAAAGCGCTCACGTGACGTCACGGCCACGCGTCCCTGTCGCGTCTTCCCCTCCCCATCCCAGAGGCCCCGAATTGCCTCTGGGGCAGGCGCGCACGGTGCCACGTGCTCCGTCGTCCGCACCTACTATATATGTGGCCTTACGGTGACATGGTTACATTAAATGAACAGGGTTATGCATTAGATTGAATATTATTGTATAAAAGACGCATGCCTGTGTATTAGGCTGCGGCCAGGCAGGGAGCGGGCGCGCTGGCGCTCGTGTGCTGCGCCCTGCTCGGCGGGCGATTAGTTGCCGGCTAGCTGCACGCTCGTCTGGGGGCGCGGCCACGATGTCACGGAGCTGGATCGCCCTCATTGGGCCAACCGCTCACGTGATGCGCTTGCGAGCGGCAAATTCAAATTTGCTTGCTTGGCAAGCAGCTAAACGCCGCGCTTGCTAATGCTGGCCACACACATTGCCTCAATGTGTTTCATCGCGGCCAGCGTGAGCGCACTCGCCCGCTCAGCGCCACCCTGGCCGGAGCCTTAGACATGTTGCGTGCACGTTGTATGTATTCCTGTGTATTGGTGAATGTGTCCACAGAGGGACACCATTAACCACTTCACCTTACAGGGAGGGTGCCAGCAAGACATTGCAGGGTTACCGTCTGCGTTTGCCCTGCCCGCACTTGTCAGCCAGCAAGTCAACCTCTGCGCAGGCAGCAGTGTAATGAGACATGGGTTGCATGGGCAGGGTATGTGGGGCTGCCAGGCGTGTGACGGCATCCTGCCCACTCCCCTATGTGTCACACCAGCGCGGCTCCCGCTCCCCATTGGACAGGGCGGACACACCCCCGACGCGCCCCCCATGAGAAGCCGCGCTCCTGCATCAGCTGCGCCTCCTCCCTAGCTGGGGGGCGTGGTTACGCATTCCAGGGGGCGGGGTTACACTTTAGCAGCGCGGCGTTCTGTGGTTCTGGAGACATTTATGTCATAAAGGAGCTGACACCTCCCCCTCCCCGCCCGGCCAATCCGGAGCGCCGCACGCGCGGGGCTGGGGAGGGGTGTGCTTGGAAAGCCGGGTTATAATATATATCACATCGTGGTCGCGGAGGGGGGGATTATTAAGGTGTTCCCCGCACACCCGGAGCAGTCACTACCCGGCCAGATCCACGCAGAGGGGGGAAAGGTTCAGCGCCTGGCAGCCGCCTGTGCAGGGAGGATACACGAGGGGGTTACACCACGTGGCAGCGGTGAGTAGCAATTCCAGGGCAAATGCAGCGCTTACAATTGCGCCTAATTATGCCTGGGTCTGACTATCCGCGCTGGATCCGGCGCCCGGCGTTGGCGTTACCGGTCTCATGGCTGTGTTCAGCCAGCGCAGAGCATGGTTGGGTGACTAGTCCGGGCGTTAAAATATCTTGCTTGTCCACGTGGATTATACGTGCAAGTGACCAGCCCCCCACCCGAGTGAGCAGGGTCCGGGCGCTATTAGTTACTATCTCTGCATGTTGCATCATTTACAGGCAGAGTAACATGACCATATCTATAGGCGCTAGGGGGGGGGGGGGGGGGGGCTGCAGCGCCCTGCCTCCTCCGCCCGGGTATATACGTCTTTACATGGTAGTCGTTTCTATTACATGTATGTTACTGATTTTCTATGCCCCCCAATTTTTTCCTCCTGACTTTAGGCAGCAATGTATATAATATCTCCTGTATGACCATGGCTGGGCTTTCCTTCCATGCACCCTGATCTGTTATAATGTACTGTTTCATCAGCGTAGAAATAAAGTGAAACCGGTATTCAATAATAGCGCCTGGATTTGGGCATTAGAAAGTCGGTACTGAAATGTTCACCCTGTGGCACTAAAGAGACCAAGGAGGTTTCTGTGTCCCTGCTGACCACTGAGGAATGTTGCATTAACTATTCATTTACTGACTTTCGCTGAAATTGTTTGTTCCCCCATTTAATAAATGCTCAATCCCAGTGCAGCAAATACATATAAATAAGCAGCGTGCAGTCGTGGGCAGTGACATCTTTTTTTCCCATTTGCCTATCTCTATCCTCTCTCCATCCTCTCTCCATCAGTTTATTAATTGTGTAACCATGTCCCTGAAACCATAACATAGTTACGGTTGTGCCATGTCCTGGGGCTTCTTCAGAGACCGCCTATTTCAGGGGAAGGGGGTTGATTTGGGTAGTGTTGATGTGACTGTGTGAATAGATCTGCCCTTGGTGTGGTTGGGTAATGGTCTTGGCAGGTATGATGCAGCCCCGTCTGGTTCCCAAGGAATTGTTGCTCAGAGCTTGGTACCGGTTACTGGCGGCTGGCGGCTTGGTTCAGTCTCCTCCTCCTAAATGCAATGCACTCCTATCTCCCTTATGATGTAAACTGAGCCTCTGATCCCATGATCTAGAGATACGCAGCACCCCGGGGACATGAACCACGTGAAGGTGATCGATGGGGTGGTTGTGACTCCTGTGTGTCAGAACAGAAGTGATGCAGTCCCAAGGCACTGAATAGTAACATTTTGGGATTACTTGTATGGATTGGTGACTTTAATGTACTGTAGTGGTAGAGTAACTGATTATTAAAAAAAAATATATATACACACACACACACACACACACATACACACACACACACACACACACATACACACATACACACATACACACATACACACACACACACATACACACACACACACACATCTCATTACCATTCTCTCGTCCGGTAAAGAAAGACTGCACTCGGTTCAGTAATCATGAAAAACTGTATTGGGCATCTGAATAGAAAAGATAAGTCACCCAATCCGACGTTTCGGTCCTGGAATAGGACCTTTCTCAAGGGGGTGCCATATATATAATTTTTTTTTATCCCATTGTCTTTAAAAAAGTCAAACTCTTGCGTGTGTACATTGTGGTGTCCTGCATTTGTAAATGATTAAAAGCGGGGGCAGTCTTCTGGTAGGGGTAATCCATACTGCAGAGTACACTGATGTATGAGCTGGATAATTATGGTAATCAAATGTACAATGAAACCTGTGGAGGGCTCATTGTAAATTGGATAACTCGCTTGAGTATTTGAAGTAATTTTACTGCGATTGAGAACAAAGATTAATTCAGTGTGACCATAAAATGTTTAGTTTTGGGGGCAATGGTTGGCTTTTATTTCCCCACTTCAAGGTCTCCCTAAAGACCCAAGTGACCTCATGGCTGTGATGCGTTTAGTCCTTGACATGGGAGATGCTCCTATTCCGTTTCATTATAAAGAGGTCCCTGCTGCGGATGCTTCCCGTGATCGTGGCTCGCCTTTGCCTCGCAGTCAAGGTCACATCTTGACAAAGGTGCTGCTGCTGCACTGGAACGTAGATCAATACATCCATAATATGTTACGGAGTCGCACAGTACCTCACTTTGATATGTTTAACTCTTTCGCTGCCCGAGGGGCATCGTCCGGTTCTGTTGGTCTGGGGATCAGTCTCAAAAAGGCAAATCCGTAGCCAGGTTGTTAAAAATCTGGACATGTGGGGGGGTGCAGATCAGAGATGGACGAACCAGTCCAAATCCGGGTAAATTTAGGTGACAAATGGAAGTACTTTAAATGTTTTTTATTTTGTGCTTTATGTATGTATGTAATATATTTATATTTTTTACTATGTATGTTTGTCCACTTGAAAACAGATCTTGATAAACCTGGCTTGAGACGCATATAGTGTGACTTCAGTGAAGCTGAGTATATCTCTATCTTCAGGAATTGCACAACTGTGGTTGGACACATGACACACAACACAATGAAGCTCAATCCTTACCCACTTAATTTCTCGTCATGTGTACTCCCTTTTCCAGAATTGAAGAGGTTATTGTTTTTATTTCTCCAGTCCTAGAAAGGAACTAAATCCTATGAGACACGGGATGTCCAAGGACTGCATGGAGTTTTCTTGACATTTCTGTTAGTCTGGAATGTAGAGGTCCAGATGTATTAAATTGTTGCTAAGCCATATGGTACTTTTTTTTTTTTTTTTTCTTCTGACCCATTTAAACAAAAGTTCAGTAAGGTGCCTTAGGCTGCGATCACTGCCACAGCGCACAGCATGCGCTGTGCGTGTAAGCACCGCCCCTCAATGGGGAAGGGCCCAGTACTCACCTTCACGCTGAAGGTGCAACCGCGCCGTACTGCATGATTTTTTAAACTCAATGAAATTGAGTTTAAAACTTGCGATGAGGGCGAACCAGCCGCGTGATGTAATGGGCACGCCCCCGCAAATCCCCGACCATGCCCCCTCCCGTCGCAAGCTCCCTCTCTCCCCGCAGATAGCGGTTAGCGCTGTGCACGCGCCGCCCCCCCTCCCCCCTTCCCCCCGCCGGGCGCGCGTGTCACAGACAGGACTGGGACCGCAGCTTTAGGCCTCGTTCAGGGTGCTGGCTTCGGAGGGAGGGCGTGCTGACGTGCTTGCTGCAGTGAGAAACAAAGTATTCAATTTGAATACTTGTTTTCAAGGTAGCTACTGCCCTGCCTCCGAAGCCAGGCGTTGCCGCTGACGACAGCTCAGTAAACGAAAATTTCGTTTCTTGGAGCTGAAGCCGCATCACAGGGACCAAGGCAGCCAATGAAATCATTCTTCAGATTGATTTCATGGCTGCAGCTTGGATACTTTAACCCTGCAGCCTGTAGCCCCGTCCCCTCCCCAACGCTGAAAAGTCAGCTGGGGGATAATCACATGTCGCCAGCAAACTCCCAGCACTGCCTCCCGCACGCCCCCCCTCCGAGTCCTCAGCTGCCTCCCTGAACGAGCCCTTAGGCTACAGTTGCGCTGCCTGCCAGGCTGGCGGCGCGTGCAGCCGAGTTCACAGGTCTGCAGGGGGGCGCGGCCATGACGTCACCCGGCAGGTTCGCCCTCATTGGCTGAATTGCCGTGGGCATGTCCTTGTGTTCCGTTGTGGCCCCATTGAAGGGCGGCTATGTCCCCCGGAGCAGGGACCTGGCCTTGGGCATAGTCCATGCTGCCGAAGACCGCGCGGAGGAGTTTGCGCGCTGCGCGATCACAGGGGGCGTGCGTTGAATCGGTTGAAACTGGTTTCACGGCGTGACGGGTGAACCGCTCATGTGAACTGCCCAATGAGGGTGAACCAGCTTCATGACGTCACAGACAAGCCCCCGACGGCGCATCTAGCGTGTCCAAAAACCGCACCCGCATCACGCGGGTGACGTCACGGACGTGCACACCTCCACGCGGGCGAAGGCCGTATGAACGCAGCCTCACCGCTAAGCACCGATTAGTCTTTAAGTTCAATTTAGGCTGTTAACAAGGTGTATTACGTGACTGATTACACGGATCTGTCTGCATGACTCATTCTTCTTAGAAGTTGGTGAAACAAGCAGGTTTGATTTTTGGAATATATTGTTAGTGGCAGGTTCTCGGTATAGGTCATATTGCTTCTTTCTTTTTTTTTTTTTTTATTTCCCTCTCTCTCCATTGGGTTGTAGAGCATTTCTGCAGTGACGATGTGGTAAACATTTAGTCCAACGCCCTTTCCTTGGCTCCTATGCCATATGAGGTTCTGTTGAACACATGCATTAGGTAGGGCAATCTTTGCACTTGCATAAATCAGGATAAAGTGAAGTCCATGACAAAGGGTGATGGCAGTGTAGCAATCATTTTACATTCATTCAACTGAGTGGCCATTAATGACCACTATTGTCATGTAGTGAATCGCCCATTTAATGCTAGTGGCAAGCTATAATCCCCTGATGTTGCCCCCATTGTGTGTAAATGAATATGTGATCAGTGCTATTTGTAAAACTATTAGTTCTAAACTGGCAATGTCTCAGTTTGCCTGCCCCCCCCCCCCCCTTTCCCTCTCCTCAACGTCATCTGTCTTCTCTCTTAGGAGGATCAATAAGTTCATCTCATTGTTTTTATATTTTTATTTTTACTATTAAGTTAGTTTTTAATTAATGATATAATAAATTGTGTGTTTTTTATTTAAAAAAATTTCTGTCTATACTGTAATGCACTATGTTTATTTGTTAGTCACATCTTTATTTTCGCCGAAACTGTGGCGGAACATAAGTCTCTTATGTGCCGTCCCCTCTCGTGTTTGGATGGTTGCCGTAGACGGGTTTGTTTAGTTCCAATACCATCCGTTGCGCCATCTGTGGAGATAGGCGCGTCGAGGGTAGATTACTTCTGTCTGCCCCTCTCGCTCATGCGGGAGGAGATTTGTGGAGGGGGTCTGCTCCTGTTGCGTCACGGACGCTCACATTTGTGATGCGGGGTCTGATGCTCCACAGAGGGGCGGAACGGGGAGGTTCTCTGCCCGTCTGCGTTGTCGGCTCCATTCCTGAGATGAGGGAGGCATTATGGGGATGATGACGCTCCTTTGAAGCGCCTGCTGGCCGCCGGTTGTGGCGCGAAAATAAGAAACACAGGTAGGGTATAAAAAGAACTGTTTGTGAGCTATTGCCATACTCCTTGATAAAGTGTACAACCGTACCTGAAACGCGTAGGAGGGTGCTCTCCTGTGTTTGTTATATGGAATTTTATCAATAAAGTATTTTCCTTCACCCTGGGACCCACTTCATTGGATTGTGCGCCAGTTCTCTCTCCTACAGTTGAGTACCACTACGTGGCTGCACATCCCACAGGACTTTGGAACAAGGCGGTATGTGGGTATTTTTTATTCTGTTGGAGGGGGACCATCCCTTTGAGGAGTCACAGGGGCCTCATCCTTTACCCCAACCTCAATGATTATTTGGCCCCACAGAGACGGTTATTTCTCACCAGCCATATTCCATTTTGCCAATTTCATTATGATCTAGCACTGGAACGCAGTTGTCACTACAATTTCTATGCCTGCAAAGTCTGTAAAAGGAGGAGCAAATTCCCGACACTTAACCCCTTTTATCATCGCTCTAGATGAAGCCTGGTTTATTAGCTGGTTGTTTCTTATTCTTCAGAATTGCTTGACCCGAGGAAGAGAGGATAACTCTAGAAAGCTTATCTTATATCAATTGTTAGTCTAAATAAAAAAAGGTATTGCCGAATACTGAGGTACTCATTTACTCTGCACTCATTTACTCTGCACTATCACTAACTTCTACTTATTTCACAATATGGTCATTTGTTGGTTTCCTGCCTCGTGGATTTTCATCGGGACCATGGTTACAATGCTCCGTTCCCCACACAGTGTGTGCGAGATGTTGCCGTTCTTTGCTGCTTATCTTGCTTGCCTCTCTGTCTCTTGCTCCCAGGTCTGTGTCTTTCCTTTCCACGAGCCTCAATCCCGCTGCTTGTTTTATAACTTGCAAACCGGTCTCTGGCAGGCTATTTTTCTTCTATTCCACAGTACAAACATTTTTCAGAGCATGAAAAAGCAATGGAACAATGCAATAGTCCTTTGGATTTGGTTCATAGATGTGATATGAAACATTTGAAAGACTCCAATTTTTCTATTTTTTTTTTTTTCTTGACGGGTGTGAGCTCTTTAGACTTTGAAATTCGGCGTTAAATAGTAACATTGCATACATAGGTATGTTTTGGTATCTGTTGCTGTATTTCCAGAATACTCTGGTGATGTTTCTTAACATATGAAGCAGTTTATAGGTTCGAGTCACCAGTGTCTAGATTGGGAAAACTGAGTTTTGACGTGTGAGGTAATCTCCAAACAGTGGTTAATGTTGCATAATTCATTAGTTTTATGGATAATATTGGCAGGAGGGTAAAGATTAAGGCCCATTCTTCTAAGCGCTGCTAAATCATAAGATGCTATAGCACCATTCAGCTGAAGCAGCGCAGTAGGTGTAGCCTCACATGATTTAGTTACATGTAATGTAAGCATGCCTTTTTTAAAAGGCCCACGCATATTGTGTATCGGAGATTAGACATTTGAGGCAGAGATTGTACTTCAGTAGCTACGGATGGGATTGTATGGGGACATGTGAAAATTGTCCTAAAATACACCTACACTTGGCTAAAATCCATGTTTGTTTCCTGTTTGACAGCACTGAATGCACAAAGTGTACACATGTTATGTCCTATACGAACACATGGGGTGTGGTTTGTCCTGATCAATTTCTGGTAATGCTCCTGTAGTTACTTGTTAATCCTGCTTGTCGGCATAAATATAATTTAATTCCCTCGGTTAGGTATTGCATCCTAGCTCAGCCGCTCTGTGGGAGTTCTGTGCAGGATAAAAGTAGATTGCGGCGCTGCTGACGTATGTTGGGAGAAATAAACTGGTACATTTAATCCCTGTCCCAGGTGGCGTTTGTTCATTTTTCTTGCGTGAAAGCGATTACATGGAAGAAAAAAAAACCTCCTGGTCTTGAAACCGGGGTTGGCACTTTCGGAACCAGTGTCCAAGGCACAAGTCTACTACTTGTTGTTTAACTAAAGGGGCAACACTTCTTGAACCCCATTTTTACATGTTTGGTACCTATCTAGGCTGCAAGAACAGAATGGGGGAGCCCTCCCCCCTTCTATATCTAAATAAATGTTATCATTAAAACTGCACGCTCTGCTTTGTAAATGAGATATACATTTGTGGTATCTTGTTCCCCCTCATACCACCAAAGGGTTCATTTGGATTTGGCGTGGAAAATGGCAGGTACGTCACCTTGCACTAGGTATTGCTCACCGCTCTGGCACAGATGGGGATTAATAGCTATTCCCTGATTCTCCTTGCAGCCTTCAGCTGCTGCAGCAACACGTTGCTAATTTGTGAGGCGGGAGCAAACAGAATGTCGCAAGCAACATGTCCCCGTCAGCTGCCCCACAGTGCAGAGACGCCTGGGAAGCTATGCCAGGAACCCAGGCTTGTGGAGCGGTGACGTTACTGCCTGATTTCTCACCACCCTTTAGCCCTCGTGTGGGACAACTCCCACACTGCTCGCACAGTGCGATTGGCAGACTTTGGGGGCAGTGTCCTATAAAAGCCAAGCACACACGGTTAATTTTGCTAAAACATACAGGCAGCAAGCGAGGTAAGAGGCACAGAGCCAGTGGGCGAGCCATCAATTCCTTTTCCTTCTCGCTGATCTCCCGTTCTTGGGGATTGGGATTATACGGCTATGTTGCATGTTTCTGCACTTTATGAAGGTGTTGGGAGTGCAGGATGGTGCTCGCACGCAAGGTTGAATTTTGGAATGAATTTAAGGAAAGGAAGGCAAGGGGAAAAAAAAAAAAAATCTAATTACTTGTAATGACTGATTTTATAGCTTGGTCAGCGGTTAAGTACCTTCTGAAAGCCTCTGTTCCTCCCTTTCAGATTAACACTGCATTTTCCAGTGACCATTATATGAAGATCTATCAGGGATTGAGGTTACTACCCCGAACATGATTGCATTTCCAGTGCTTTAAGATATAAAGAGCGATAAGGAGATGGTCTTTCCTTTGTAGTTATCAGGATATATTACATTTGCATGTTATAGGGACTCCCCATTGTTCATTTTATTTTTTTTGTCAACACTTTCTTATAGCTGCTCTTGTATACAAGTGTGACTCATCATTCCTAGTAAGGATTTTTTTTTTTAGTTTCAATCTGTATGATTTATATACCACTTTTTTTTTTAATTTATTTTTTATTGCTACATTTTCATCTGCTTTCTAGTAAAATAATGATTTGGATTTTTAGCACATGTTGCTTTTCTAACGATCAGGCAACGCAGATCAATCGGATATGATGTGAGCGCGTTGCACAGAGAATAGCGTGCTACGGGTATGTGCGTGATGGGATTTCATGTAGTTGTTGGGGGAGCTGTAGCAATATTAAATCACACGAGCTTCACACAGCAAAAAGAAATTAAAAAAATAAATAACGTAAAAGCATGTACTGAAACATTAAGAATTTCTATTTGCCCTAAACAAATCTATGCAGGGATTCCTATACGGTATTTTTCAACATGAAAAGAAAGCTGTCTGGAAATTGCGCATAAATGGTGGTTTTGTTTTTGTTTTGTTTTTTAAACAACGATTTTCTGTATTCAATAACACTGAATATGAGGTGAGGGTTTTCCTTTTCTTGGAAGACCCCAACGGTAAACCTCTGAACCTTGGAAATTAGAGGAGAATAAATAAAATGCTACTGGGAAAATAACATGCATGCAGTTGATTATTATGAATGTAACCTGGACCGAGGAGTATGGGTATTTGATAGGCATGGGGGATCATCCAGGGGGTAGTGGTCTTGTAATCCAATGGTCAAATGAAATAAAGTGCAAACATTTTCTTTTCGCCGTATAGAAGTTAAACAGGAATTTTAACAAATGCAGAAATGAACAGAATAATTTTATTTTATTTTTTATTTTTATTATTTATGTAGCCCTCTTACCCCCACCCTAAGTGAGATTGGGGTGTGTAGGTGTATCTGGATACTTTCTAGTGTGGTGCATATGTTAGGCCTACAGGAGGGTCTGAGCCTTCGCCAGTGAGAGAAGGGGTGAATCCTCGAAACGTTTCTTGGTTTCAGCGCCCTCCACCTATGTAGGATTCTATGGAAATGTAGAATGACCCAACATATGGACACCCACCAGAAAACACACACACCAGTATTATGGCTACAGGTTTACTGAGTGAACAAGAAGAACTCTTACATCATCTAAAATAACACATCACCACCTTATACGGTGTCCCTCTTAGAGGAGACACTCTCTTTGCGTCTCGCAGGACGCTTCCCCCTACACCGGGCGATTCCACCCCGTGACACATCCCCTCACACTGTCCACGCTCTTAAGGGTAGGATATAGGTGAGCGCAGTCACTAACTAATAGAACTGTTGGTGCACTTGATGACAAAGGGGTTACCTGCCGAGTGCTCCTTCACTCGGTCCTGCAGCACTTCGAAAAGGATCTGTTGCTCTGGATCCGTCTGATCCGGTGGTTCTTTGCACGGGATCCGCCAAGGCAATTCACCCTGGTGACAGTCTCTGTGGACCCCAACTTGGTCCGAACCTCTTAACAGGAACCGCAGCGTCGCTGTGTCATCTATTCTACCCTACTGTGACAGGATCCCTAACCTAGGGCCTGTCCTGTAGCACTTCGAACTGGGAGTGAGGACCTATCTGGGACCTAAGGGGTTAATACCCTACTACGTTCCCTTACTCTTCCAGTCCTGCCTCCCACTAACAATTAACTAATGGAGCAACTACACTCACAGCTACGCGCTGCAACCTACTGGGTGCGTACAGCAAACTTGCTGCACACTAACCTATGCCTTTTGTCAGGCCTCACAGCCCTGCCAGCCGGATCCTGACACAAGACACACACACACACCGCACTAAGGGCAGCGTCCCTATCTGGGCCGTCCTCAACACTTACCACTACCTTGGTGGGGAGTTGGGGCTTACTTGGGATGTGGGGACCTTACTCGATGCGGAGCTGCACATGCTCTCTGAACCCTTCCTTCCCTCACCGTCCCCAGCTCACACTGACAAACGTGCTGCAGACCCAAACATGTATCCACTTTCCCTCTGGAGATCCTTGGCCCTCATTGGCCACACTGAGGCACCTGGTGTGCTTGCCCCTAAGCCTCATGGGAGTTGTGTACCGTGGAGGCTGCAAATACATTGGGGCGGGCGTGCGCCTTGCTCCTGCGCGAACAACTAATGGCCGCCGCAACACTCTCCTGCACTTCCCTACCCTCGCGCGACTCTCTAAAGGCTTACGGTACTTTCTGCGCATGCGCGATCACTGCGCATGCGTGAGTAGCGGCAATGGCGGCCCCCGCTAACCGAGTGCACCGCCGAGACCTCAGTGCTCCCTGACACTGGCCCCCACCCTCGCGTTGTGCCGCCGGAGTCCAGGGATGCCGAGCCCCGCTCTGCACTGGCCCCCACCTTTGTGAACAGTCTGGGCGTCCGTCGCTGCCTCCGACGGCACCCGCGTACCGCGCTGACACAAAGAGGGGGGGTCTCTCTGGTGGTCTAGGGGCACCACATGCTTACACCTCCCCTGGTGAAATACAGTCCTCGCTCTGGAGAACCCAATACCATGACAAAGGTTACACAATAAAATACGGCATGTAATATTTGTTACAATATCAGGTCGACTTTACACCTCAGATTACATGGTACATCACACTCAATAATACCGAGACTGGCTTGAGACCATGTTGTGGGGCGCCCCGAATGATCATGTGGGGGACCTCACTTTTGCGTCGTGAGCCTCCCGGGGTGAATTCTCTCGGAGAGCACACCATCAAAGCAGCACGCTACTGGCTCTTCGTTACTTCCTCCCCCTGGTGGAGGAGTAGCACAGTGTCTCGGAAGCAGACCTTTAACCCGGTCATTCCGCGGCTCGGATGCGTTAGACCAGGAGGCCAGTGATTCCCGCGGTCCAATACCCTGAGGAATGGGGCGTCCTTTTTGAGCTTAAGGAGGCAGCTTTCCTGAATCGCTTCCTCACAGTCTTGTCCCCATATTTTGTGAGGCTTCCACTGAGAAGCGAGCACTGGCAATGTCCGATTTCACCTGGCAGGGGGAAAAAGTAGACACCTACCCCTCGGTGATTCACGGTGGCCAAGGCCTCGGGGACGCTGTCAGTTCCCACCGTGGTGGTATCGGGACCTGCCCCAACTCTTCTGGGACAGTCCAGTCACTGACTCGAACTTCGGAGCGTTGGATCCAGCCTGGGACCCATTGTGTCGGGAGCGCACGGGCTCACACTCCACTCAGGAACGTAGCTTGGCCTTCTTCACGGCCACCTCATCGGAGTCTGTGGGGAGTTAGGGAGTTCCTTACCAATCCACGGGCTGGAGGATGATTCTCCCAAGGAGGACACCTCCGCCAGGACGCGATGCAGAGGGAGCCCTTGCCCGGGTGACCAGACTTAAGGAGCCATCGTGCCTCCGCGGTCACCTGAGGACTCACCCCACACCCCTGGGGCAGTCGACTCACCCTCATCGTCGTTGGTACTGGTCCCCATTTAGGACCGATGGTACCTCTGGTAGTAGGTCGGACTGGCCGTTGCGGGCACACGGGCCACAGCAGGGTCCGCAACATCGGATACACCTTCCAGGGCACACGGGCCCACAGAGGCTCTGTATCCGACGAACAAATTGGTTCAATGACTTCACTAGAGGTGGTCCGCCTGCAGGCGCACACCACGAGAGGTTGGTCGCTGGAATCACTAAAAGAAATTGGGGTTGGGAACACCTTACCCTGTGATTCCGGATCGGCTGGTAGGGCTCTGTAGTTCTGTTCAACCACTAGCACGTCCCCTTTGAGAGGGTTGGAACGTTTCTGTCACATGGTTTGGACACACGGGTCCCCTGAGGCCTCTGTGATTAGGGACAGATTGATTAGCAATGTCACTCACTTTGCAGAGGGGTCAGGCTTTCCCCGCTTCTTCTTTAACTGCCTCCATAGCCTGGGTGTACTAGGCTTCAAGAACCGCACACCGCAGCATTCACATTCGGGTCCCACGCCAATGACAACTCTAGAGCAGTACAGGTGGGACTTAAAACATTGTATCCGGTTTCCGATACCTCAGTCGTCTGAAGTCTAGCGGTAATGGGACAGTTCGGCTCCTCGTCATAGGCTTTTGCAGGCAGGGGCACATTAGCATAAGGCCATCTACTCCTGGCGGTCGCAGGCCACATACACACCTGGGGGTGTATGTCCTGACAGTCTCTCTTATCCTCATCCCATCAGGAGAAAAGAGTCTTTACTGTATCACTGATGGTTGAAAAAACACAGTACTTGCTCCCTGGTGGAAGGTGAAGTGAGGGGCATTTCTACAAGGGAGTGGTTCTGGCTCGTGCTGAGTCACTCACAGTGCAGGGGCGGGGGTTGGGTTTTCGCGCCACCGGACAATACTCTGCAACAATTTCTGCACAGTCTGGGTGCTTCACGAACTTGGCGGGAGCGCCATCTTAGGGTGTGACTCACGCTAGAGAGAGACTCCATTTTAATCACGCTCTGCAATTACCACTAGGGCTCTCTGTATAGATGGGGGGTAGCCTTCGGTTTTCCCGCCAATCCCGGACAGTTTTCCTAACACACAATCTAGTGCAGGTTGCAGTCAGCAGCACGGCGTTCTCCTGCGTTGGCGGGAGACGCCATTTTAAGTCTGGTACACTAGGGGTATCCCCTAGAGGGCCCCGGGCATACACAGGGCGGACGGTGCTCTGCCAGGCATATATCCGCAGTGGGGTTGCTACAAAAAGTATTGTTTTCATGGGGCCGTGGAATACGTGTTCTTCATCTAAAACACATGCGTGCGGCCACCCTGGAATTTTACATAGAGTACTGAACCTCAACCGCGGGCATAGTTGCGGAAGGCCTCCTACTTGCCACTACCCGGCCAGGCTCCATATACTGCCTCAAAGCCAGGCAAGGACCTCGTGTCGGACTTCACAAACATGGCGCCAAAAAATTGAGACTGGACAATTTGGGAAAAAAATGGAACAGGGCACCCCAGGTCTGGATCTCAGCAGCGCCCTCCAAATGTAGCCCTCTTACCACCCACCCTAAGTGAGATTGGGGTGTGTAGGTGTATCTGACTACTTCTAGTGTGGTGTATACTGTTAGGATCAGGAGGTCTGAGCCTCCGCCAGTGGAGGCCTGGGGTGAATCCTCGAACGTTTCTTGGTTTCAGCGCCTCAACTAGGTAGGATTCTATGGAAATGTAGATGACCCTAACATAGGAACCCACCCAGAAACACACCAGTATTATGGCTAACAGGTTTTACCGAGTGAACAAAGAATACTATTACATCATCTTATACATAAATCAAACCACTTATAGGGTGACCTCTCTAGAGGAGACACTCTTTGCGTTGCAGGACGCTTCCCTACACGGGCGATTCCAACCCGTGTACACACATCCCCTACCCCTGTCCACTCTCTAAAAGGTATAGGATATAGGTGACTCGCAGCACTAACTAATAGAACTGTTGGTGCATTGATGACCAAAAGGGGTTACCTGCCGGAGTGCCTCTGCCACTCGGTCTGCACACTCGAAAAGGATCTGTGCTCTGGATCCAGTCTGATCCGGTTGGTGCTTTGCACGGGATCCGCCAAGCAATTCCACCCTGGTGACAGTAATGTGGCGCCCAACTGGGTGGGCGAACCTCTTAACAGGAAACGAAGCGTGCGCTGTGTCCCTATCTATTCTACCCTAATGTGACGGAATCCTAACCTAGGGCGTCCTGTAGACTTGAAAATGGGGAGTGGGGACCTATCGGGGACTAAGGGTTAATACATACTACGTTCCCCTTACTCTTCCCAGTCCGCCTCCCACTAACAATAACTAATGGGACAACTACACTCACAGCTACGCGCGCAACCTACTGGGTGCGTAAGCAAACTTGCTGCCACACTAACACTATGCCTCTTGTCAGGCCTCACAGCCTGCCAGCCCGTGATCCTGACAAGACAGCACACCACAACGCACTAAGGGCAGCGTCCTATCTGAGGCCGTCCCTCAACACTTACCACTAACCTGGTGGGGAGTTGGGGCTCTACTTGGGATGTGGGGAACCTTACTCGATGCAGGAGCTGCAACATGCTCTCTGACCCCTTCCTTCCCTCACGTCCAGCTCCAAATGCAAGTGCTGCTGCAGCACAAAAACTGATCCACTTTCCTCCCTTGGAGATCATTGGCTCATTGGCCAACTGACGGCACCTGGTGTGCTTGCCCCTAAGCCTCATGGGAGTTGTAGTCCCATGGAGGCTGCAAATACATTGGGGCCGCGTGCGCGCCTTCCCTGCGCCTGCGCGAACCCCTAATGGCCGCCGCAACCTCTCCTGCACTTTCCCTACACTCGCGCGACTCTCTAAAGGCTTAACGGTACTTTCTGCGCATGCGCGATCACTGCGCATGCGTGAGTAGCGGCAATGGCGGCCCCCGCTAACCGAGTGCACCGCCGGGACTCCCAGTGCTCCCTGCACTGGCCCCCACCCTCGCGTTGTGCCGCCGGAGCTCCAGGGATGCCGAGCGCTCCCTGCACTGGCCCCCACCTTTGTGAACAGCCTGCGGGTCCGTCGCTGCCTCCGACGGCACCCGCGACCGCGCTGACACAAAGGAGGGGGGGTCTCTGGTGGTCTAGGGGCACCAATGCTACATTTAATATATACGAAGATAAGGAAATAAAAGGTTTGCAACATCAAGGATACAATAAGGACATGAAGCTACATTAGCAGAGTTTATCCTCAAGACAAATACTATGCCCCCCCCCCCCCCCCTACAAGTCAAATATTCAATTGGCATATACACTTGAGTGCTTAGTTACCCCATTTCTGTGATCTGGGTCCTTCTACTGTAATTATGCAGGGTGGTGCTGGGCAATAAAACTGGCACAGCCGTCACTTCTTGGGTCTAGGATTACATGAGCATCCGTAGAATGCCCTATCTCAGGAGTGGCCAAATCCAGTCCTCAAGGGCCACCAGCAGGTCAGGTTTTCAGGATATCCCTGCTTCAGCACAGGTTGCTCAATTATCGGCTTAGTCAACGACTGAGCCACCTGTGCTGAAGCAACGATATCCTGATAACCTGACCTGCTGGTGGCCCTTGAGGACTGGAGTTGGCCACTCCTGCCCTATCTCTGCCTTTGCAATGCAAGCCACCTGAGGTCAGCAGGGATTGCCTGGCCCATGACTGATTTACCTTGCACAGCTGCTAAATTAATGAGACCACCAGGGTAACTAGTCACAATGAATGCATTTTTAATTTCGTACAAGTCTTTGCGTATAACAAAAATATATATATATTTTTTTAATTAAAGCCGTTAGTAATGCTAATTGTATAGGAACAGCAGTATGAATGGAGAAAGGTGGATCCTAATTATTGTTATTACCCAATATGTCATTTGCCTCCTAGCATTAAAATCAGTCACCCTAATCCGTTTTGCAAATGATCTGAAGCCAATCTGAACCCTACAGACACAACAAAGTCAATTGTTCGTGTTTAGTCTGAAATACATACTTAGTAACGTTGTATTACCTGTTTGCAACCACATGTTTCCCAAAGTATATAACCTTTTGGTGTTTTAACATAAGTTCTTTTCTGGATATGAGACCCGGTAGATCAAACTATTGTATTAATCTGAACATGCAGGGTTAATATCAGCCCATGTGTATTAATCATTGCATTATTCTGCCTGGGACTTTTATTGCAGCTTCAGCCTTGTAGAATAAGTGTAAATCTCAAGACAAGAGCTGAAAAATCTAACCACAACCATGAACATTCCAGCCCGTTCTGGTTTAGTTGGGACCAAAACATTGTTCTTTACAGGATTTTCCTTGGATACAACATTTGCACATGTCCTCTTTGTGAATTATAGAGGGGGCTGTAGACACCCTTATCAGGCCATAAAATAAGTGGCTTATAATACTACTCCTAGTTAAGTGACTAGCCCCGTTTCTGTTCAAATCTCTCTGGGTGTGTTTTCAGTTCTCTTCATTGTTTGACTGGCTTTACTCATGTGTTCTGTATGGGCTATTCATACTGTTCTCCCCTTCTTTCAGTCTTCCAGTCTAAAGATGCCTGTTGTACGAGCGCTGACGAGAGCTGCCAAGCAGGTGCTGCAAAGCCCTATCTGTGGGTGCCAGACCACAGTCTTGCCTGTCAGGTTTATTGGCGTCTCTCCTCGCCAAGTAACATCGGATGCCAGCTTTCACTCCGTATCCTTCTCCGAGACGGATCATCCTCGCGTGCTCATCACAGGTTAGTTTATTTTTTATTTTTTTATTTTTTTGGCCTCATGATGCTTTCTCTCTGTCACGAGCGACCAGGTATTTACACCTTTTTACCAGGATCATTCATTGAGCAAAACGGGTCAAGTGAAATAAATTGTACATTTATTCGCAGGAAAAGGCATACACACAATGATACACAAACTACATAAGAAAAGACACACTTACTTGGGAACTGGGGTAAAAACTAGACTTTCCTGGCTAAATGGCACTTTAGGTCTTTAGTTGACCGAGACTTCGCCCGAAATGTCCTGGAACGCAAAATGGCATGCGATTCCAGGCGCCACCGCTCCCTTCTCTCCGGGGGACCTGCTTTTCGTTGACCGGGACATGGCTCCAAATGTCCAGGAACTTAAATCGTCTTGAAATCCCAGCTGCGACTGCTACGTTCCTTTTTTGAGGACTTGGTCCCAAAAAGCTGTTTTTTCTGAAGCCGGTGCTCTCCTATAAGTGCAGAGGCATCTATTTCCACATTCAAAAACCCCACCGCTGTTTTGGCGCTTGAGAATCTCTCGGCTGATTGGCTGCAAGGTTTCTTATAGTATTTTGGAGTTCATTCACAAAATACTACAGCCAATCACCACGTGGGAACTTTCTGACCAGCCAATCAGAGCGATGCCAGTCTTCTGAAGCTGGGCATGCGGGGATTCTGAATCAGCCAAGGGACATGTGCAAGTTTGCCACCTTAGCCACTTGCTATTCAGAAGGTCAGGCTCCTCCAAGGCTGGTGGGGCAAATGGTAGTCTGGAGGACTTCCATTCATCCCAGGACGTGGGTACTTGTGCCTAGCCCTCCTGCCCAAATGTTCTTCACACCTCTGGCATCCTCTGTGGCTTTCATGTCCGATGTCTGAGCAGACTTGCTGGCACCAAGTTGGTAGCCTAGTGGCTCACTCAGAACATTGGTTCTGAAAGGCCCAGCTCATAATACCGTGCACAACAATACATACTATTAAACAAATGTAAATAACAGTATTTTTATGTCCTGAGTCTCTGGGTATGGGGAATAGAATACAAAGCTGCACTTCTATTAGCCTATATTTCCCACATGCTATAGAATAGACTTAGGACTGGACTTTAAAACAAATCTTCTCACAACCTTATCTACGGTTGGAGAACCCATGAACCCCTATATAGGTTTTGGGTGACCTGGGCAGTAACTGGGTATCCCCTTTAACCTAGAGACGCCTCATAGTTACAGGGACCCTTTGCATCCCTTTGCACCATTTACCTTTCTGGGCTATGCTGAAGCAGGGAACTCTAGCGGTGAGTCGCACAAGCGTTTTCAAGGGGAGATATTGGCGGGACAATGTGCCTATATGTATCCGGGAATCTAGCATGATTCTCGGGTACATTTTTGGGGTATCCAGCAACTCTGGACCCCAACTACTACATTCAGACCCTTTCTCCGTAACCCCCCCTTGAAACTCAAACAATAGCAATCCCTGCTTGCTGGCATCCCTGGAAAGGTAAAAACACAAACAAAATCTTTGTCGCATAATTACACAGCGTGCATATACAATAGTTGGGCTCTTCAACCCCAAAACAAGGATCACAGGTAACCAAACGGGCTTAACCTTTGAGCCTGGTTACACAGTCACAACGAACACAGAGCTGCCATGCCCTATCTGTGGGTGCCAGACCACAGTCATGCCTGGTGGGTTTATTGGCGTCTCTCCTCGCCAAGTAACATCGGATGCCAGCTTTCACTCCGTGTCCTTCTCCGAGACGGATCATCCTCGCGTGCTCGTCGCAGGTTAGGGTTTTTTTTCCCTCAGGATGCTTTCTCTCCTGTTCCCCTTTTTACCACTCTATGAAGAGTATTAATATACTGACATGGTCAGCTAGTATTTTAGAGGAGATGGCTATTATATTGGTTAACAATCTCTAAACAAATTGTTACAAAAAAGGAGATATATTGCATTCACCACTCCACACACCAATAAATAACACTATTTTCCCTGAAACAAAAGAACACAAAAAAAATCTCCACTATTTAAAGCTGCAGTTCAAGCTGCTGTTTAAAAAAAAATATATATATATTTTTTTTTATTTCCCCATTCAATATGTGCATCAATACAATCTGCACACTGACAAGTGATTAGCTAAGCTGCAGATTGATCCATTCTTCTGTAATCAATCGCTTGCTCAGGGTTATTTCATTCAGTTCTTGCACAGCTTTGTGGGCAATGTAGTCCTGGAATATGATTGACTGTGCAGTTACTAGATACAATTGGTGCACTGCTTGAGAGAGGGCATTGGCTTAAGAGCCAGAGCCAATCAGAAGGGGAAGGGGGCTGTCACTTTGGAAATGCTTCCTACATTAGAAACATTTATTTTTTTAAATGCTACAAGTATTTTCTCATAGTACAGAACTGATTTATAAAAAAAAACAGGTTAGGATATTGCTTGTAGAGAAAGAGAAAACCTGGAAGAGCACTACTGTAGGTATCAAAAAAAATAGAAAGGAGGGTGCATATACCATAAAAAGATTATTTATTGGTCATGGGAAAACAAGGGCACTGGAAGCCCTACCAACCTGCACGCTTCACAGAGCGCTTTCTCAGGTACCTTTCTCAACCTGAGAAGCGCTCGTGTGAAGCGTGCAGCGTTGGTAGGGCTCTCCAGTGCCTTTTTTTTCCATGACAATAAATAATCTTTTTATGGGATACGCACCCTCCTTTCTACTTTTTTGATACCTACAGTATTGTTCCTCCAGTTTTTCCCTTCGCTACTAGCCTACCCCTTGGACGGAAGCACACCTGGGGACCCCTCGCCTTTGGATCGCATGGACTGTGCAGCACTCAGAGTGAGTCAATCGCTTGCTACATGTTTTCCTTTTCAGGACTTTATTTAGACAGTTGGTACGTTATAGGGTGTTATTATGCTCAATCTTCCTGGTGTTATTGTTAACAACAGCGTCACTTATTAGTGAGCTTACCATCCGGGACTGCAACCCAGTACCTGTCTTCTATCAAGTTTATGTTTAGGGGTCCCCCCTACAAGTATCTGGTCATTCATTCATTTATCCTACTGTTGGGGTCTTTAGCATTACGCAGTCACATAGGATATTGCTTGAACTGCTGCTTTAATTCAACAAAAATGCATCAGTGTTTTTCCTAGTGTAGAGTAAAATAACTGCGGGTCCACACAAATGTACAGTGTATGTACTTGCATCTTGTTTATACACATTGTTATATTGTAACGACTGCATTCATGTACAGTGTGGTGTGAAAGAATAAGTTCTGACTTTACAAATAAAATTAAAAAGTTATTGACGTCAAATGAATTGTACAAACACATCAGTCGTGTGTGTGTTTCTGTGATTCATGTCCAGCATTTTAAATATATATCTGTTTTTTACTATAGGAGGATTGGGTCAGCTTGGAGTTGGACTTGCGAAACTGTTGAGGTATGACTAGCAGGAGCTATGTATTACAAACTGTAATTACTGTGTGCTTCTAGGCACACGCACTAATCAAGATTTAATGGATACCATTTGCCTTTCTATCTGCAAATGCAAATAATTATTTTATATCAAAACTCTCTACGTTTCCGTATAGAAATGTCATCAATATTGCAGAAAAGGCTAAGAATTGCCCAATTTCTTTATACTTAACCCCTTCACTCCTTTTCCAATAGCACTTCACCCACTGTCTACTTGTAAAATGATAATATGGGTCATCTAACCTCATTTGTGACAAGATTAGCACAGATCTTCAAATTAATTTAACACGTTTCCTCGCATCACAAGGAGGAAAAAAAATATATATAAACCTTTTTTTTTCCCACCCTTAAACTGCACTGTAAAGTTGGTGGATAATTTCTTGTAGAATTTTACGCAGCTGTGGAGCCAAATGGGTACAGATGTCATTCTGTAATCTTTTCATTAATGCATTAGGGCACTTTGCTCTAATAGGAGTTAATAGGAAGCGTCGGGCACATGACGCTCATATTGCAATATGAGGAATGACCATTGTCCTAATGCGAGCCCCATTTTTTACTTCCCTATCCAAAAACTCCACCAGCTCTGAGTTGGCATGAACCTTCCTGGCCAGCAATGTGTGTCCTTCTTGCAATTTACAAAGATTTAAACTGAATAGTACAGCGCGTCCCTGACAACAAAATGTGCTCCTACTTCCCTTTGTCAGACTTTTTCTGTGCTTGGCAATCTTCTAAAATCCCTCAAAGCCTGGCTTTCTCTCTCTGCTTTTGCCGGTGGCTTTTATGGCATAATTAGTCTCCAGGGTAGGGATGGGAAACCCCCAGTCCTCGAGGGTCACCAAGAGGTGAAGGTTTTTAAGGATATCCCTGCTTCAGCACGACTGAGCCGCTGATCGAGCCACCTGTGCAGAAGCGGGGATATCCTGAAAACCTGACAGTTGATGGCACTTGGGGACGGGAGTTGGCTGCTCCATGGGGTCAGGAACGGCTTGTCCTAGCAAATGCCAACAATGGTGTTTTTTCTTCTCCCAGGAAACGCTATGGAAAGAACAATGTCATCCTATCTGACATCCGGAAACCACCAGACAGTGTCTTCTATAGTGGTAAGGAGAATCGGTTATTACCCTTCCTACGTCCCTCTGTGTAGAGTTTCCAGTTTGCACGGTGCAGTGCATGGCAGTGGATCACGGGGAGGTCCTATGAAAGGTGTGACCTGGTTTGAGGCATCCTTACCCTCCCAGCATACAGTGTCGAACTTGGAAACCAAGAGATTCCAACATGGCTCATGAACCAAGTGTTGGTCTGGAATGTTCTTGTTCACAGTCCTTAATTACATAGGATACGGACGTATTTACATATATAATGGCCATGTCGGTTTCCTTACAAGTTCATGCTGTTTTTAAACCCATTTATTGCATGGATCTACATTTCGATGCAAAAAGTATTGAAAGTACAGTACGTTTGTGGTGTATTCAGGTTATTCCTCGCAGTGCTGTTTAGGCCAGGGTTGCTCAACTCATGTCCTCAAGACCCCCCTCCCCCCAACAGGTCAGGTTATTAGGATATCCCAGCTTCAGCACAGGTGGCTCAATCAGAGGCTCAGTCTTTGACTCTCATTGAGTCACCTGTGCTGAAGCTGGGATATCCTTAAAACTTGACTAGTTGGTTGGCCCTTGAGGAATGGAGTTGCTTCCCCTTGCCCCCCTTTCAAGGGTTCCTCTGTGGACCTATATTTATCTCCTACTACATCTGAAGTACTTCTACAATCACAGATGTAGAGATAAACGAACGCTGGGATGTAGCTTTGCAAATACCAGGGTCCTTGCGAATGTGACTATCCCGAATACAACAGCGAAGTACCGTTTGGTCAAGACGTTTATTTCACACGGTTTTTCCACACCACTCCATTTGGAGGCTGTTGTACCCTTGCAGCGCTGAAGGATTAACGAGAAACCAGTTTGATGCGGGACGAAATAACCGCCAAGTAAAATAAATCCTCTACAGGAAACAAAGTGGCCCCGTTGAAAGAATAGCCAAATAAAATGAGGGAAGGTCCTACATTGGTGGTCCATTTCAGCCCCCCTCCCCTCGTATAGCTGCACATCAAACTTCCTACTCGTTTCAGCAATGAGGCCGTTTGACTTGGAATGTTAAGTCCTCCGTATCTTCACGAGATGACCTGAATTGTTACATTGTTGTGGTCTTCTGTTTCTGCAGGACCATTCATTTATTCCGATATTTTGGACTACAAGAATCTCCGTGAAATAGTGGTGAACAATCGGATAACTTGGCTGATCCATTACAGCGCTTTGCTCAGCGCGGTGGGGGAGGCGAATGTTCCTTTGGCAAGAGCCGTCAATATTACTGGTAAGATGACCCAACTGCAACCCACGTTGGCCTACTTTTTCTTGCAAGCAAGATGCTGATTTTTATTTATTTTTGCATTGAGCTACATTTTTTTTTTATTTCCTTCAGGACTGCACAATATCCTGGATATTGCCGCCGAGCACGGGTTGCGACTGTTCGTCCCCAGCACGATAGGGGCTTTTGGTCCTACCTCTCCCAGAAACCCCACCCCTGATTTGTGTATACAGAGGCCAAGGACCATCTATGGAGTTTCCAAAGTCCATGCAGAGCTCATGGGAGAGGTACGAATGTATTGCAGAGGTTATCACGCTTTATCTAGATGGCCGTATACAGTGGTAACTGGTAATGACCACCCGTCACTAAAATGTAAGCGGATACCCCACCTGAGAGGCCCAGGTCACCTCGTTCAGGGATGTTGAACTCCTCCTTTCATTTGAAGAGTTCTGATTAGATTCAGGCCCTACTGTATGTACCATACATTCTCAATACGCATATAAAACACAGCAGTGCAGCTGTATGCTAGATGTCAGCCTTAAGCTCAATCTCGCTCCCCCCCCCTGTCTTTCTCACTTCTCCCCATTTCTACCCCCTCACACACTCTTAATATCCTTACATAGACTTAATATCCCCCCCCTTACACAAATTTAATATTAATCCCCCTTCGCCTCGCGCGCACACTGAATATTAACCCCTCACATCTCACACACAGAATATTAACCACACACACACGCTGAATATTAACCCCCCCTCCCCCCACACACACTATTAAAATCACTCTCCCCATCACTCTCCCCATCACTCTCCCCATCACTCTCCCCATCACTCTCCCCATCACTCTCCCCATCACTCTCCCCATCACTCTCCCCATCACTCTCCCCATCACTCTCCCCATCACCCTCCCCATCACCATGAGGAGAGCTAGGGGAGGGGCCTGTGCTGGGGGGGAGAAGCCTGTGCTGCCTCTTCCATGCTGCTCCCGCATCTGACTGCAGCAGGACCCCACAGAAAGGGTAACCGGGCATTCCTATTGGCCCGGCAAGCCTCGCAGCAGTTCCTCCTGCAGTCAGTGTGGTAGCAGCATGACTGAGGCAGCACAGGCCCTCCCCCACACCCGCGCTCTCCCCTCCCCCACACCCGCGCTCTCCCCTCCCCCACACCCGCGCTCTCCCCTCCCCCACACCCGCGCTCTCCCCTCCCCCACACCCGCGCTCTCCCCTCCCCCCACACCTGCGCTCTCCCCTCACGCCCCAGTACAGTTAATTGTGGGCTGCGGGCTGGACAGATGGGTCCTGGGGGGGCTGCATGTTTCACATCCCTGATCTGGTTGATGTAGGTGATTAGTTTCTGGTTTCTAAAGCCGGAGTTAAAGTGAAAAAAACATTCGTTTTTCAATTCTATACAATACACTATAGAACAATGTAAGCAGCAATGGAGTAGCCAATGAAAGGATCATTTCTACCAAACCACTGTAAGAAAATCTATAATTTTTACTTTGTAACACTGACTCCACCACTTGGATAAAAAAAATGTCAATTAAAAAAAAAATTAACTCTGTAAATTTTACGGTGTTTTTTTATTTTATTATTTTTTTGTTTTTTAATGGCCCCATTTTAAAAACAATTTTTTTTTCTCCTTGAATGAGGTTATATCAACCCTTGTTGGGTTAATATATTTTACATGATATTAAATATCTATGATATATTCTAGATATAGATATATATTTTTTTAATTTTTTTTTTATCCCTTAGGATTTTCACATAGTACAAACCTAAAATGTTGTTAGATCTTAATCCAAGTCCTAATTATAGATAACCTGATCAAACACATGATTCAGTATTCGTGTGTGACCCTTTAGATTCAGTACCTGGTGGCGCCCCCTTGAGCAGCAATGACTTCAACTACTGCTGCGACCACGTTTATCCTACAACATACCCGAAAATTTTCGGGCATGTTTTCCGATGGTCACGGGCCTTCTCCGCGCGGCCCGGGAACAGCTGATAGCGCTAATAGCGCTAGACAAAGAAAGCGCTTAGTGCTAAACAATGGCAATGCCCGCAGGCGCACAAAACGGCCGAGGAACGGGCCGCATCATACCGCGATTTGCCCGCGATTTTTAAAATCGCGTGGAAAAGGCCACAGAAGAATAAAAGCGGCCGCCAGTGTAAGCGTTTCCTGTAACTGCCGGTCAGTCTCTCACATCGGTTTTGAGGAATTTTGGCCCATTCCTCCATACAGAACTGCTTCAACTCGGTGACATTTAAGGGCTTCCTTGTATGGACAGCTCGCTTCAGGTCCTGAATTTCGATGGGGTTTAGGTCTGGACTTTGACTAGGCCATTCTAAAATGTAGAATTTCTTCTTCTGCAGCCATTCTTTTGTAGATCTGCTTGTATGTTTAGGATCATTGTCTTGCTGCATGACCTACTTTAGCTTCAGTTTCGGTAAGACTACTGCTCCTGGGTAGAGTGACTGGTCTTCAACTTTCTCCATTTGTCTGACCATGGATTGGTGGAACCCCAAATCCTTAAATTATTTTGTAACCCTTTATTTATACTGAGCATCAATAACTGCTTTTCTGAGGTTCATAGTTTCCTTTTGATCGTGCTATGACTGGTTTCCACACCTGTATGGTGAAGACCACACCTGTATGGTGAAGACCACACCTGTATGGTGAAGACCACACCTGTATGGTGAAGACCAAACTTACAAAGTTTATCATCTTTAATTGGGGTGGGGCCCAAACTCGCCCCCAACGATCTACCTAATTATTTAAACACCTTATTCCACATATCCCCTTTTATTTAGCTGATAAAACCAGGGTTTCACTTACTTTTGCACGTACCCTGACTCTTAATCACTCATTGTCTAATTCATACATCATTTTGTTTCAAAAGACATGGAATTGGTTAATATAAACCCTATTGGCTATTTAAGAAAAGACTGGTTTTAATTCAAGAAGGTTATGGAAGAACTATAGAATTTCTGTAATTATCATTGGGGTTCACAAACTTTTTTTGTGTGTGTGTATATATCTGTCTATATTTATATCATAAACTAAGACTTTTTTCAATTTGGAAAGCCTCTTTTTGAGCTGCCAACACAGTCTGCTTATCACAAGAGAATGTGTTATTTATATTTCTAACTGAGTCGTATCTTAATGCTGATTCTGCACGTAGCAGACGCCTAATGTTAGCTTACAGCTGTTGACTCAAGTTCTCGGGTCAGCCAAAAAGATAAGCGATCCTAAAAGTAAATACACAAAGTGATTTCTTCAGATGAACACTTGTTTTATACAGGTTATTTCAGTTCATTCTCCCTAAGGTATACTGTGACTAAAACATCTTTTTTTTTTTTGCTGTTTTTGTTTGGTGTTTCTGCAGTATTATCACTACAGATATGGGCTGGACTTCCGATGTCTTCGGTACCCTGGTATCATTTCTGCTGATTCCCAACCGGGAGGAGGAACTACAGGTAAAATGTCTTGAAATTTTATTTTATTTTCTTTATTATTGATGTCACAATAGGGGGGGTTTGACTAGACTTCTCGGAATCGAAAAAAAACCAGGCAGCACGTAAGCATAAAGCAAACCTGAGGTTATTTGGGCCGGTTCCAACAGGGAGCAATACAATACAGAAACACGACAAGAACTCGCTAGAACGGTGGCTTACGGGGAACTCCTAGCTCACTAGGTGCGGGATGGAGCCGAAGCTAGCTTACCATGGTTGCCACATTGATCCTTCCATTCCATACTATCCCAGTAACCAGGGGATGAACGCCTGGTTCCACAGTTCATGCTACTGTTGGACTATAGACACCGAAACTAACCATGAATAACTGTGGAACTCGCGTCGGCTTCTATCGTTTCCCAGCCTGCATTGGGAAACACAGAGAACCAGGTGCTAACCAACCAATAAGAAGCCAGGGGTGCGTCTGGATTAGGCCAATCAGGGCTGTGGTTGGAAGTGGTGCCGAATGTCAACCCCGAGGGGCGGGACTTGGGAACGTGGGAAATTGCAACTGATCAGTAGGAACCGAGCCATTGGGTCTAGGTCCCAAGCGCTGTTTCCTGATTTCAGCTACATACCTCCTGCAAGGTAGACGCCTCGGTACCAGGGAGAGAAAAATGCCTCACAGTTGTAGTGTGGACACTACCCGCCAGTGAGCTCGCTCCCTTCCCCACCTCACCATTGTCCACAAGCACTGCACCTGGCCCCACACAAAGGCTAGCCCCCTGACTCATTGTATGCTGGCCACGTAGGCATTATTACTGGTCCAAGCATACGATGGGTCACCCAGATTTGGTTGGGGAAACCCCAAACAGCCCATAAATTACAGAATACACAGTGAAACGCAGATCTCTAAATTGGATTAACTATTACCAGGACTGTTAGCCATTTTACAGCCCTGAGGGTGGCCAGTTAAAACTTTAGACTGGGTGGCCATCTTGCCAGGTAGGGGCAGCCGTGGCATGGTACAATCAAGTTTAAGCCTACCAGTCAAGATTTATTCATTTGCTGCATATGTAAAAGAATCAATTCCTATTTTCTTAAAGTCCCTCAAAGTAGCAGACTTCTTATTACCTAAACTACAGCCCACCGACCCCTGGGTGCCCATATTCCTGCGGTATTTGTAGTGTTCTCCTTGGGCAAGAATACTATCCCAGGGGAGATCAAACGTCTCCAACGGCCAACAGAAAACCGCACGTTGTCGGGAGATAAATCCCTGGCTTGCACGTGGTGACCCTGTAGCCGTATTTGGATTTTCTTGTGTCAGAAACTAGCACAAACATCCTAAAATATTTCAGTACTTGGGATGTTGTCTCTGGGAGTCGGGGGACTGCAGGTTTGCTCTGGGGGCTATGCCCCAGTTCATGTAAAATATGGGGATTGCTGCTATAATTCTAATGTTATCTGGTTCTCTCCAAGACAACATTCAACTAATTACGTTGCCCTCATCCAAACTAAATATTAAAAGGGAAAGCTCCGATTTGCACTGGTATATCAAGGGCCCTTGCGGGGGGAACTTGAAGCTTGGTTTAAAGGCCCAATATAGGGTTGTAATGCCTAAAAAGACACGACTCTCCCTTTAGCAGCAGTGGCAGACTCTTCCATGGGAGAAGCGGCCACTCTACCCAACATTGAAAGTTGATGAGTGATTTTATCCTTGTGGCTGAAGCACTTTTTCTCAGACTCTACCTCTTACCCCTCTTTTCTCAGACACGTCAACTCACTGACTGTTTGCAGTCTCTTCTTTTCAGCATAACTATCTTATTGACTTCAATGCAAATCGGTGGTCCGTTTATTTTTTTTTCTCGCTGATTTTGATGTCTCCATAATCTTTCCACCTAGATTATGCGGTCCAGATCTTCCATGATGCTATCAAGACTGGGAAATTTGAGTGCAACTTGAGACCAGACACACGTCTGCCAATGATGTACATTGATGATTGTGTGAGGGCCACAGTGGAGGTCTTGGAGGCCCCTGCTAAGGAACTTACTATGAGGACTTACAACATCAATGCGATGAGCTTCTCACCCGAGGAGTTGGCACAGGAACTTAAGAAGCACATGTCTGAATTTGAGGTTGTTTACAACGTGGATGGTGTCAGGCAGACTATCGGTGAGTATGGAAATATCTACTTGTTTCTCTGCAGGTTAAACATATACAGTACTTTGGTTTTTTTTTGTTTTGTTTTTTTAATTGGACTAACCTGCAGTTTATCTTTTACATTTTTAAAAATTTCAAGACCATCTGAAGTTTCTTTCAAACATGGTTGTACTGAGATTTAAAAAAAAAAAAAGCACAAAGTAATGGAAAAACATTTGCTTTGTGTAGAAGCGTAAAACGAACGGTCCATGCCTGTCCTAGATCAGCCATGATCATTATAACACTGACCTGGAGTTCTCCTAGAAAACCTTTTTAAATAAGGTAGGGCCCCAATCATACGGCGGGTTAGGTTCCAGACCCCCGCTGAAGCTCGGAACACAGCCTTTTGAGTCCCAGACTCGCGGCTCGCTGTGAAAGCCTTTATGCGCTAACACTCACTGGAAGTTGGTTTTGGGGTTCCGTTTGCGGAAGCTGGAGCTCCGGGGTATACTGTAACTAGACCTGAATGTTTCCTGGCGGAAGATATTTGTGGTGCTACCGCTGGTGAAGGTTGCCTAGTGCTCAGCATGACATCCCCGCTATGACGCGGATCAAACATTATTGAAAATTGCCATATTAGCGGGGCCCTACTGTATGCTATTCTAGTTTGTAATATTTTGGACTAGCAATTTAATTGTTCTGCTACATGCATGGTTGATGCCACCGGCCATATATACTGAACCTTCCAGCATAGCTTAGCAAGTGGCCCTTTTGGCCCCCTTTAAGTGAATGCCGTGTATGGCGTCTTCCGTCCCAGAATGTGCTTTATGGAGTAATACTGCTTCATAAATGTGGCCCCTTTTTTATAGTCCAGTCTCGTGCATAGGACTGTAAGGTGTCTTCCAGTGTGGAAGACGTCTTCTGGAGTAACCCTTATTAGTAAATACGACCCCTTTAATTTGTGCAGTCGTATAAATTACACCTACAGATGTAGCATGTGACATTGCTCCCCAGATAACATAACATATCCTAGTACAGTGTTTTTTTCAACCATGGTTCCTAGGAACACTTGGGTTCCCCAGGCATCCCTAAATGTTCAGGTCATTTTTAAAATTGTACCAAATATAGAAGAATGTACAATGTATTTGATGTTGGAGAGGGTTTGGGTTCCTCAGAATTTCACATAAGGTTCCGTATCCAAAAAAGGTTGGAAACCCCTGTCCTAGTAAAACTCTGAATATCGCAGAGTTTCCTTAGGATTCAGTGTCCATGCAGGATATAATATCAGATTGTCCCATCAGAGAACAATGAAGCCTGTTACATCTGTACTTATAATGTTCTGCAGAAGCATGATCTTCAAACCTAATTTAATTTGTAGCATTGGGTTCAGGTATAATTAGAAGCGCCGGTCGTGTAGTAGGAGACCCCCTTGCACTTCTAGCAGTGTCTTTCTTTCAGTCTGTTTTGTCTAACCTCTGCCTCTGTGTTTTTCTAGCGGACAGCTGGCCAATGAACTTCGATGATGGCAATGCTCGCAAGGATTGGGGCTGGAAGCAAGAGTATGATCTGCCCGAGCTGGTAACGACCATGCTGAGCCTCTTGGGCTCTGAAACCCTGGCCGTCCAGGCAAACTGAGTCCATCTGCAGTGAAGATCAACAAATGACTTTTAGATATTCATACATGTCTTAATAGCATGTACACCTTTTTTTTTTTTTTTTTTTTTGTTTTGTTGCAAGCAGGACAACCGTGTACAATCATGTACATATCTGGGGACTTAAGAGTGGAACAAGCCTTTGTAATGGCCAATATCAAAGCTTTTTAGTTCATCAAATGGAAAGAATCTTTCACTCTAATGATGCAACTCAAAGTTAATAAAAAAACAAAAAACATTCCTCAAGTGAGCATGCTGTACGAACCGATATGTTATTATCTTCATATTACTTGAAAATGTGGTTTAAAGGGCCGGGGAAGAAACTGTACTGTAGGATTTTGTCATGTGCTTCTTTTTCTTGCTCGAAGACCATCACCGTAGACGATAAGAATGTATAGTAATGTTGTCCTATCGGAATGTAGTCGTTTCACAAACCATTTACTGGGCAGCACCTGGAGTAAGTACCTAGAATAGTTTCTACGTACAGACAACCTCCTACTTTGTGGTTTCGCGGAGATGTACATGTAGGGCACAACTGGTGCAAAAAGAGCGCCACATTTCTCAAAGAAAAATATCTGTCGCTATTTCGCTGAAAGCTTGTGAAATGGTTAAATCAAAGACTACCTCTTGTGAGCTTATTCACGTCACTGGCAGGTCTGCAACCCCAGCCTTTCCCCATTATCTCTTGGCATACAATGCTCCAATGCAGCCAGGGATTCTGGGTAATGAGCACTGTCACTTTTTTTTGCTGCTTGTCGTTTTTTTTTTTAATATATATATATATATATATAAACATGGTACCCTATAAGCTTATCCCTACCGCATTACAGTTTCTTCAGCACAGCCTGGGTTACAGAAGTGCATAGCTAGTAACCCTACTCAGACAGCTATTATTTGCTGTACGGTGGAGGGGTTTGGTCACTTTTATTTACTCCCCATAACTTATTTTGTGTCTAAACCAAGACTAATTTTGCAACATTATTAACACTTGAAGGTTTGGCAAAATGTTTTCCACTGAATTGAATTTTGGGGGAAACGCTTAATTTTTGTGCTTGCAATTTTATAGTTTTGCACATCTCTACTAAATATTCTAACACCCACTTTTCTTCCTGTCAGTCATCCAGCAGCCACGTATGTTTTTTGAATACTTAAAATTCAGGACCAGATGTTTCTTGCTGTAACATGAATAGTGCTTGTGACATAATAAAACCCAGGGTAATAAAAATGTACAGCTAAAATCTTCTCATTCTTCTTAAACCGTGTTGAATAAAAAAAAGTACCTGAGAATTTTCTTTGTCTAATATAAATTGATGTCGCTCTTCTGGTACTGAAGGGTTTAAAATGTGTTTGCGGCGGTCAAACGTAGATCCTACAGTATAACTTGTGTAGACCATATAATAAAAAGATCTGGGGACAGGCTGACATTTGAAATGTTATAAAGGAAGTATTTTCATTCAAGGTTTTAATCAAATAGTGGAATACATTTTTTTTTTAATCTCAAATGTATCAGGTGATTTTACTGCAATACCAGCTGTTTACACTTAATATCATGTGTGTTAAAAAAAAAAGGCACATTTTGATCAGTTTGAGTAACTTTTTTTTTTTACTGCCTCAAACTTTTTTTTTTGTTCGTTTGTTTTTCGTAACTGGATACCGGGAGTAATTTTGTATTTTTTAATTACCAGCATTTTTTTACAAGCGGCAATCCTGTGTTTCTCCATTTATTTATTTTATACCAGAGGATACAAGGGAGTGGAACGGTCGCCCCCAATTCCTAAAATATCTCATTTTGAAATGACCTTCTGAGCAAAACCCTCTGGTCACCCTGGGGCCGCCTCGTATGGCCGCCAGCAGTGTTGTGATATAATTGCCACCTCCTGGATGGACTCGCAGCTGTTTTTATTTCTCTTGCAAGTACGTGCAAAAGTAAACAAAAAAAATATATATATATCTCTGCAGTCTGGGGGTTCCAAGAGCTTGGGGTGTTGCGATTCTGCACCAGGAAAAGGGGGGAGGGGAGAGAGATTGCGCTTTAAAAAAAAAAATTATATGTAACTCCTGTTTAAAAGGAAAATAACTGACATTAAAGGAGTTGGATATTAAATAGCTTTGAATCATCTTGAATAAGTTTATTTTTATTATTTTTTCATATAATATATTTGAAGCTTGGTGTCTCCAGTGCTGAAACCTGTTAATTTCAGCTCTGGGGACCACCCCCCATTTTTGGGGGGGCTGATTTACTTGCGAATTCGGTGCCGGTAGCCACTCTCCTCGGCTACCGGGGTTCACAATATGTCCTCTGTACCGAGATCTCAGGCCCTGCGGGCCAATAGGAAGCCGTGATGTCATCAGTGCGGCTTCCTATTGGCCCATGAGGCGCAAGAGCTGCAAACCTGAAAGCTCTGCTTGCTGAGCCGGAGCAGCTACTAGCACCTAGTTCGGAGGCAAGTATCTCCGGAAGTAGGGGGTCACCGGAGCTGAACCCCATTAATTTCAGCTCTGGAGACACCGTGCTTCAATTCTCTCTAAAAAATAATCTTGAATTGCTCCTTTAAAAACACTGGGCAGCAGCTTGTCTGCATTGTACCCTTTCACTGTTACGAAGATGAACCTAAAATGGCAGCCATATGTTTCAGTGAGTTGTTTTAATCTGTGGATACGTCTATTTAAAAGATGGCGGCGTTTTGGTGAACCCCCCCCCCATCGTAATGTAGAACAAGTACTTTCAGCAATGCGTGTTATTAAATTAATGTTTGGTTCGAACTCGAAGCACGTTTTGTTATTCCTGCAACAAATGATTAAAAGCCCCACCCTTGATAACTGAATACTTGAGTTGATTCACAATTCTACTTGAACTTCATAAAACAGTGCTGTGGTCTATGTAATAAAGTGGATGGATTTAATAGTTTAAACCAATAAAATCATTTGGCTTTATACAGGGTTGTGACATTATTTGGATTGGTGCATTTACCACCAATTACAGCAGCACAATGACCGAATGTGCTTTCATTTGTACACAATCCTGGTCTCTTACAAATATTTGATCCCCACTCTGGTGTTGATCAACACTTTTGAGTTTTCAGTATCTATCGTCTGTGTATTTATTAGATTTTCTAAGTCACACGCGAGCTCCACTGATGGCTTATATAAATAACGTATCAAAACCGAGAATCCAGAGCACACTCTAAATTGGCAAAAATATAACAATGTAGAATGTATTCAAGCACCTGGACCCATCGTGTGCTCTGGGTTCTTCTGTGGTAGATTTTGGTGGTTGGCTGACACCTCTCCATGAAGCACCTTGAGGTAACTCTGTGTTTTGTTCTTTATTTGAAGATGCTTTCAGTATATGACATGCATGTCAGATGTGCTTTGCTGTACAAATGCTATTATATTAATAATGTGAATTTGGATATAGAATGCATGCTTTTTTAAATCTTGCTGTCATCTGGAGAAAGGACGTTTAAAATCACTTTATCTCATGCAAAATCTGTGTATAATAATGGTCCAATAAAAGGAATAGCAAACTTCACGTCACAATTACCAATATGGATAATATAGTAATGTCTCCATTTTGCTGATAATCTAAAGGTCTTCACGGCCAGAATATATTTCAGCATGGTACTGTAGTGATGTGGTAACATCTCACCTATGCATGTATGTCGTAAGGTCCCATCCCACTTTAGAATGCTATGAACTGGTGTATACATTTTGGTACCGATTATATGCAATATTTTTATAATTGAAAGGCATGGCAATTATTTTCATATTTTTTTTTCAGTTATAACAGGTGATGCTTGAATGACTTTAATAAAATATCTTGAATAAAATCATATTTGTTTATTTAAATCCAGCACTGGGAATGTGGCAGACTTTAGGGCCATTGCCAAAAAGAACCAGTAGTAGAAATGGGTGAACGTGCCTAAAATGTTTTTGCCACATTTTTATCATTTTCAATTTTGCAGTTTTGCGTAATTTTGCACGACTCCTATAATTTAGCGGAAAGAGACTTAAAATCGGCCTTTTTGCCAGTTTCCAGCAAAATTTCTCCAGACAAGGCAGCATAACAACGTTTGCTGAATTGTGTGTGTATATACACAAAAAATATACTTTAAAATATAAATAAATGTTTAGTAGTTTTAGTTGGGAAGTTATATTGTTAAGTTAGTTAATGGCTAAATTGGTTATACTTTATCGTCGGTTACTTGGCTTAGTTAGTTCATTAAGGTTTATAGTTGTATAGGTTTTATTTTTTTCCTGATTTTTATTTTCCGTTTCTATTGCATTAATGGGGAGTAGTGTGAGGATAGAACAGAACAGGACATAGAGGTGGCATACCATGGTTTAAAATTAGGTAGGCCTTGGAGCCTCAAACCACCAATACCAATAGGAGTAGGAATGCTGCTATGAAGGAGGCGGTTCAGGAGCTGAAGGAGGTTTACCTCTCCCTCATTGTTCGAGCCAGTACAGTATCTAAGTGACAGCCAACAGAGTTGGGTACTGAGTAAGGCAGTGTACACCGCACTGGTAGGACCTCCGCATGCTAGCACTATTTTGCATTCTTTCTTCTGCTGCTTGTGATATTGTACCTGTTGAGTAGAAGGAAGGCACAGCCAGGGTGCAGCTGAGGAGGGGGGAACAAGGTCACTACTGAGGTGGGCAGTAGTGTTAAGACATGATTCTGGTCATGATGAGGATGGGAGACTGTCTGGAGGGGACCACCCTCCCCCTCGTAAAAAACTCTATCATCCTGAGGGAATTATTTTTATTTGCCACCCCCAGGGAACTGCAGGTTTCAACAGTGGCCCATGTTCGATCAGTAGTGCCACCATGCATAGAGGGCAAGGATGGGGCTCACTTTGGGACCATGCCCTGCACAGCCACCTGTACCTGGATATGCCACTTCCTCAAGAGCACTATACCCACCTCATAAGAGGAGAGCAACCACCACTAGCCCAAGGCTAGTCATCCTCAACCAGTGCTATATACACATTCCTCATTACCACCACCAGTACTACCACAATCACAGAAAGGGCTGAGGGAGTGAGAAGACGTGGAGTTGCAGGGATTGAGCTGGCATAGTTTAGGATACCGTGCCTATTCTGTAAGAGAACTGTCGGGTGAGCTCATGAATGAAGCAAGAGTTCTCATTCTGGAAGACCACATAGTGAGGTATTGTGTATTGACCACATAGGGTTTGGTGGTGGGGGTTACTCTGTGTTATTAGTTTATTTTTATATTGTATGTTTTCTTTATTTTAATATAGAGAGGTGTGTGAAAAGAGGACTGAGGCAAGTGGACCATGGCAGCAAGAACTGTCACGTTTGAAATTAGGCGGGCCTGGGAAGCCCAAACCACTGATACTACCACCACTACGACCTCCTTTATTACCACTGCCACCACAACTATTAGTTAGTGTCACCATTTTGGCAGCAGTAACCACAACAGGGGAAAAAGAGTGGAAGAAGTGGGGGATGGTGCACACCTTTCCATTAAGCCTGGCATTAACCAGCACCTTCCGTTTTCTCGGTATCTTAGTGGAGGAGGTGGGTCATACACTTGTTTGTATACATTTGCATGCAGGTCTTGGGTGTTACCACTGATGGCGTGTGAGGCCCTGGAGGTGGGCACCAATGTTGTTGGTGGAGTGTACTAGTAGAGGTGGCACTGCTGAGCTCAGCCCAGCTCTATTTCTAATACCAGTTCTCTTGCTTCAGCCAGGGTCTCATCCCCATATGTATAGGTTTGTCAAGTCTCAGGTGTTACTACTGATGGTGGTGGTCAGGGCCTGGAAGTTGGCCACTGGTGTTGCTTGTGTGATGCTAGTAGAGGTTAGCTGAGCTCAGCTGTGCTTGTCAGTGATGGTCTCATTCTGTCGCAGACATGTGTATAGGTTGGTTAAATTGCTATAAGTTTGATGACAAGTCTCCGGTTGTACTACTGGTGGGCAAGATGGTTGTGGATAGTGGACACTAGTGCTTTATTAAATATACTTCTCTTCCTCTTCAACAGTTTTAGCTTGTGTAATACTGTATGCTGCTGCAGAGTCTGTGTGGTAAAAGCAAACTTTTATTTTACAACTGCATTAAAACTCCTGGAAACTAACTGTACTTACAGATGCAAACTGTAAGACATGATATACTATTATATTAAGCAATCCTCCTCTACCTACAATCATTGCATATCTCTCCTCACCAACTCCTCCTATAAATTGTCTCTAACTCTCTTCCTGCTCCTTTATCATTTAAATTCTCCAAACCAATTGAGCCAAGTGAAGCAAAGTTGTTGTATACATTGAGGCAAACAGAGGCTACATGAAAATATCACTCAACTAAAGTCAGCATATAGCCCATATGTGGCCCTGAAAACATATCTCACAAAGTCTTAGTGTAGTCATGCATTGTTACCATCTAGAAATGCATCAGAAGAAGCAACATTTAATGAAAATGTCACGTTTTAACTAACGTTTATCATGAACTGCGGATAGAAGCTTTCTCTGAAAATATTTATACTTCAAACAAATCAAAATCTGTTTGGGCCCCGCCATCTCTTTCTGCTTCACTCCAGGGCTAGCCATGGCCCAGGCTATGGCCGAGTCCTGGGTCTGGCCATGCCCCCTCCTCAATCATTCATTCCTCTCTTAAGTGACCGTATACTACCTAGAGTCTTGGCATAATGTGTGGACCATCCATCTGAAGGTTTAGTCACATGATGGAGGCCAAAGGGAAGCAATTGGCACCAGGTTCTACTCCAGTCTCTGATTGAGAGAGAACTCTTAAAGCCTGATGCAGTCTTAGTGGAGTTCAGAGCCCCCATCATTTCCCCTTCATCCACTACACCACTCGCCATTGGCACAGACCCTGACTACGTCCTGGTCCCCACCATAGGAAAAAGATGGGGACAAAGGATTTGGCTGCTCACGGGAAGCCTTGATCAAAGCAGAGGCGAGTCCTGGGCCCTGCCATCCACTCATTCCATATGTCTCCACGGGCCTCCTTCCTTCTAGAACTAGCCATGGTCGAGGCCATTGTGGAGTCCCGTGCCACACCATCCTCCCTCCTTAACTTAACAAATAGCCGGGCCCAGGTCATGACAGTGGCATAAAAGCATCATTCATTTCTCCCTCAAGTGACTTTATACAGTCATGGCCAGAAGATGTGGTCTATTCATTCAAAAGCTTAGTTGGATGAGGGAAGCAGATGGAAGCAACTGGCACCAGTCTTGGTAATAGAGCTACTCCAGCATTTTCTCTCGGCCCTATGTTGCTGGAAGACCCTACTGTATGCCTGGGCACTAAGGGGGCTTCTTCAAAGCCTAAAAGGGACCCTTTAGAAAGCCAATAGTTGCACCAGAAAATCCAACTGAAGCAGCTATGGCTGAGTCCTGTACCTCACCTCTCCCCGCTCCCCGCCTCTCCGCAACTCCTGTAGCCATAGTATTTCCCCCCCAATGCTCAACACCTGACTCAAAGAAAATGTAAAACAGCTGCACGTACGCAAACTGTGATACCAAGCCATCCATCCCCTATCTACTCATAAAACAAAACTTGTAAGTCTCTGCCTGTCTTTCCCTTCTCACTCAATTTCTGTTACCAGGCCCTGCTGCTCTGGCAGGAATCACACACAACAGCTGTTCTGTAACCTGTACTGTATGAGTTTTTCACAGGAAAAATATTTTTAAAAAAAGGATTATGTCAGAGGGGCTTCCCTTCCACCCCGCGTCGCAGATAAATCAGGAGGATATACATAGAACAACCTGAGTGTTGCTTTTATAATCTGAGCACTGTGCTAACATGGATGGGATGTCTGTGGCTGGTAATGCCATAAGTGCTGGTCTGTTTGGGTCCCCACAAATGGTAAGACATTTTTATTTGAATGCCACTGGAAAGTTGGCAACTTGCACTAGTGATATATCTCAATATCTGCGGCACCCACCACCACCACTAACAATACATAGTTGAGAATGTAACATTCATATACGTGTAGTTTTTATGTCACCCACACATACAGAAAGTACATATAAAAATAAAATGTGTTTCAGTTATGTTTTAAAATGTAAAGGCAGGAACCCTTTCCTGTCAGTCCGGCAATGAATCCATCAGCATGTCAATGTGTTAAGGGTGGATGAACTGAGGCATTTTTCATCTCCATACTTCAATGGGCACCCTGCTGAGTTGGTGCCCCAGTGTCTAGAGAAGTCCGGAGATGAAAAGCCTCAGAGGCCCTAGGTGTCAGGGCGGCCGGATTATTGCAAAGCACCAGATATCTGTGCGAATTATGGGCTATCAGCACTTGGTAGCCAAACCCCAGACTTACTGTTACCAGGTAAGGGGTTGGGCCCGGTATGCTAAGCAGCTTAGGTGTCAAGTTAGCACATGCTCTGAGCAAACCAGGAAGCAACTTCTGCCCTTTTTGTGAGCTACTGGCAAGTCTGGGATAGGTGGGAAAAGTTGTTCCCACGGGAGGATTGGCTGGGTATGTTAGAGATAGGACCCTTAACCCTATAAAAATACCTGCAGCCCAGTCCTAGTTGGATCCATCTGAGTTCCATTGAAGACTCATCCAAGTTACAGCGTCAGCGGTTCCGGAGTGTGAGGGGTTAACAACATCGTAACCAAGGATCGTGCCCCTCTTCCAGAATTCGTTTGAGCTAAGGATTCCCGAACGAATCCTGTAAGGACCCAACGAAAAGATTCCTTTTGGCGGAGATACAGGGGTGGCAACTTGCGCCCCTAGCCAAGGATTGTTGCACGGCACAAATCGCGCACCTACTTGCATGCGTGCAGGGGTGCCCAGAGACTTTGTTTTCAAGTCATTCGTTCCGTGGACATTTTATTTAGTTTCCCCATCCCAGTAAGTGTTTATTAAGTGTAATTGTGAAGATTTGTGTGTTTGTCTTAAAAGGTGTGTGTGTGTGTGTGTGTGTGTGTGTGTGTGTGTGTGTGTGTGTGTGTGTGTGTGTGTGTGTGTCAAAAGAGTGCTACTTGGCGTGGTTAAATGTATACAACAAAAGACAGAAAATCCCAAAGCTACATCCAATATGACAAAAATACACAGTGGAATGTCTATGTATTCCCTTGAAAAAGGGTAATTTAGTTAAACCCTTTGGCCAAAGCATTATAAGCCTGCAAGCCACATCAAGGCATGACCATATTTTGCAGGCCCTAGCACTACCTGATTAAAATTCTTATTTACCTCTATAATTAGAGGAAGGATGATCACATTGGATCTGTCCAAACCCAGCAACATGACAAAGACCCTGGCACCGGAATGCAGGTGACCATGCCTAGGGTGACCAGATTTACAAAAGTAAAAACCGGGACACATTAAAAAAAATATTTATAAAACAAATGACATCACCATCTGCGCCTCTTCGCCCCGCTCACTCACACACACACACACACACACACACACACTGTGGTATTTTTGGGGGCTTCTGGAGCTTGGAGGGATTCTGCTTTAGTAAGCTTTGAATATATCATTGTTAATGCCTTGTTAACTCAATAACAGATGTTTGTGGAAAATGTAATTTTATTTGATTAATATTGAATGATTGAACGAACTATTTATAAATATTAATGAAATAATATTCCGCAACGCCGGGTATATCAGCTAGTATATGTATAAAAATAAAGTTATTTTCCGCTGTAATCCAAAACAAGAAACAAAACCCAAACACCAGCCTAAATAAGCAGCTCTAGCTCTAGATACAAACTTTGATATAATATTGAGCTGACTGGCTCTTCCCCTAAATCCTTCTCAAACAGTAACTGTACTCGCGTAAGCATAGCGGAAGTAACATAAAGTAACTCCTTGAAACATTGATACAATGTGACACGGACTCAAAGGCATTGCTCCAGTCTGCAGTGCATGCTAGATGTGGCCCATTACAAGTACAATATGTCACCCATGATGAAAAAAGCAGCCCTGTAGCACTGCAGATATGTGACACATGCTATTTTGGTACTGAGGCCAGAAGAAGCAGTAAGTATATTCTGGACCCAGGGTCATGTCTAGGGTATGAATGAACACAGATAGCTTCAACTCAGCCCTCTTTCCAAAGCACACCAAGTCCTGTATATTTTCTTCACTTTATTTAGGAAAGCAGCAATAAAAACAGGCACTTGTGGATAAGATGTTTGTGTTGGAAAGGTGTATCTCTGTGGGTGCTTTGTAGTAAGGGCAGGTGAAAAGAATTGGCCTTGCCATAGGGGTGTAACAGAGATGGGTGCTGTACTCACGGTCTCCAAGGTGGAAAAGGAAGTGAGGGGTAATGTGGGTAAAGGGAATAGTCTTGGGACAGACTATCTGTGAACAAAACAGAGGGGAGGGCAGAATAGCCCATTCTGAGAAGGATCTCAGAGGCAGCAGTAGCAACTCACTGGCATAATTCAGAGACAGGGATTGCAACACTGTGTCTAACACACAGGCACTGTGTGTGTGTACAGAGCAAAATACATGCAGCTGGAAATGAGGAACTGACAAGCAGAAGCTGCAAAGGAAAGGGGGGGGGGGGGAAACAGAGATGTGATTCTTGTTCCATGACAAAGTAAGCTTCCTGCAGTTTCACATATAGCTCTTTAGGGGGGAGCATCCTAGCACCTCCAAATAGGCTTTGAAACCTAATTGCAATCCATATAATAACCTCTCATTTCAGACACAATAATTACCCTCTTCTTAAGTATTACCTATAAAAAGAAAGAAAAGAAAGCCTTTATCAACCAAATTATAGTTATAAGAGATATCTGTAGGTGAGTGAAGATTAAAAATATGGCTTGTAATTAATAATTAATTAATTAATTTGATAAATTAATTCATTTGATAAAGCACCCACCGGGTGAGAAACGCGTCAGAGGACCTCTCTTTTTTTGCCTTACTGCTGTTTTGCAACATTAAATAAATAAATATTTTTGTATTGGATGCGAGCCTCCAGCCCTATCTTTCCGCAGTGATCAGTCTTCCACTTCTACATCTCACTTATCCTGGACTGAAGCACGCCATGGCGAGACCACAGAGACGCCGCCATTGTGAGTGTTAACTTACTCTCTTATCTACTCTCCCCGACAGCCAGCGTATCAACACATCGCTCTAGCCGCCTATGCCGCTGGGTTGACGCCTGTGCATACAATTGGGTGAGTGCTGCTGTATTCATCACTTACCCTTCATTGCGCAGTGCTTGTCTCCCAATGTCGGCTGTTATGGGGCTTTTGTTGCGAGCAGGACTGTTTTGATTACGCATACACGCAGTTATTGTGCCACGTTGGGGGCTTTCAATTCTTTATGGTTATATTGTCTCGGTTCTACAATCAACATTTTGTCTGTGTTGGCATACCTAGTAGCACCAGTGTAGGAGAACTCTCCTATTTCTCCTAGCCTTAATCGTAATTAATGTTAAATCAATACATTTCCGGCATGTGTTTACTCCCTGTTTTATTAAATGTTAGACATAAAACACTCCCGCTTGCCTCTGCATGTCTCACACAGGAGCCCTGAGTCTGTGATGCTTCAGTGTCGGAATGGACTCTGACAGAGAAATGGCTTCGCAGCATACTGTGTGTATAAGGACCATGGAATATGTGTTACTCTGCTGCAGCTTCCCTGGTGTACATGCTGGTGTCTGCATCCTTTGGCCCAGCATACTGCAATACTGACCATCATAATGCTCAATTCTTCCTTATTCTCGTGCATCCTATTCCTACTTTCTCCCTGATACAAGTGCCTTGTACTGCAAATTTTCCTACCAGGTTTTTCCCTCGTTTTGAATATAGGGCCTTATTGTATAAAGTGCGATAGCGCTGATCCCGTGTCACTATATAGAATAAGGGCCATGCACAGTTACAGAACTCTCCAGCTGGATAAAGTGAAAGCTTTAGAAATTTTTCAGACCGGGCCTAACTACTGCACAGAAACGTTAATCTTTTTGCTATGGGATCTTTGCTCTGCCAATGCATTGAAGGTTTCTCTGTCATAGAGGGGGAGGGGAAACTTTATTGTTTAAACTGTTTTAGTTGGTTTCTACCACCTGGTAGGAACTGGGATAAAAGCAGAATAATTGGATCACCGTTGGCGAGATAAATCAAGCATTTCCAAAAGAGAGGTAGGCTAGGAAAACGTCTACCCACTTTCCTACCTGCTGAACAAACTCAGACCCTCTCTGGTTCTTGGCTTTATAATGATCCTGAGTTAACTGACAGCTGTAGAATGTGTTGATACCTCCCTCTATAGGAACTTTTTATTACAGTCCCCCTGACTAAAACAGGGGGTTTTTCTTGTAACACTGTTTTTAGTCAGGAGACTGTAATAAAAAGTTCCTATAGAGGGGATGTATCAAAGTCTACCAGCTGTGAATCTGAGCCAAACCCAATGCAAGAAAGCACCAGATTTAGGAATAGAAAAATCCCACAGTTTTGAATGTGATATATATATATATATTTTTTTTTAAGTGTGGTACTGCATTTATTAGCCCCATTTTTGTAACCTGGAGACCTTTACAAGCATTTGCCATAGTATCCATATTACAGTAAGTTCCTCTTACAGTCAGCTTCAAAATATCTTAGCTATTGAGTTCTCTGCGTGCTTTGGCTGTACTTACATCTGTGTTAAGCTGTCAAATATGTGTTACTGTAATGTATGTATCCTGGCGTGACCTTTCAGCGCTCAGTCTTGCTTTAGGTTTTGGCTCTCTGTATAAAATATTAGCTGCTAGACGTACATGGCAGTATACTAAAATTATATGAGGTGTGTTTGTTAAGTAACCATGCCAAAAGGGTGTAGCAATCCACAGAATAAGGTAACGTATTCATAGAAAGATTCTGCAAATAACAGTCAGTGTTGTGAGTTCAGGTTTAGAAGCTGGGTCCCTCGTGAACGTTTCCTTATGTTCGGATGCTTCAAGGAGAGGGGTCAAACTAGGTGAAACCTCATAAGATTTACCCTTAACCTAAAGTCTAATGCAAGTTGCCAGCGTGTCACAGTCTTGTTGGTGCAAAATGGTTTCTGCAACTTAAACCAGAAACATTCTCTCTGTGTACACCGCACTCCCGATCTGAGTATACCCCGCGAAGAGGGACAGAATAGTGCTCACGGGTCTTTGTTTTATGACATGTTTTTCTGACCATGTGACTTTTACATTTTCAACCTCATTCCACCAACTATTATCTACCTAGTCACCAACTTATACGTGGTCCAGAGTGTGGTTTGTAAAGAGAGTATAGGGATTGTATGTGCCAAGGCACCAGGAAAAGATAGGGAATATGTATAAAGGTAATGAGTGTAACTAGATGCAGCGTGTTTGCGTTTTGATGCACATGACAAGTAGAACAATGACACACCAAGGCAGAGTATTACACATCTCGTTATAATATAAACATGTGTCTGGTGAATCGTCCTGCAACCACTCCCCCAAATCACAAGCTATGGGGCAAAAGAGGGAAAAATCAATCCAGCCATTAATCTTGCACCAAAAAGCTCCATGATGATCTCATACACCGGACACTGTAAGAATTTGTTTTGATAATTAGTTGTACAAATATTTAGATGGGTATGTAACAGTGTTAAGAAATTCAAAATAATGGACGATCGTGTCGTGGGTGCAAAACTAGAGAAAGATAACCTGCACCAGATGTATGTTATAAAGCAGGCCCATCAAACTCAAACAATGGTTTTCCCCTTCACCTTTGGCACGGAACTTGAGTGACAGCAGAGGCTGGCACATCCTGTTGTAGCTGGGACAACGGGGTGCCCGCCTTCTGGCTGTACTTAAGGGCAGGACCGCCCTAAATTTGGAGGTTGTTTCTTCCCTCTGTGGAAGGCAGGTCACACGTCGGGGAGCCTGAGATTGGGGCCTTCCCATGTGCTCTTCCCTGCGGGGAGGAGTGAGTGTGATTATACTTCTGTCTTTGCTAGGGAGGTGGGGAAGAGCTAGGACAGCTGTGGGTGCCCTTGGCCTGTAGTGACGGTCCTGGGACCATCTCCAGTGAGATCTGATCTAAAGAGACTGTAACCGGCAGAAGACTGCAGAGTAGTTGTGTATTACTGCAAGACAGTAGTAATAAACCATTCCTGTTTGCAATATACCTCCGGCCTGGTGTGGGATCTAACTGGGGGGAGAGGTAATCAGTTTACCGTGGGAGATCATCTCCATTTCACTGGAGACTACGGCAGATGGAGGCGCTGCACTGCTAAGTACTTTCTGGGGTATGGACCCCAGAAGCCTGATCCTGTGTCCCAAAGTCATTGCGGTCGACTCAGTCCTCTTGTTATCAGCAGGTATGCACCACACACACCCTGTAATGGCCCCTATCTGCGATTGAGGGGGAGGGGGAGGAGGAAACACTGTTACATATATATTGTAAAGCACTTTATTCAGCTGTAGTTTCCCCCAGCTAGCACACTTGTATTGCGGGTAATATGGATTAATTTCTATGGAGGCAGACTCGGGTGATTAGATCAGCCGAGGCGCCTGCATAGAAATGATGGATTGAGACAAAGGCTGTGAGCGGTGAGGTGTTAAGACATTTGGTTGAGCGGGGAAGGGCTGTGTATCAGGTCCAGGGATGGTCTCTCAGCAGGGAGAGCCTTTGTTCCCCGCGTACTCTGTGGCGCCTACCCAGCAGGAGGTATAGGGCTGGCCAGGGGAGGCTGTTGCCGAGACGGAGCTGGTATGCGCGGTTTCCATTGGCCAGTTCGAATTTCCCGCTCGCCAGCAGCCCCGTTATCACGGGGCGGTCTTGAGCACTGTAGCATGCCCCCTCCTCTGACTGGTGTAGTCGGGCGAGCCCCCCGGCTGGGGATTGGTTGCACCATCTCAATCCATGCTCTGATTGGTCGGCGGCTCCTTCTCCATGTAAAAGATAGCCACTGAGGGCTATGTACGGAGCGCTGCCGATCAGAGTACCAGAACATCTTGAGTTTGACGGTGATTCAACTGGCGGGATATTCTTAGTTGCTATTGCGAGAATAGCACTTTGTTATGCCAGGACGAGAAGCGGACAGGGCAAGCCTACCTGAAGCAGCCCCTGCACCAAGTCGAGGCTAGAGTCTCCCCCCCCCCCCCCGGCCCCCAGCTGGTGAGCGTATGCTGTAATTGTGTCTTTTGTATGTTTGCTGGCTTGCCAGAATAAACTCTGTTTATTTCAACTTCTTTTGTCCCGTCTGGTGACAGTGATCCCGGTGTTAAACGTGCCGGTCTCCCGTGACAAGTACATCAGGGAGGAGAGGGTCCCCGGTACAGAAATTACCATAGTTCAGCTCTGAAGACCCCTTTCTTCCCACCTAGTACGAACCCGCCTCCCAAATAACCGGCAACGTTAACAACAAAAACACAATTTTTTTTTTTGATTTTACATACCCCTAATAAAGCAAACTTTAACAAAAACATCCTATAAAGGGGCTTCAAAATAATGGTACCTACACTTTTGTACAGTATAATATATAGACCACATAAACATTCCGGAATCTAATAGTTGCAAACATTATCTCCCAGAAGCAAAACTGTGGACAAAACAAACAATCTCAGCAGTGCCTCCAATGTAACCCCTCGATTTTAACTCAGACTAACACCTACCGCTGAGGCGGGGGCCGGAGTCCTACTTCTGTATACATTACCCCGGGGGGGGTGGACGCAAACTATTTTCTGTGTGCCTCCTTGCTCGTGCGCCCCTCCCCCCCTACCTTCTCTCTGGCATCGGCTGCGTCATTTGATGTCAAAACGTCATGTGATGTCACATTCCCGTGCCGTGTTGTCATGGCGACGTGTCGCCAGAAGCCGCGGAGAGCAGGTTAGAGGCAGTTACAAAAGCCTCGCACGCTCCCCCGGTATTTTATTTCAATTGTGGGGAATAGTGCGGGGCCTCTATGAGCGCCTATATATCCTCTCGCTCAACCTATATAAGCCAGGTACGTGCACGTAAGACTGACGCTGCGCTTATAGTGCCTTGCAACGGTGACGCTCCGAAACAAACCCATTGACTCCGTCGCAAGCGCTTAAAAATTTGGAAGCCAGGTAACTTTGATTTTTTTAGAGACAGTCGCCAGCACTGGTGGCGACGGCGACGGGTGACGTCATCAGTCGCGTCGCCAGCACTATAGGCGCGGTATAAGCCCCTTCTTTATTGCACTCAATACCGGCTATCTTTATGCAATGGAATTATGCATAGAGGGAAATCCCTTCCCTAAATGAGTATTCAAGGGCCCAAAGAGCCAGACGTTTATACTAAAGTATCAAGTCCACAAATATCTTCTGTGTCAGATAGTTGTACATTTTATTAGTCAAAGTCTTAAAGCACACATACTAATACAATCAAAATATAGGAAAAGAGATGGAAAAAACTATAAGTGATAAGGGAGGGCAGCAGGCTACAGTTCTGATTTATACTGTACTTATTTCCCCTTATTATAAGCCCTGTGGAGACCCGCTTGCATTTGGGTCACAGGAACACACTGCAGCGTCTGATACTATTCCAGGCACTAGAAATCACTCTGTACACGGGATTTGTGCACAGGTTGCCGACACGGACTATTTTATTGTCACAACAAATACTTCTCTCCATTGACACCACTGCTGCATCCAGCGTGCTAATCGCAGGAAGAGCCGCTCAGAGTCACATCGGAGGCTCTGTGTAAATACCGCAGGCTATTTGTATTTAAATTTGCATAGAGACGAGAGGAAACTGCTGTCTGTGCAAAACATTTCAGTGTGGATTAGAAAAAGCTAATGTATTTAATTGTGCCCTAAAGCTACAAGCTACCAATGGTGCAATAATTGTATCCGGTCATCTCATAATATCCGGTCATCTATAATATACAGTATTTTGCCTCCTTGGGAAAATGCCAGTGCAATATATTAACGATGTAGCAGTCTCAGGACCATAGACATGCACATTTCTCTGTGTTTTTGATTAATTTTTATTAGCCCAAGTTTCATATAAACGTCCCGATTAACAAACTGCCCATAACGGGGAACTGAGTGAGGAACTCCCACCTAGCAACCCCTCCACCCCCAAAAAATAACAACTCACCAATGTAATTGGCTGCCTACAAAATAATAATGACTCAAAGAGGTTTATTTAATAAAAAAATGACCGCACAATTGGATAATAAACCAACAGGTTTTAAGGTTCTAGGTTTAGCAAAGAAAAGCAATCCATTGAGAGCGATGGCATTATTTCTGTGATACTGGATCCGGTTATGTTTATTTGTTTAACCCTTTGGCCAAAGTGTCGTAAGCCTGTGAGCCACATCAAGGCAGATCTGGTAGTGTTAGGACTTGCGCACAGGGTCATGCCTTGATGTGGCTCACAGGCTTACGACGCTTTGGCCAAAGGGTTTAACTCAGTGGTTCCCAAACTTTTTCGGTTCAAGGCTCCCCAAGGCGATCAGGATTTTTCCGCGGCGCCCAAAGTAAAAACAAAGGTGTACATACATACCTAACAGTTGCAGTGCGCAGTTGGTGTCTCTCTCAGGCACACACTCTCTCAGACACACACTCACTCTCTCAGACACACACTCTCTCACTCTCTCAGACACACACTCTCTCACTCTCTCAGACACACACACACTCTCAGACACACACACTCAGACACACACACTCTCTCAAACACAGCCACACTCTCTCAGACACAGACACACTCTCTCAGACACACACACTCTCTCTCAGACACACACTCTCTCTCACACACACTCACTCACACACTCACTCACTCTCACACTCACTCACTCACTCTCACACACTCACTCTCTCACACACTCTCTCAGACACTCTCTCACTCTCTCAGACACTCTCACTCTCTTAGACACTCTCACTCTCTCAGACACTCTCTCACTCTCTCAGACACTCTCTCAGACACTCTCTCACTCTCTCAGACACTCTCTCAGACACTCTCGCACTCACTCTCTCAGACACACTCTCTCACTCTCTCAGACACACTCTCTCACTCTCTCAGACACACTCTCTCACTCTCTCAGACACACATTCACTCTCTCAGACACACACTCACTCTCTCAGACACACACTCTCACTCTCTCAGACAAACACTCTCACTCTCTCAGACACACACTCACTCTCTCTCAGACACACACTCACTCTCTCTCAGACACCGCGCAGCCACCAGCAGACAGAGGAGCCAGGAGTGGGAAGGCAGACACACACACTCACCGTGTGCTCTGCACAAAGCAGAACCCGCCCCCGGCTTCCTCTGACCTTCAGCCAATCCCCTGCGGCCCGGCCGGCATGAAGGAGTGATGGTGGGGAGGGATAATCGGAGTGATGGTGGGGAGTGATAATCGGAGGGATGGTGGGGAGTGATAATCGGAGGGATGGTGGGGAGGATAATCGCGACGCCCTTCTAGGCAAGCCACGGAGCACCAGGGCGCCGCGGCGCACAGATTGGGAACCACTGGTTTAACTAAATGACCCCTTTTCAAGAGAATATATAAGTATTTTACTGTGTATTTTTGTCATATTGGAAGTGGCATTGGGCTTTTTTGTTCTTTGTTTTATGCATCCGCCACGCTGAGTAGCACTCCTTTTTGACACTTATATACATATATATTTTTGTGGGGGCTCAGGGGTTCCCACAATGACCTTCTTGGGGTTCTGTTGTTATGGTTATTTGTATCAGTCATATTTCCAATTTGGCAGTCAGGAAACTTTGATCAATAGATTACATACTGTATACTGTACTACAAATGTCATTGTGTTGTGACCTGTGAAAAGTCTGTATGACTTTATGTTCAGCAGAACTCTGTGATTCTCGTGTCCATCTCTTATTGTTCTCCCCCAATGCATTGTTCCACAAATGATGGGGTGATAATTACTTTCCCAGTGAATGCATCTCCGTTGTTTGAGACACATTTTTAATGGGCGAACACAATGTTATATTGACAAGCTTTCTGGAGCTTATCTTTTCCCATTATCAGGTCACAGATAAGGGAACATATACATTATGTTGGGGAAAATATACAGCGAGGAAGTGAGGCATTTTAACCATATTCAAGTACAAATGTAAAGTCAGCTTTAAAAGCTTTTAAAATTATTTTAAATCAACTCGTTTTATTTTTAATGGGATTAATACTGTGTACAGAAAGTGGGTCTAATGCTCTTTATAAAGCAGGTAATCGTTGGAATGAGAGACAACTATTTTATGACAAGCAAAAAACATGTTGCTTGTGAAGCACAACTTTCTGGCTGCATCACATGATACCTCTCTGTGCTAGGGATCCTCTCTGAATTCCCTTATTAGTAACAATGTTTAATACAAGGAACCGTGTAAGAGATGTGTTCAGAGGTACGCAATGGAGACCGTTTAAAGTGAAACTAAAATTAGACTTTATTGTGCCTATCCCTTTAACACAGCAAAATATTTAAATGAAGCAAAAGAAAACCTACTCCACTTTGAAGAATATCTACACATGTAGTCCAGCCCTCTCTAACTGGGTGGTTAGCTAAGCTATTTACCAGCCCAAATATATAAACATATATACAGATATATAACAGTCCCAAAACAAAGTCTTATCTGTCTCTTGTAGCTGTAGGGGAAGCCTCTCAATAAGTAAGTATAGATATCTGATAAAGTATCTGTTGTCTAAATTTAGCATAGGTTGAACTTGATGGACCTACGTCTTTTTTCAACCTCATCTACTATGTAACTATGTATGTAACTCTCTGCTCTCCTGGGTCAGCATCTTTGTGAGCTAAGGCAATGTCTGTCCAGGTATAGAGGTCTGGGCACCTTGTACAGTCAAGTCCACACAGTCCAGTCCATACAGTCCAGTCCTTCTGCAGCTCAAGACATCTGTTCCTCTGGTCAGTCCAGTGTGGACTAAGGAAAAATCTGTCTGTCCTTCCTTGGTTCAGCCCCCAATTGTGAGACTAAGGAATCCTCTTCCTGTGTCTCACATGACACTATTTCACAGAGCTGTGATTAGGCAGGTGGAGTTGGTTGATTGCACACCAGCAATTAACCAGCACACTGCTGAATCAGAGGCAAGTTTCTTTAACAAGGATACATCCCTGTTACAAACTGTCTATAAAAGTGTTTCCCAACTGGGGTTCTGCAGCACCCTGGGCTTCCGTGAGAGCATCATAAGGGTTCCGAGAGATTTTCCCGAGCTCCCAGAGCAGGGAAGAGAGCTGGGCTGGTGGAGACCAAAAGAGGAAGTTAAAGAGAGAAGGCGAGATTACAGGAGACTGAGGGATTATCAATAGGACAGTTGAAATCCTCAGTAAAAGGATAGGAGAGTCAGAGGAGAGAATGGAGGAAAACCAGGATTCCCCTTCACATTCTACATACTCTTGGTATCTATAACAAAGCAATATCCTGGATATCCTCATACCTCTCCCATGGTACTTTCAGTTTCTCGTTCGCTAACACCTCCTCTTCTCTCTGTGGGCAGAGTCCTGGGACCTCCTCTCTTCTTCCCTACACACATCATCTCTTGGCTATCTTATCATGTCTTTTGGGTTAAAATATAATCTCTAGGCGGACACACATTTAATGTTCAACCCCTGCTGTCCAGACCAAGGTCTCTGAATGTATCTCTACTATCTTGTGGAATGTATTTATCTATCTTGGATGGCCCTCTGCTGACTCAAATTTAACATATCAAAGACAGATCACCACTTACTCCTAAACCTGACCCTACTGCATCCTTCTACGTTAGTGTTGGCAGCACTATCACACACCAAGGATTACAAGCACGCTGCCTTAGTGTCACATTTAATTTTCCTCATACATTCACAATGTTTCTAAAAGCTGTTGGTTTACCTCCGTAACATTGTAAAGATACACCCTTTGCTCTGTTGCTCTGCTGATAATAACTCTAACACATGCCCGTATCTTCTCCCATCTTGACTATTGTAACCTTCTACTATGGGCAACAATAGTTACAGGCCTGCACTCCAAAAAAAGGATAAGTACAAAATGTTAAAATAATAGCCCTTATAGGTGAAAATGGTAATATGAAGAACTTGAATACTCCAGAACTTGAATAAACATGAAAGACAAAAAAAGGTGAAATCAAAGTGGCCAAGATTTTACTTGACAAAGTTAATAAAGTGTTTCATACAAAAAAACGAATATCATAAAAAAAAATCATGGTACTGTATACAAATAAGGTTAGTCCCAATTTTGACATAGGCAGAGGCACACAGTAGAGTCACTGGAATAATAGTCAACGTGCAATCCACACACTGTATGGGTAGTAGAGGTACATCCTAATAATGCAAGGAAATCTTGTTTATGAGGTCATAGAGTAGAAGAGATTGAATATGGGAGGAAAACCTGCTAATCAAACCTTGCAAGGTAGGTGTGTAAATACATAGGAACGTTCACAAGCCACTGTGCAAGAAAGGGCTTTCTTGGGATCCGGATCCGCCGCTTGTCGTCCGGGAGTTGTTGGAGTGAGGAGGAACTATACTGCAATGCATGTTTCGGGGCCAAAGAGTTCCCTCACTCAGAGGCTTGAGGGAATGGTATGTTATCCTTTGCCCCAGGGAAACTTTGACAGATAGAGACAAAGCGAAAGTTCTAATTTTTTTTTTTTTTACCCATTTCTGCTCCAGAATTTATTTGTCACTTGGAGGCTCTATGGAATATATTTATAAAAGGTTTCTGGCTCCAAAATTTGACCAAAACCAGTACAAGAAACAGCCAGATTGATCAAATAAAATAATCCCCAATAAAATGAATATAATTTATTTCTTTGAAAAAGCTGGTAAAAAAAAAAATTCACTGGGTTTGCTCCTGTTTTGAAGCTTGGAGACATTGATACATTGATCCAACATCCTCACTAAAGTGTCAGGTTAAGAAGGATCCAATCGCAAGGTCATCACTTTCAAGTGTTTCCATGTATGTATGTCCGCTCTCAAGATTCTAGTCCGTACACAAGTGGCACCGTAGGCTAATAATCCACAGCCTTCCTTTCCAATGTGTGAGAGCCATTCACTTTGTGCAGCTGCAATGTGAAGATAATAATGGAATCCCAAGGGCAGCACTGACTTCTCTGTTGTATAATATTTTATGGGTCTGCAGTCTTATCTTCAGTTCCACACATTTATTTTGGATCAGGACAAATGAGTAACTAAATTTAGATATTAAAAAGGCGAGAATTGTGAGACATGCAACTTGAGAATTAAAGGTGAAGCCCCAAACAGAACCAACATTAAGCACCCATCACTCTTCACTTTTCACCCCTCCCTGAACTCTCCCACCCCCACAGCCTGTACAGAGTTATTGTATGCCCACGCATCCTGTAGAAATAGTGCTTCTCCTTGTGGAGAGTCCACTGGTCACAGTGTTTAGGGCTGATTACTGGATTCCACCATTCCCACCCATATATCCATTTCACAACTCACAAGCACACAAACAATTGCTGAGTCCTGGGACCCACCATCAAGTCCTGCTCATAAGCTATGGACCAACAATCCAAAGGCTTAGTCCCATGGGGAAGCAAAGGAAAGCAACTGGTTTCTAATGTTGAGGTAGGCCTGGGTCTCTCATAGGCCTGAGTTACTAGGAGTCCCTATGGTTGGACACTGGTGGGACTTCTTCAAAGACATGGCGCCCTGCCATTCCCCCTCAATGCTCAACAACTAAGAAAGAAAATGAAAAACATCAGCACTTGCAGATGCTAAATGTGATATATTATATAATATTGCACCAAACAATCCCTCCGCTATCTCCTCCTCCTACACGTGCAATACCTAAAACTGCTAGCGCTGGTACAGCATCCATCCCTGCATGTTTTGCTGAGGAACCTGAACCTGAGCTCACAAGTACTGTAATTCTCCCCCCTCACACTTTGCTTGAAATGCGCACATACAGTACTTTCTTAATATCTCTTATCCCCGTTGGGTAAACTAAGCAACTAACAATAAGCCAAACCAAAAATTCAGAAATGTAGTACTCTTGTTTCCATGAGCGTAGCTTGAAAGATGGGACAAATGGCGACATAAATACAGGATATCATTCTTTGGGTCCGATTAAAAGTTTAGACATACTGTATTGTAATTGCAAAAATAGCGATGGAGTTAACATTTTAGCTCTCTCTGGAATTAGGAGCTGATTTACACGTAGGCGTTATAGAGTAATTAGCAGCTAGTCTTAAAATATGATAATGAGATCTTAGATTACCGCCATTGGCTATGCTTAATTTTAACATCTTTCGCCTGTCATGGTTGCAGCCAGCGTATATAGCAACCAAATTGGTGATTATAAATGAATCATCACAAATGATCAGGACATTTATAGAATGGGAGATGTTCTTCCCTCTGTGTAGGCCCCAGATCGATGTTAATACAGTACACAGCTCCCAGAACATGTGAAAAGTGAGCTAACTGGTAACATTTGTGTTTGATGCCCATTGATCCTGAGTGAATTTGGTAAATATTTTAATTCTAGAGAGCAAAGTCCTCAGTAACCTGCTTCACAACGTGGGAAAAAGCAAATTGGAAAATGCCTACAGAAACAGGTATTGTACCCTGAAATAACCCTGCAGCACAAAAATGCGGTAGGGGCAATCATTGGAGAGAGAGCTAGTTTAATGTACTCTATAGCTTAGGCTCTAAGTCAGTCTGAATTGGCGTCACAATGTTCATGATGATGTGAGGTGTTCGGTGTACAGTACCTCTGGGGTACATTATCATCAGGCATGCCAAATACATTAGTTATAGCCCTATCAATTATTTCTTTCTTCTCTGTCGTACTGGTCTATTCACAAGAATAGCAAACATTGCCAGGTAAAGTCTGTGCCTTAATAGAGCCATGGCTCCAGAAAATGTATGTTGTAAATGATAGGTTTGATAGTTTTATAGCAGACTCTTTTCAGTCTTCATTAATGATCTTCCTACAGCTTGTAAGGGATCTTCATTACACATGTATGCGGCTGACACAACCTTATATGCACACAGCCCTAACCTCTCTGACCTTGGACACGTAATTCAATCTGATTTTTCAAGACTTGAAAACTGGATTTCCCAAAACAAACTGTTTTAAAACACTGACAACACTATAATGGTGGTATTTGGACTAAGGCTGCATTTCTAAAGCTACCTATGACGGAGCTACAGATCAAAACTTTCCTGGAACCAGGGTCACGAATGATGTATGATTAGTTCCAGTAAGCTCAACTCATGTCCTCCCTCTTCCAAAGCATGACAAGTCCTTAATGTCTTTCTTAATTTTATTGCTGGATTAGAAAACACAGGAACTTGTGGTATATGTAGGCAGAGAGGGCTTCTCTATGTGGGATGCTTCTATGAGGTTGGACTATGGTAAGAAGAGAAAGGCCTTCCAGGGGTGGATGCAGACAGGTCTGTTCACTCGTAATCTAGGGTGGAAAAGAAAGTGAGGGGCAAGGGGTCACACTAAAGGTTGAGTGGGACTGCACTACTGTCAGCAAAAGACAGGGGAGAACATGGGAAAGTCCTTAACTGGGAGACTGGAGAAGCTCAGTAGCATGTTCACTGATTATGTGCTCAGAGGCGAAAATGCAACATTGTTGCATGTTTACACAGGCACAGTGTGTGTATGGGAGCCAATGCCTGCAGCTGAACTTAAGGAGCTGACAAGCAGAAGGGGGTCGGGCAGGAATGTGATCTTGTTCCATGACACTCCCCGTCTGGTATCTGGAGATACCACTATATAACTGGAATATGTGGAAACATATGTGCAATGCATAACAAGATAACATCACTTCTCAAACAATCAAGAGTCCATGTCCACATAGCGTGTGGACAACCGCCGGTATCACTGGTATCAAGGTCCCTTGGCCAAGGTTCTTTGGCAAAGGATGCAGGGTGGATGCACAGCTCCAGGTTTGCTGGTTGCACCACAATGTCTTGTATAAAGCTCTGGCACTGTTTCCTTTTAGTCTTGTGAGAGACAGTCCTTTTGTCTCTGTAGTTCACCCACGAGTGTATCCCCTTGTAGGTTATACCAGCCGTGGCAGCCTGTTGGCTCTATCACCTGGCGTTGGCAGAAGGAGAGGGCTTTTGGCTCCTTGTGGGAGCGGATTACTGTCCTGAAAACTGGTTGTCGAATGTAATCCAAAAGGGGCGTCGTTCAGGAGACTCCCTGAAGCTGAGCGCTGGGGTTGAACATTACCCGGATTTAATCGGGTACGGGAGGGTGGTAGGCCCCAGGTGATTGGAGGTACCGACATTCTTTGCCTTCCTCCATTAGAGGTTGCTGGCTTTGCGTGGCCGGTAAAGAATATCTTCTGGATGAAGACCACAAAGTTGTTTTTGGTCTCTGGTTCCCTTGTGGGCCCAGAGGTGCGAGGTGAACCTAGAGATGGCATTTTCTCATTGTTTGGGAACGCCGCTCCTTGGTGAACGAATGGTAGCGGAGTCACCCGACTGCTTAGTCCGTCTTTAGAGAGCTCCTTGACAGTTAACCTCGGGAATCCTCTATCTTCCCTCGAGGGTGTTTGTTTGTCATCGTTCTTGTTGTCTGGAACGCTGTGTACCGTAGTTCATCGGTACATTTCTCTTGCACGAGAACATCTCCGCGTATTGTTGGGAAACGCTTTTGTGTTTCTTTGTTCTGCCATCGGGAGGTTGTTTCTCCCTGGACATGACGAAGACAGTCTCTTTGTCCTGTAAATCCTTTGTGGAAATGTCTCTGCAATTGTCCCTTCTTACTGTTTGAACGAACGTCCTTTTGACACTGTGGCTTCGCCTGTGGGGCGCAATCTTTTTGGGCTATGCCAGCCGTGGCAATTGGTTGCTCTGTTGCTTGATACTCTGTGGAGAGGAACAACTGTACGTCTTAATTGTGCCCTTGCTCGCGGGAGTATTGGCTGATTGTTTTGTTGTTTTTAGGACGATCCCTTTGTCGGTCACCTTTGGGAGGTTCCTCTCTTCCTTCTCGTGGGAGTCGACTCATCATCCTTGGCTGTCTGGACTGCTGAGCATCCTAAGCATTGTCGCATCCCATCGGCGTGAGGAATGTCTTTGTTGGTCTCAGGGGTATGACCTTGTCTTTTCCTCTTCACTTGGCCCTTCGGTCACTTGGAGATGGCCAAGACATGGTTCAAGAGAGATGTGTGTCCACTTCTGTCACCTCCGTTCTGCGGGCATCAACGTAGTCTTGCCCGTGCTCTCTGTTAGTGTCCGAGTTGCCAACTATCACACCACCTAGGTCGAGTCGTTGTGGGCGTATGGCGCTGTTGTGGGGTACGTTGTGCTGTTTACGGACTTTATTGTCCCTCATGATGTCCCTACCGAGCAGCAGCGGATCTGGGCGTCTTTGTTCCACACGGCCGGATGTTGGTTGGCTATTCCTTTGAGGTGGGGGTAATGATGTGCACGTCTGGTGTGGGTATCTCGTCCCTTGTTTGTGGCCATGTGGTGTCACTCGATGAGGTGGGAAGGGCATGTTCACTTGCCGTCTATTGAGCATATGGTGTAGCCGTTCACTCTTTCTCCCTGTGGTCTCCATTTGCCCTGCGCACGTTCTGAGAGTGTAAGGAAAGGCACCATCTTGTATGTTAAACATGTCGAAGAATCTGACCTGACCAGTGATCGTTTGCTCTGGTCGTCGAGGATTGCGTACATCCGAATAGCCTTCTCAGGTTGTCCCTGGGGGTGCACTGCGACAAGGCATATTTTGGAGGCGACATTTTGTCACCTCTTTTTTCCGCAAACCTCAGTGCGCTGGATGTGACGGAAGTTGACTCTTCCTTCTTCTTTCTCCCCGCCATGCTCCGCTATGGAGGATGGGTTTCTTGAGTTGTTGGAGTGTCATCGCCTCTGGTTGTAACCTGTCACGTGGCTTGTCACTCTCGCACACTGTGCATTTGATCTCTTCCTTACGTCCCTGGCCTAGATGGGTCGTGGAACCGCAGCCTTGAAGCAACTCCGAATTCTCCAAGTAACCTCTTGCGTTCCTCTAGGGACTCTCATCCTGAACCCCAAAGCACTTGTTGAGTGGGTGTGGCTTCTTGTGTATGGACATTCCCTGTTTGGGTCCTTGGTTCCTTGTCTCCGGCGACCGACTGATCGGGAGTATTTGGGCCGTGGGAGGCACGTCGTCCTGCGGGCCGAGATGGGTGTTTGGGGTTATCCATATCTCGTGCGCTGGTCTCTCTTTCTCGGGTGCTTGCACTGTATGTGGTTTGCGCCACCTAAGATGAAACTGGGATCGTTTTCTTGTCCTTTGCGCTTCGCAGATGAGCTCACGAAGAATGAGAATGGGGGGAAGACAACCTGCTTCCTCCCCTTTTGTATTGGAACCTGTGAAACCACCTTTCTTGGAGGTTGAGGGTAGCTTCTCCAGGATGGGTCTCACTCCACGAGCTGAATCTAGGGCGTTAGACCTATTAGGGAATGGTCTTTCCTTGCGAACTCCAGTTCTTGCAGCAGGTCTCCAAGATCTCGTAACTTCGAGTAGTCTTTCCTCGTATCTTGGGGAAGCTCTCGATTCTTTTGAGAGTGAATCCTCGACTGCTTGCTTCAGGGGCTGCCATAGGTCTCTTCTAGCCTTTCCCACAGAGTGTCCGACCTACTTGGGTGTTGGTGGTGCGTTTGACCGTCCGAAGTCTCCGAGCTTCTCCCTGTATACTTCCCCAACTTGACTAACAGGTTGGCTCTTCCCTTGCTGAGAAGTCCAAGCTGTCCGATTGCGTCTTTTGAACGTGAAACTTCCACGTCCGGTAGTTCTCAGGGGCGGTCGTCGAAGCTGATGAGTCCTGCTGCACCAAGTCGCGCCGGATCATGTACTTGGCTATGTCTGTCAGACCTGAGACGTCGCGCGTTTGCCCCGTTCTGAGGTAAGTTGCTGGGACGGTCTGTGCGGTCGCCTCTCCTTGGCGTGGACGCGTGATGGCTGCTGGCCCATGTGAGGGGGGCTGTTTCTCCCGCGTGGGTGTACCTGGATTACAGCCTGTTGTGGTGCATCCGTGTGCGCTCTGGCGTGTGGTCACTGTTGCGGCTGTGGCTATCCAGGCAGCGTAGTGCCATTGACAGAGCAGCGTCTTCTTCTCCTCGTGGTCCTAGCGAGTCTTCGGTATCTGTGGAGTCGCTCCATCCGTGTTGAGATGGTGCGCTGGTGTTTACAACTGAAGAGGCTCCTTACGTAGTCTCATGTGCGTTGGGCTGGATCCTCTGAAGCTACCGTCTGTACGGTAGCTCCCCGCCGTCCTGTCTCGCAGCTGCTTCTAGACTTCGGCTTGGGCTATGGCTGCAGCGGCGTCCTCTTCTTAGCTTAGAGCCCTCTAGGATCCGCGTCTAATTCGGCCTTTCTACGCGCATTGGCAGCGGCGGTGGTAGCCCCCGCGGCGGCATTGGCGGCGGCATTGGCAGCGGCGGCAGTAGCAAGCGGCCCCCGCCCCACCCCACCACCCCCACCCCCCACCCCCCCACCGCCCCCCCCCCACCCCCCCACCACCCACCCACCCCACCCCCACCCCCCCCCCCCCCCCCCCCCCCCCCCCACCACCCCCCCCACACCCCCCCGCCCCAAGCCCCCCCCGCCCCCAAAACCCCCCCCACCCCCACCCCCCCCACCCCCCCCCCCCCCCCACCCCCCCAACCCCCCACCACCCCCCCAACACCCCACCCCCCCGCCCCCCCCCGCCACCAACCACACCCCCAACCGCCCCCGCCCACCCCCCCCCCACCCCCCCCCCCCCCCCACCCCCCCCACCCCCCACCCCCTCAACCCCCAGCCCACTCCCCCCCCTCCAACCCCCCCCCCCCCCCCACCCCCCCCCCACAACACCCCCAAACCCCCCCCCCCCGCCCCACGACCACCACCCCCCCTCACCACCACCCCCACCCCCCCCCCACAAACCCCCCACCCCACCCCCGCACCCACCCCCCCCCCCCACCCCCGACCCCCCCCCCGCCAGCCAACCCCGCCCCCCACCCACCCCCCAACCCCCCGCCCCCCACCACCCCCACCCGCCCCCCCCACCCACCCACCCACTCCCACTCCCCGCACGCCCTCCCCACAGCCGCCGCCCACCCACCCCAACCCACCCACCCACCCACCACCCCAGCCCCCTACCCCCCCACCACCCCCCACCAGCCCGACAACCCACCCCCCACCCCAGAAAAACACCCCCCCCACACCCCCCCCACCCACACTCCCCCCCCCCCCCCCACCCCCCCCACCGACCCACGCCCCCTTCACTCGCCCCCCTCCGCAACGCCAACCACCAACCCCCGGGCCCCACCCCCTCCCACCCGCCGCACTCACACCCCCCCCACCCACCCGCCCCGGCCGTTTGCCCCACCACGCCGCAACACCACAAGCCCCACTCCCCAACCCCCCAGCGCAGACGAGCGCCCCCCTAACCCAAAGCCCCCACAACCCGCCGCAAACTAAGCCCCCCACCCAACACCCACACCGCCATGCCCAAGCCCCCCCACGACTCCCCCGCACCGCCGCCCCCAACCACCGCCTCCCCGAGCCCCACCCCCAACCCCCACGCAAGCACATCCGGCGCCCCACCCTCCGCGCCCCCCACGCCCGCCCCTCCCCGCCCCACCCCCCGCCCCCCCACACCCGCCCCGCCCGCTCCCCCTACCCCCCCCCGCTCCCCGCCGACCGCCCCCCCCCTCCCCCGACCCCGGCGCAAACCGCCCGGCCGACACCCGACCCCCAACAAAACCCCCCGCGCCCAACACCCAACCCCACCCCCCCCCCCGCCCCCCCCCCCGGACCCCAGCCCCCCCACCCCACCGACCCACCCCCATCCCTCACCCTCCCGCCCCCCCCCCCCCCACCGGTACCCCCCCGCCCAGCCCCCCCACACCACACGCCCGCAGATACCAGAACCACCTCACCCACCCGGACACCCCCCCCACGACCCACACACACCGAACACCCGCCCACCACCCACCCGCCCCCCCCCACCCCCCCCCCCGCCTCACCACCCCCTTCCACCCCCATCGCCGACTCCCCCCCCCCCCCCCCACCGACACCCCAACCCCCCACAGCCACCCCGGGCAAGCGACCCCCCCCAGACCCGCTCACCAACCAGACACCCCCCCCCGACCAACCCCCCCCCCCTCCCCCCCCCCCGCCACCCCCACCCCCCCCACCAGCAACACCCACCGCCCTCACGCACCGCCCCCCCCCGCCCCCAACCACCCCCAAGCACCCCCCCCCCCACACCCCCCCGACCCCCACACCCACCCCAACCACCCACCACCCCCCCCCCAACCCCCCGCCCCCGCCACCACCCCCCCCCCCCCCCCCGCCCCCCCCCTCACCGCCCACACCCCACGACCCCCCGCCCCAAAAAACCACCTCCCCCCCACCCCCCACCGCCCCCCCCGCCCCCCACCCCCACCCCCCCGGGCGGCATTGGCAGCGGAGGCGGGCCCGCTCCTCCTCTTCTATGCGCGCCTTTTCTGCCCTTAACGCTGCCTCTCTCCGACCTATTCGGATTCGGCCCTGGCACGTGCTGCCTCTGATTGTGGCTCCGCCTTGGTAGCGCTCGCGCTGCGTTAGACGCGTGAGATTGCACTTGATCTTTGCTGATCTAGATGAGTGCCTGGATATGCTTGAGAGCTGCTATGCGTCTCCAGGAGGACTCTTTTCTCTCACGCTTGAGCGCTGTGATGGCGGCCCGCACGCGGCTGTCACGTGCAAGATCAATGTTATTTTGTAAGTCTCTTTCTTGGCAGGCTTTCGCCGGTGTTGTTCTGGTCAAGTAGGGTGATGTATGTTTCTGACAGCCCTTGGGTAGCACGAGTGATCAGACTTTATTTGAATATTGCCTGCGGAGCTGTTGTGCATTATCGCCAATACTAACGACATTGCGTACTCCAATGGCGTTGTTTCCCAGGCCAACTCTAATTTAGCGGCGGTGCGCTTCAATGTCGCTCTCATATTTTTCGCGGCCCTTTTGTGTCAGTGTGACTGTCCGTTTGGGCCTTGCGCCTGCCTGCGCCTGTTGCAGATGCGCAGCGGTCTCTGTATCTGAAGATCGCTTTCCTGCGTGATGTCTGGTGAGGCTCTGGTTCTGCCATGCTGTAGGTGTGGTGAGGCCTTTTGCCAGTGCGTGTGGCGTGCGGTCTTTTCCCTTGTCAGCGTAGGGCGTCTGTCTCAGATGGTGCCGAGCGGTGTCCTGCAGCGTGCAGCGTTGGGGCATGTGGCTTACAGGTGTCCGTGGCTCCTCACTGTGGGGCTGAGCAGCGGGTGGACTCAGACAAGAAAGGCAGTTAGGTTTGTGTGTACAGTCTGTTTCAAAGCTGCTGCCTTGTGTGCAGGGCTATTCTGTATAGCATAAAGTCTTTGAGTAGTAGCTGCTGTGTGATTCCCCACACAGGTCTTTGTTTTACTGTTCTGTTTAAACTGCTGCTTGTTTTTTGCAGAAAAGCTGTAGCATTTTGCTGTATAGCTGTTGTAGAGCTGCACTTTGTAGCATGAAGGCTGTGAGTGATAGCTTCTGCGTAGACCTTAATACACGGTCTCTCTCTCTACTTTCCTGGAACCAGGTCACGAATGATGTATGATTAGTTTCCAGTAAGCTAACTCATGTCCTCCTCTTCAAAGCATGACAAGTCCTTAATGCTTCTTAATTTTATTGCTGGATTGAAAACCCAGAACTTGTGGGTGTAATGTAGGCAAGAGGGCTTCTCTATGTGGATGCTTCTATGAGGTTGGACTATGGTAAGAGAGAAAGGCCTTACCAGGGTGGATGCAGACAGGTCTGTACTCACTGTAATCTAGGGTGGAAAGAAAGTGAGGGGCAGGGGTCACACTAAAGGTTGAGTGGACTGCACTAATGTCAGCAAAAGACAGGGGAGAACATGGGAAAGTCCATTAACTGGGAGACTGGGAGAAGCGTGCAGTAGCAGTTCACTGATATGTGCTCAGAGGCAGAAAATTCAACATTGTGCATTTACAACACGGCACAGTGTGTGTATGTGGAGCCAATGCCTGCAGCTGAACTTAAGGAGCTGACAAGCAGAAGGGGGGTCGGGCAGGAATGTGATTCTTGTTCCATGACAAAAACCAACTCTAACACCACCCTAGCCCCTGTTACTAGTTTTATATATCTGGGCATATCATTTCACTCCCGCTTAACACTTGGGTTGCATTTTGATACTCTGACATCCAAAACCTATGCCAAACATAGGAACAAATCCTCCCTAAGTCTGCTGGTCAGAAAGCGCATCGCACAGCAGATGCTATTGACAATTATAGACTATGGGGACATAGTATATGGCATAGCACCCCAAACTCACCTTGGCAAACTACACACCCTCTGCAACTCAATATGCTAATTTGTCCTACAATGTAACTACAACACACATCACTGCAAAATGCTCAAAGGACTAGATTGGTCATCACTTGAGTCTAGGCGCAAAGTTCATCTCTCCTGTCTTGCCTTCAAATACTTTCTGGGCAAGCTACCCGCATATCTGAACGAGCTCCTCACCCCTACCACACACTGCTCTTATCGCATGAGATCTGACTCCAAAAGACTGTTCACGGTCCCAAGGTTCAACAAAGAATCCACACACATTCCCAGCTAGCTCAAACTCCCACACCCACCACATCATGAATATATATTTATGTCAAGAAGAGAGCTACTGAGCGTGGCAATAGTATATAACAAGAGACAGGGGTGTCCAATGCTACATCCCATTGACAAAACATATATGGTAAAAAGTATCAAGTAAAATACTTCAATAATAATAATAAATACTTGGTTGTTTAGTTAACCCTTTGGCCAAAGCGTCATAAGCCTGCATACCAACGCCAAGGTATAACCAAACGAATACAGGTCCTACACTACACTGTGAACCCTTCCTTTTACCTCTGTAAGAGGGGAAAAACCATTATAGGTCCTGTTCTTGCAGCAAAAGGAAAGACCTCCCAAGTTAAAAAGGTGATGGAGGAGGAGTGGCTCTGGGGGGAGGTGCCACTCCTATAATGGTTCTTCCCCTCTTACAGAGGTAAAGTGATGTACAGTGATATGCTGGTATCCCAGGAGTGTGGGGAGTAGCGGTACAGCGTGGGAGACCTGGTAGCTATGAACCTCTTTCCATATTCGACTGAGAGAACGGATGCTCTTACCTTGATTCCGGGTTGTGGTGAGTTCAACAAGCCCCACGTAAGACGGGTTAAGACCGTGAAGTCGACGCGGAGGATATCAGAGATACGGAGCTCAGTTCCACTTCGCTCAGGTCAACTGCACACGTCTCCCACATATATGCTTCTTGGATTTGCTATCATATATAGGTTGTCGGCACCACACACAGATACAGGCTGCTCAAGATTATCCACCAACATACCTTATCAGTTCCCAATATACTCTATTTCATTCACTGGACTCACACACTCTGCACCATATTAGAGCACACACGTGAGATTCGTCTCATTATTTTCACCAGAGACTCAACCGGTTTAAGTCCTTTCAAGACTTCAGCTGTCTCACATTTTAATATCTGTAACTGTTACATACACCCATAACATACATGATCTTTAACTGTTCATGAAATGCCTTTAAATATAAGGTACTGTATAATCCTGTTCATTTAATGTAACCATGTATTGTTATCATCTGTGTCCTGGACATACTTGAAAACGAGAGTTAACGCTCGATGTATTACTTCCTGGTGAAACATTTTATAGATGTAGCCAGATCCCCTTACCTCCCGGTCCGTGGGGAGGGGATGGCTGCAGAGGCGCACGGGTGCCGCCGGAGTTGCGGACAGACCCGGCAGGAAGCAGGGAGCGCGGCGATAGGGCTGCAGGCTGGCGACCGGATCGCCGGAGCTCAGTGGCGCACCCGGCAAGCGGGGTCCGCCATCTTAGATAGGCATGCATGCGCTATGGCCATGATGCGCATGCGCAGGAGTTATAGAGTGTGGCAGCCATTACAAGCTGCTATGCATGGCACTACAAGTCCCAGCAGCCTCTGTGGCTGCTACCACATGGGCACGCATAGCCAATAGGGCCTTAGTATTCTCGGAGCAGGAGAAAGATACTTTTGGCACATTTGGGACTGCGCGCCAGTCGGAGCAGGGACTGCAAGGGAGTAGGTAGTGTCCGGGTGCAAGTGGCTCCTGGACTAAAACAGATACCCGCCCCCCCCCAGGTCCCAGCTAGGCCCTGACAGTATCAGGTTGTGGTGCTAAAGGGAAGGCCCCAGATAGGGACGCTACCCTATAGTCTTATAGTGACAGGCGTAGCACCAGTGACGAGACGCCACGCGATGAGCAGCCTTCTAAAGAGACATTAAGGGAGATACTCTGGATGGAGCTCCCTCAAGAGGTGGGCCGGACACACGAGGACCGGTTGGACACTTAGAGGATCCACGTCGTGGGATCAGACGGATCCTTTTGTTCATTCAGTGGTACCTGGTTACAGGAGTGCCCAGGGAAGTAAAGTGCACCAACGGTCCACAGGGGCTACTCCCTACACTTTGGTGGGACTGACACTCATTGGGGAAAGACACCGGGGATATTGGTGCCACCGCACCCTAAACACTGTGGGGTTATTCAGTCTGTATTACTGTGTTATACTGTGTGGTGTTATATATTGTTGCGTGTGGTCAGTAAATACGCTTGTTATATATATATACTCCGTGTGTGTACTTTCTGACTATTGGTTCCTGTGAGGGGTTATCCTGCTACACTAGGATCCCTCTCAGGTGGAGGCGCTGAAACCGGAGAAGCGAGACCGGCCCAGACTCCCAGCGGCGGAGGCTTAGGCCTCCTGTGAGCCACAGGTAACGGCAGCACGGGTAGTTCCCATTAGTCACGGGAAATGGGGGCTACATAAATAAATAGTGTTGTCTGATTAGCACTTCATCCCTATATTTGCAAACGCAAGAAGTTGGTCTTAAATGAGGAAAAGCCGTTATTTTCAATTTTAAATTGCATGCTAAAACAAGGCAGTGATGATTAACATGTGTATGCCCGCGTTGAGATCATTTCAATATATTCTAAATATACACGTCTGTGCTGCGCCGGTCGCATCGGTATCTTTTTTTTTGTTTCAATTTTTTTATTGTTTTTAGAGAGATAAAAATCATATCATGGACTTTGTTGGACATGTGCTGGAGAAACATTAACATTTACAGCGGTTACATTAGACATCATCAATCATTTATCTTTTCAAATGTTCCTACAGCTTGATTTTTTTGCAGGGGAGCAGCCGCTCCCTTGTGTTTCTCTCTTAATGATAGAAAAGGAAAGAGAAGGGCAGAAAAGAAGAGGAGAGGGGGGAAGGGGAGGGGAGCGGGGGGGGGGGGGGGGGAGTATTCCACCTGTGTAGTTTGTCAATCTATGCCCTACTAAGTCTGTTATATGCCAGGCCATATTTCCCATATTTTATGAAATTTGTCCATTTTTTGAGCCAATTTTGCCAAAAGAAGTTCCATGGTTTTTATTTCTCGGAGCCTGCGTAGCACTGTCTGTTTAGATGGAGCATTTATCTTTTTCCAGGCAGCAGCTATAGAGCAACGTGCTGCCGTTAGAACATATATTATCATTCTGCTTACTGGAGTGTCCAGGTCATCAATTGGTTTAGCCAGCATCATGGTCAGTGGGGTCTACCTCGATTCCTACCCCCAGGTATTCACGGATCAATGTTTGAATCATGATCCAGAACACCTGAATCTTCGGGCAATTCCACCAGATGTGGACCATATCTCCTCTTTGCCCGCATCCCCTCCAACACAAATCTGGGGTCCCGGGGAAGATCTGGCTCAACCTGTTCGGGGTAAGGTACCAGTGAAACAAGATTTTATAGATGTTTTCTTTGATCGTGGTGCAAATTGATGTTTTTGAAGCTGCCTCCCAGATATCCTCCCAGTCTTCCCTATCAATTTCTATATTTAAATCCTCTGCCCATTTGAGCATATAATTGTGATGGGTACAACCTGCTAACTTCGCCAGGCCCAGATATATCTCCGAAATCAGTCCTTTGCAGTAATACCCTCTCCTACACATTCTTTCAAAATTTGTTAACGGCTGAAATGCCATTTCTTTAGAGATTTTTTGTAAGTAGTGTCTGATCTGGAGGAAGCCAAATACTGGCAGGTTTACTGTTTGATATTTCTTCTCTAGGTCTTGAATCAACAGGATCTTATCCTTTCCGATAAAATCATCTGCCCTCATCATCTCTAGCTTTTTAAATTTATTAAGTCTCTGTGGGAGCCAGCCTGGGGGGAACTCTGGGTTGTTAAATATGGGCATTAATCGTGTGGGCCTAGCCGTCAAGCCATATTTCTCTTTGTTTTTAGGCCATACTCTCCATGTACATTTCATTGCTCCCAGTTTTAGTACTTCCGAGAATGTCTCTCTGCCCCTCTCAGTCCAAAGTATGGCCGGGAGAGAGAGAGGTCTCGTGTAGGTAGACTCTATCCCAATCCAACAGCTTGTAGTTGGGTCGGTGTTCCACATTATCACTTGTTTGAGTTGGGCCGCTAAATAGTATTTAATGATATCCGGGACTGCCAATCCTCCGCATTCTTTTGGTGCTAGTAGAATAGATCTAGCTATCCTTGGTCTTTTATTTTGTCAGATAAACTGGAAAATTCTATTTTGCATATTTTTCAGTTCGGACATTGGGATATCTATTGGGAGAGTCTGGAAGTAATATAGAAGTCTTGGTAGGATATTCATTTTGACCGTGGCTATTCTTCCCAACCAAGATATCTGATATCCATTCCAGCTCTGGAGATCTTTTTTTAGCCTCTCGAATAGGGGCGGGTAATTATGTCGGAACAACGATTTATACTCCCTTGTTATCTGGATTCCCAAGTATTTGATTTTTGTGGAACTCCATTTGTAATTAAAGTTTGCTTGTAACAATTTAACCTCGGGATTAGGTAAAGATATATTCAATGCTTCCGACTTATCCATGTTGGTTTTGTATCCCGAAATTTGACTAAATTTGTCTAATTGTGAGTGTAAGTTTGGGAGTGAAGTCAAGGGGTTGGCTAGAGTTAGGATAATGTCATCAGCAAAGAGGGATATTTTGTATTTTGTCTCTCCAATTTCAATACCACTTATGTTTTTGTCCTCTCTAATTGTCGATGCCAAGGGTTCATTGGAGAGCGCAAATAGAAGCGGAGACAAGGGGCATCCCTGTCGGGTACCATTCTTTATGTTTATAGGGTTCGAGTCTCCCCCTGGGAGCTTCACTACGGCCGTGGGAGTTTTATACAGGGCTCTGATCCCCTCCAGGTATTGGCCCCTAAATCCGAATTTAGCTAGTGTTTGATCTAAAAAATCCCACCTGATCCTGTCAAATGCTTTTTCCGCATCTAGACTCAACAGGATGGCCTTCGTGGATGAGAGATGTACATGGTCGATTATGTTTATCATTTTCCTGGTGTTATCCGAGGCTTGTCTGACGGAAATGAACCCAACTTGATCTATGTGTATTAGACTTGGGAGTATGGGGGTTAGTCTATTGGCCAGAATTTTACTGAATAGTTTTAAGTCCGAATTAAGGAGGGCTATGGGGCAGTAATTACCACACTGGAGTGGGTCTCTCCCTTCCTTTGGAATGACTGCTAGGTTGGCTTTTGACATGGACGGTGGGATGGTTGTTCCCTTCAGAAACTCATTAAACATATCCAGAAGTTATGGGGCTAGGACCAGTTTAAATTTTTTATAGTACTGGTTGGAGAACCCATCCGGGCCTGGCGTTTTGCTCGGTTTTAGTTGGGAGATGGCTTCTAATAGTTCGTCTTGTGAGATTTCTTTATTTAGTTCTAGGAGATTACTTTCCGTGAGTTCCGGAAGTTTGCACGAGTCCAAGAATCTAGCTATAGTATTCAATGTTAAGAATAGGGTTACACAGGTATATAAACTGTGTCAACCCTACAGTTTTTAGTTCTTCTTCTGATTCCACCTGGGATGTCACCGGATTGCTGGAGAATTGCTAGCTGATACTTCTCCATCCCCCAACCCTAAGTAAGTGTTACCTTCTTGCCTGTTAATTGTACTATATTGCTGTGTTCACCTTTTTTAAGGAATAAATATATTGTATTATATCTAAGCCTCGTTCAGTTCAACCCAGATATTTGGTGTTCATTATATCTTGTCATAAGTTACGGTGACACCTGGTAAGTGGGCAGCTTAAACGGCACACACTAATTCTAAAAAGAGAATTCCAGATAGTCCCTTTTCAAGCTAGAATTTATAAGACCTGTTCCTGATGGTAAGGCTTCTGTTGCCTTTAAAATAGCCCTACACTATACTGGAAGCTGAGTAGGCATTTTAGTCATTCTTTCTAGGCATTGATGCCTGTGCCTTCTGGGGGAGAGTAGAATAGTTTTTTTTTTTTTAATTATGGCTCTAGGATTGTAGCTATAACATAGTGTTCAGACTTTAAAATGCAAGTGACCCTCCGTTCTTCCTGAATACTGCAGCAGCTGACAGGTTGTTGACAAGGCTGACAAAGCTTATAGATTCCTGTTGGAAATGCTCCATCTGCTCTGTTAGCTTTTCTTTTGCAGTATCTTGATGGGGGTGGCAGGGGGGTGGGAGGGGTGGAGATATGACTTGACATACGGTAGCATTTTCATAACTCACTTCCCTTGTGGCTACTTCAAATGGTTGGAATAACACACATGGGTCATAAGTTTCCATTGTGATGGAGTGAGGAAAGCTATCCTCCCTCTCCCTACGTCATGAGATGCAGCGTTGCTAGATATTACTTGCGTCTGCTATAGAAACCACTTAAAAAAGTTGAAAGTTGAATTTCACCTGGTAGCAACCTCTTGCTTGAGCTGTTGACAGGGCAAATAATGGGTCTCTGGAGGGTCCCTCGGCTTGCCGCATGCCGACATAGAATGATGGAAGATGCCACAGATCCTTATTGGCTTTGCCCCCTTAAACTGTAATTGTTTAGAAAACTCTGTTCAATCAGGTTGATGGTGCGTGTGAAACAAGTTGTGTTCACAAAGTCACCAAGACCAGTGTTGGCGCCAATAAAACCTGGGGAAAGACCATGGGGGGGTCAGCTATTTGTCAACCGATTTTTCTATTTTATTCCAAGAGATTTACACCAGGTGAAGCTAGTGATAAACAGACCAGTTTGCCTGGGAGCAGGAACCACATTGTATTCTGACCAAGACTCTGAGTACAAAGCCAAATGGGCAGTGACTGTCTGGTCATGTCGTATTTACTTTGGCCAGGGCTCATTTACCCAAATATCTGTGATGCAGTGCACAGATGGAGGTCTTCACGGCCTTGATACACATCTCCCTGTATAGCTCTGACATGGATTATCTGCAGAAACTTCTTGCGGATGTCATTTGGTGGTGTGGGCATAGAGTTGCTATTGAACCAGTGAATCCGTATAACAGATAAGGACGCATATCGAACACTACATACCTGTGATAGCCTTTGTTATATCCTGTGCACACAAGGTGTGTGTGATCCCTGACAGTTACCTGCTTGTGCAATGGGCCAGGGAAACGCTCTCTCTTTACCATCTCTTGAAATGTATCATTTTTAAGGAGACGAGGAGTCTAAAAGAGATGAGTATGAACTCTGGGAGAGTATACAGCATTCTCTATGGCCGGGGTGCTCAACTTCAGTCCTCAAACCTCCCCCCCACCCCCCACCCCCCACAGGTCATGTTTCAGGATATCCCAGCATCAGCACAGGTGGTTCAGTCAGAGGATGAAGACTGAGCCTCTGATTGAGCCACCTGTGCTGAAGCAGGGATTCATTGAACCAGCTGTGCTGAAGCATGGACTGATTGAGGCACCTGTGCTGAAGCAGGGATTTCCTGGAAACCTGCTGTTGGGAGGGGGAGGGGGGGCTTGAGGACTGGAGTTGAGCACCCCTGTTTTATAGAATCAGTGGGTTGGTCTCTAGTAGAGGATTATGATGATGATGATGATGATGATGTAAAGTAATTGGAAATGCCACTACTACCGTACTACCTGCTTATGGCCCTTTTTGGTCTCACTGTCTATTAACGGGATGACATCTTTGCATGTAGCATAGCACCGGGGCTGCCTCTGCTGACTTTGCGCTTGCACACGCTGCATATAAGCCATGTATTTGTTGCCTGGGTGCACGGTAGAATAAGTTCCAGACAGGTGACATCTTTTTCCCATTGTCACTGGCACATAAATATGCTGCTTTGCTGGCGGTGGCGACCCGGCTTTATCAATCGAGCGATGACTGAGATGAACGGAGAATAACATCTGCTGAACAAGGAGGTCTCCAAAGCTCTAAAAAAGCAACAGAGTACAGTAAATAAAAGAGTGAGGATGGTTGTGAATTAATATATATATTTCTCAAACTGTTGTATGCCTGTCTGTCTGTCCTGTGTCTCCCTGTCCCTAGGGGCAATCACATTGGACCTTTGGCCCGTCACTCCGCCTCAGGCCAATGAAATGGCTACCTTGGCCTGCCCGCCGGCCCCCGCACACCTCTCATTGGCCTGAGGCGGAGTGACGGGCCAAAGGGGGGACACACACACTCTCACTCTCTCTCCCCCCCTCTGTCCCCCCCCCATCACGTGCGCCGCCCTGCACGGCTCCCGGATGGAGGGGAAGCGCGGCACGGCCCTCCTAACCCAGCCGCCAACGCTCACTTACCTCCCCGGCGCTCCCTTACCTCCCCGTCGCTCCCTTACCTCCCCGGCGCTACCTCCCCAGCCGCTGGGGGGCCCTGCAGCCTCCTCGGATCTGCCCCAGTCACACTCTCCACCACCTCTCACTCCCGTCGTGTGTGTGTGTGAAGAGGGACATTTTACTCCTGCCAACAATTTGTGCCTCACTTTCACCCTACCCCTGCCCTTCACCCCCCCTCAAAACCCCTGCCTTCACCCGCCCACATGGGGGCCTTTGCCCTTCACCCCTACCCACCCCCCCTCAACCCCTTCCTGCCCTTCCCCCCCCTACCCCTAAGCCGCATCACCCCCCCCCTACCCTTCCTCCCCCCTCCTCTAAACCCCTTCCCCTACTACCCCTGCCCTCACTACCCCTGCCCTTCACCCCCCCTAACCACCTGCCCTTGCACCCCTGCCCTTCCCCCCCCACCCCCTCCCTTCACGCGCCCACCCCCTCCCCGCCCTTCACCCCCCGCACCCACCCCACCCTTCACGCACCCCCCCCTTCCCACCCCGTCCTTCACGCACCACGCCCCTGCAATCCCGGGCAAAGCCGGGTATATCAGCTAGTTTCATATAACAACCAAACACAGCTACGCCAGAAGCTCTAATAATTTGACTGCTGTAGAAACAAGACATGGCACTCATGGTGTGTGGTGACCAGTTGTGTAAAGGTTCGAAAGATATACAGTGCTGAAAGAAATCTGCAGAACGCACGAATACAGATGTAGCCGACATTATTGCACCCACTGGGGCATTCTCGCGGCTGAAGTAGCGCCATAGCTCCATCCCCTTGTCTCACGCGGCTGTGGCAATACAATGGCTGCTTCTCCCACTGGCTCGTTGTGTAAGGCTGAGTCCATAGAAGGACAGGCCGCGCTGAGCCGTGCGGACGCTCCGCGATGAGCCCCTGCATCCTCAATGAGGATGTCTTGAGAGGGGGCTCCCGCGAGCGTCCGCAGGCGTGCTGAGGCGCAGGGATTTTCAGCCAACATCAGAAATTGTATCTGAGCGCGCTGTCTGCTGAAAACCTCCAATCACAGCGAAGCAGTGTCACGACGTCGGCGCTGTGACGTTGACACTTCGCGGGCTATTGGCCCCATGACGTCAGTGCTCCGCCTCCCGATCGCACACACTGGCTCGCCTGCAAGTCCATACAATCGCTCCTGATTGAGCAGGCGAGCCTCAGCTTCAGCGCAGAGTGCTGTCGGTGCTTCTATGGACGCAGCCTAAGTCCCGTTGCAGCCCTGCCAGCGGTTGTAGAAATGTTGGCTCCCTCTGCGTGACTAAGTGTCTTGGAAAGTAAACGCTGCGGTCTGGCACATAAGAACCTGGCATCCAACATTACAAGACACAAAAGGGAAACACTACATCCGCAGGCTTAGCCAATCAAAACACTCCTGGCCACCAACACCCTCTTTTCTCTGTCTTCCTTACTGCTTTGCAGATTGTCCGTGTTTGCTTTATCACGTCATTACAATACCTGCCTTGATCTAGGAAGGCAAACACGTTTGCACAAGGTTGAATACCACAAGCAAATATTGACATTAATAAAGCATAATACGTTCTTTTCTTCTTTTTTTTTAAAGCAAAGGTCAGTACATGATTTTATACTTACAAACAACAAGTTCATAGAAAAATGACAGTAATATATCTCTGTACAGGGAATGTTTCAGGAACAAGTCCCTGCCCCATAGAGCTCGCAATCTATTTGTTGGCGCAGGAGGCACAGAGAAGAAACGGGAGTTGGCCCCAGTCATACTGGTACGGAAACCCACTTGAAAAGCCGATGCCGCTTCATCCGCTGTTTCTGAATTTCCTCTGCGTGTATTGTTAAAAAGTTTCAACAGCATTGTGGTATTCGACGAGAAGCGCATTATTCAGCATGCTCAGTGAATCAACCCTTTCAGTGCCAACCTGGCTGGCCTGCCAGACAGTGTACACTGATCTCCGGCAGGTCCTCGTGCATTTAGAAAGACTGAAATATATATGGATTTTAGCAAGATTTTTGCCCTGTAGCTTGGTAAGTATATATTCATATATGACTCCATTAGGCCAGGTCTCCTCTGGCTACTGCAGCACCCACTGTGGCGGACGCTGCAGGGACACTAGTGGCCCCACAATGGGACCGGGCCCGCTGGGAGGGGGGGCCGCCGCGCTGCGCAGAGAAACTCCTGCTCTCAAGAAAATTGAGATCAGGAGTCGCGACGGAGCGCTAGGCCACACCCCCCCGGCAGTTCAACCAATGAGGGTGAACCTTCCGGGTGATGTCACGGCCGCGCCCCCGTCACTCCCCCGTCACGTCCCCCCCCTGTCTTTTCCCCTGCAGCTCACTGCAGTCCGGGGGACACGGCTGCACGCACCGCCAGCCTCGCAGAAGCGCGCGCAGCGCAGGCAGCGGGGCCGTAGCCTAAGTCTCAAGCCCAAGGTACAGTATAAGCGAGTACAGCTCACATTCGTCCATACCTCATGGGCCTAAAATGAAGACCCCCATGAGAAATACTATATGGAGAACTGTGAGATTGTGGTCTTGCTGCACAAACCCCGATATGGGCTATTTTCCTTTCCTTTGCTGCAAGTGAAAACCTCTTAGCGTGTGGATCTTACCTATTTAAAAAATGTTAAATTCAATAATATTTAAACCTCCTAATCCTATCCAATTCTTTCTGTGCATCGTGTCTGGAGCATATCTCAGCGTTTCCATTCGTGTCACGTTTGGGAAACCTTTTACACACACAATGTTCTTTCTATCGTTCATATGCATTTAATCTTATCATCCCCCCAATGCTGCCCAATCTGCTGTTCCAAACATAACAAACTGAAAGCAGATATGACTGGTGGTGTCAGCTGATCCAGCGATCTCTCTTTCTTGATCCCAATGGGACGTCGCCCAGCGTATTTGTCAATGGGATAAATCCAGAGTGGTATCAGTTCTTAGCAGCGACATCTGTTTGTGTTGTGAATACTTCTACAAACTATAAAATTCCCCTCTTTTTCTATTTTTTTGTAAAAACAAAAACATACGTTGTTCGTATGTTATCGCAGCATCCGTTTTAGCCATGGAACAGCTCTGATGTATTGTACATAGAACTTATATCCTTAAACTCTGTTGAATTAAAGAGGAAGAAGAGTCATAGTCAATCATAAATCAGAGACGTCTGTGTCCTTCCTCGCAATAAGGTAAGGACACAGATTAGGGGATGGGGGGTATTGGGTGAAAGGATGTGGGGGGAGCGGGGAGGAAAGGAGGGGGGTGTGCGGAGGTGGAGGAGGCGGGTGAGCCCGCGTGGCGGTGGGGATGGGGTGGGGGAGGGTGACCAAGGGATGGGGGGGGTGAGGGTGACAGGATGGGGGGGGAGGGTGACAGGATGGGGGGGGAGGGTGGACAGGATGGGGGGGGGAGGTGGGTGACGGATGGGGAGGCTGGGAGGGTGAGATGGGTGACAGATGGGGGGCAGGGGGTGAGTGGTGACAGAGATGGGGGGGGGCAGGGTGAGGGGGAATGGTTGATAGGATGGGGGGGGGCGGGAGTCGGTGAGGGTGGAGGGTGTGGGGCGGGTGAGATGGGACTAGGGAGGGGGGGGCAGGGTGGGTGGTGGGTTTGTGACAGGATAGGAGGGGGGTGACTGGATGGCGGGGCAGGGTTGAAATGGTGACAGGAAGAGGGGGTTGGTTACAGGTTGGGTGGCCTCTTTTGGTGACAGGAGGGTGGGGGGGCAGGGTGAGAGGGTGACAAAGTGAGATGAGCGGGGGGGGGGGTGGCTGTGGGTGATGGTGGGTGAGTTGGGGACAGGATGGGGAGGGGGAGGTGAGATGGTGACAGGGTAGTGGGGGGGGCAGGGTGAGGAGGTGAGTGGGTGAAGGACGAGGGGGGTGACAGGGATGGGGCGGGGGGGGGGCAGGGTGAATGGGTGACAGGATAGGGGGTGGTACAGGATTGGGGGGGGGTGAAGGGGGGGGGGAAGGGGAGTGGGTGAAGAGGGTGACAGAAGGAGGGGGGGGGGGTGGAAGGGGGGTCACGGATGGTGACAGGAGGGGGGGAAGGGTTGAGATGGTGAAGGATGGGGGGGGGAATGGGGGGGTGAGTAGGGAAGGAGGGGGGGGGGGCGGGTGAGATGGTGACAGGATGGGGGGGGAGGGGAGGCGGGGACAGATGGTGAGGAGGGGTAGGGGAGGGGAGATTGTGAAAGGAGAGGGGTGGCTAGGTGGTTGTGATGGTGACAGGATGGGGGGGCAGGGTTAGATGGGGGGCAGGGAGAGGCGGGTGAAGGAGGGGGACAGGGTGATGGATGGTGACAGGGATGGGGGGGGCAGGGTGAGATGGTGAGAGGATGGGGGGGTGGGCAGGGTGAGATGGTGACAGGATGGGGGGCAGGGGGAGATGGTGACAGGATGGGGGTGCAGGGTGAGATGGTGACAGGATGGGGGGGGGGCAGGTGAGATCGTGACAGGATGGGGGGGCAGGGTGAGATGGGGACAGGATGGGGGGGCAGGGTGAGATTGTGACAGGATGAGGGGGGGCTAGGGTGTGATGGTGACAGGATGGGGGGGCAGGGTTAGATGGGGGGCAGGGAGAGATGGTGACAGGATGGGGGGACAGGGTGAGATGGTGAAAGGATGGGGGACAGGGTGAGATGGTGACAGGATGGGGGGCCAGGGTGAGGTGGTGACTGGATGGGGGGGCCAGGGTGAGGTGGTGAGAGAATGGGGGGGGGGGGAGCAGGGTGAGATGGTGAGATGATGGGGGAGCCAGGGTGAGAGGATGGGGGGCAGGGTGAGAAGATGAGGGGGGGCAGGGTAAAGAAGATGTGGGGGGCAGGGTGATGTGAGATGATGATGATGATGATGATGATGATGAGATGATGAAGAATCCAAAAAACTTAGGGGGAGGGGTGGCGGAGGAGCGTAGGGGATGCAGCGGTCAGAGGCCGGGAGGGAAGGGAGGTGGGGAGGGGAATCGGGGGGGGGCGGAAGCTGGTGCGGTACTTGCGCCTCAGAGGCCGGTAGGGGCGCCCACCCTTGGAGCGCTTCCCGAGAGGGAAGCTAAAGGAGGAATGTAGCACCAGGGATGAGTTGGGATATGTGGCTGTGTGGTAGAGGCGGGAGTAGGGGCGCAGAACACTGATGCACAGATGGAGGGTAAGAAGGAAGGACGAGAGGCGGGGCGAGGTGGGGGGGGGGGGGGGGGGCGATGGGGGCTATCGGAAGCTCGGTAGCCTGAAGTGAAGGGACGTGAGGGGTGAGGGAAGCAGGCCACACGCTGGGGGCCAAGCCCGAGTGGCTGGGGAAGGGGAGTCGCGGTGGGACAGGCAGGCGCGGAGGGGATCCGGAGGAGGTTGTATGGGGAGAGTGCTAAGCGTGGGAAGACGCAGACTAAGGAGGCGGAGTGCCAAGGGGGAGAGGAGGAGACTCCTATCTACGGCTGCCGCGGTCCCTTTAGTGTGCCTCTGGGCCACTAGCAATCTGGAGTGGTTGCCTACTCGTGTTCCGGGAGTTTTATGACATTTATTGTACCTTTGGATGCGCTTCGGGGCTGCCCTGCGGACCCACACAGAGGCGGCCCTACCATGAGATTTGTTCAGGCAGAACTGATTCTGGTTGCATGACGAAACCTCCCGCAGCTGTGGGGCGGCATCGCAGGTGAGAGGGGCGGCCCTGACATAGTATTGCGGAGGATGCAGCTGCGGGTCCAGAGTGGGGAGGGGAAGGCCGGGTGAGATGGCGGAAAGGGGGAGCGGGGTGGTGAGGAGGCGACTCGGCGCGGAGGAGGGGGGGAGGGGAAGAGGCGGTGGGGGAGCGGGGAGGTAAGGAGGGTTTCCGAGGGCTTTCTACTGCGGCGCCCTGCGGGCCCCCGGTATGCGGGTTCCCGGTTTGGTTTACTTATTTTGTTTTTTATGGGTGGCCATTTCAGACGTATTTGGTTACTCTTTGTTTGGTTTTTTTTTTTGCTTGCTACAAATATACAAGCTGTAACAAACTATCATTAAAAAAGTGTTTGAGGGTGGAGATCTCACTTCTCTGCACTGATCAGGTTAGTGGTATTCTGCCTTAAAGGAGCAATTCCAGCACTTTTACAAACATATATATATATATATATATATATTTATTTATTTATTACATTTACGCAGGATTGAATCAGGGGGTCTACAGGACTGAACCCCATTAATTTTCACTCCAGTGACACCCAGGGAGATACTTACCTCAAAAGGGGGTGACGGTAGCCGCTCTGGTTGAGATTGAAATTTAAAAGGTTAAAGCTCCCGTGTCATGTGGGCCAATAGGAAGCCTCACTGCATGACATCACGGCTGCCTATTGGCCCGCGGGAGCTTTGAAAAGCGGCCATTACGGAATCCCTGCGAGTCGAGCAGAGCAGCTGCCGCACCTACTATGGAGGTAAGTTTCTCCAGAAGCAAGGGGTCCCCGGAGCCCAAATTAATAAGGATCAGCTCTGGAGACCCCCTGCTTCAATCCTGTGTAATAAAAATAAAAAAATAGTTGGGGGGAAAAAGAAGTGCTTGGACTGCCACTTTAACTCCATTTCTTATATTCCCACTTCCAACCCCATCACACAACTCCACCTCCAGCTGCGCAACGACAGAACCCTTCATTTCCGAAACACTTGCCTTTCACCTACTGACACTAATGACCAACGTCCTGTCTACATCTGTCAGGTTTCTCTTTGCATAATTAGAAATTTTGACTCGCGCGTTACAAAGTGAAACCAAACGCGGGATTCACTAAGAAGTGAATCCCATTTTGGTCCGTGCGGGCAAAAACATGCCAGATCACGTGAGCTGTTTTTTCTCCCCTGCTATTGTGCTTACAATTCTAAAGTGCGGTAGCTGATAGAAAAAAAACCAGCCTGTTAGAGCTGCATGGAGACGCTGCGTCTCCATGCATGGCTCTTACAGGCGATCCTACAGTATACATATACATTTTAATACTAGTGTACAGATGCAGGGGGTCTCCTGAGCTGAACCGCATTGACTTCAGCCTTGGGACCCACTACTTCATGAGATATAGGCCCCGTTATGGGGTGCCGGTATCCCCCGTGCTTTTAAAGCTCCAGCGTCACGTGACCAGGGGGATTTAAATCCTGCGGGGTTTACCAGCACCCCATAACGGGGTCTGTATCTCATGAAGTAGGAGGTCCCCGAGGCTGAAACCAATGCGGTTCAGCTCAGGAGACCCCCTGCTCATGTACACTAGTATTAAAACATACATCAATAAAAAATAATTCATTACCGTAGCGGCTATCCGCTATTGTATTGAAGCTGCATTATTGTAATTTTTATTAATAGTGTGCGGGAGCAGGGGGTCTCCTGAGCTGAACCACTGGGAAATAAATGCATGGGCGACACCGGCACCCTATACCGGGGCCTGTATCTCAGGAAGCAGGGGGTCCCCGGACCTCAAATCAACTTGGTTCTTTCCCCCGGAGACCCCCTGCTCACCTACACTATTAATAAAATTAAAATGTAACAACTTTAATTTCCGGCAAGTTTTGCACAGAGACGGCTCTCTCTCTGCAGCAGAAACAACTCACCGGGTGAGCCCTTTTCGGAGGGCCAATCATCTTGGCACCCGGCTACTCGCCATTTGTTGAAATGTTGCTGTCACTGGTATTCGGGGCTTTCTGCATTTGATAGCAAATCCTCCCTAAGTCTGCTGGTCAGAAAGCGTATCAGTTTCATGACCTTAGCGGATATCCGCTAAGGCAATAAAGGGGTTAAACACAAGTGCCATTCTTATTGTGGTAGTGGGGGTGGGTGAAGGTGGTATTTGGCCCTTGGTGGGTGTTTAGGCCTTGCGGGGATCTTGCGGGGATCTTGCGGGTGGACTTAACCCCTTCATTACCTTAGCGATTACTACCGCGCCAAAACAAATACATTGAATCCGTCGCATACGCTTATAGTAAGTGCGACGGCGACGGAAAATGTTGTAGTCAGTGTTATTTGATTTTTGGAGAGACAGTCTCCACATGTGACTATCTCTAAACCAATCACAGGGCGCCTATTGCACTCTGCCCTCCCCCTTGGTGACGTCACAGGCCTTGTCGCCAGCGACGTCGCTCAAACTTGAAGTTCAACTTTCGCCAATGGCGCCGGCGACGGGTGACATCATCGGTCACGTAGCCGGCGCAATAAACGCGGCCTAACGTTTGCAACCTATTTGTATAAATATGAGCGATTTGGCCAGCTTTTACCAGTGAAAATGCATAGCAATTCTAAAACCCCAGCACAATTGTGTAAAAAGAAGGGGGAAATAGTTTCAATGGGGGAAATAAAATGTTCACGAGTTAAATCAGAAATGCCTCCATTTTATTAATAACCCGTTTTTGTTTGTTTAGATACTTTGCCCAATGGAACAGCATTTACTCGGAAATTATAGATTAATTCAGGGGTTCTCAACTCCAGTCCTCAAGCCCCCCTCCAACAGGTCAGGTTTTCAGGGTATTCCAACTACAGAACAGGTGGCTTAATCAGTCCCGTCTTCAGCATAGGTGGCTCAGTCAGCCCCTGCTTCAGCACATGTGGCTAAATCAGTTCCTGCTTCAGCCCAGATGGCTCAATACTGCACAGTCTGAATCATTCTTATGCAAAAAGTGTCTGGCAACAGATGTAATTTTCTTAAACGCATCAAGATCTCTTTAAGCATTTTTGATATATCGGCAGTGTTTTAATATTCGAAATCTCACCTCCCTTGCAGTCATACCCATGTAAATGAGTGTACAAGGGCAGGTGAGATAATAGACCACTCCCTTCATCTTACAATTCATGACCGACCGGTCTTGATTTCGCAGGGTACCATGTTTCCCTGAGTTATCACTCTTCTCTCTGCATTAGCTTAGATTTATTAGAGGTTAGACCAAAGCCCTCATTTTGGGTTTAAGACATACTGTATATTTTTATATTTGTGGTGTTCACCTTAGGGCCCCAAGTGTTTTTGGTCTTAATTATGTTTTATATGTGTGATATTTGAGTATAATAAAATGTTCTTATTTTTTGGATATCTTCAGTGCTTACTACGGGACTTATTTTTTCTCTGTTTGTGTAAATATATATATATATATATATATAATTTGTTGGATCTGATTACATAAAGGCATTTGATCATAATGTCAAAATGTTCGTAACAATATTGAGGATATTAGAACGCTTTCAGTTTAAATAATGGACTTATGGAGGCATGCATCACAGTAGGTGATTGCAGGTATTTAAAGGACATTGCTACCGCAGAGAATCACACTCCTGATGAGGACACGTCTTGAAACGCGTAGGATGGTTCTCCTTTGGTAGTGGAGTAGGCTATGAGAGCAAAGCTGTCCTAAGTGTGCAGGAGAGGGAGAGGGCCCTTGAGCCTGTGACATTATCCCAGTTCCGCCCTCTGAAAGTGACATCAGGACGCTGTGATGCTGCGATGCACCACACGTTCACACGTGGTGCGAAAGACCAGCAGAGGATTTTCCTGGCTGTCCGTACCAGCGAACTGTAAGGTTCGGGGCGTCACGCCACCCTCGGCGCGCTCCCCACTCACCTCCGCTCTCCACTCCCGCCGCTGGCACTGCCGCCGCTCCGTCGGGGACTGTTCCGCAGGCGACTCACACGCGCGCACCCCGCTCCAGGCTTTATGCCTCCACTACTGATTCGCATTCTTGCGCCATTGTCGGGGGCGCGCGGTGCACGTTCGGCCCGCGCAGGTCCCTCCTCCTCAGGAAACTATCAGGAATACTCACCTCACCTGATTCCTGCTCCAGATTCTCCAACCACGTTCCTCGCTGCTGACGCACCTCCACGCTGCAGGTTCCTCATTGGATGCTCTCTCCTACTTATGCTCAGCTTCCCCACTGGCAAATTGGCTGAGCATAATGCAATGTTCCGTTGTGTTCATTGCTTCCTAGCCCTGCAGTCCTGTCTTGTTCTCTTGTTCGCAGCGCTCTGTCATTGACCTGGCTTGTTTTGAACTCCGCTCTTCTGTACTCTTGACCCCGGCTAACTACGACAATCCGCACCTATCCAACCCTGACCTCAGCATACATACAACAACCATTCTCCTCCCTGCAACCCGGACCCTGGCTAATAGTACCTGCAACAATCCGTACCTCTCCAACCCAGACCCGGCTACCTCGACCAACCTACACTCCAGACGCGCCCACGTGACTGTGGGTGGTGTTTATATCCATCCCCACCTCGTCCCCGCAGTCACGCATTGTTTGTGGTGAGCACATCGTGACACGGACGTGCCTGCAAGGACGGGTGAATCCTGTACACACAGCGGTTTCAGCTCCTAAGACTCTACAGCCCTTGGTTTTATTGCTACTAACTTACGGACGTCTGTAAGCGCATTTTTATTGAATTGTGTGTCAAGAAAAAATAATAATTTATTACACTATGAGGTGTGTGCCCTTTTCATAGGGGCCTATTCAATAAAGTCTTGCAGTTCGATTTAGTGCTAACTCCCATTGACTTGAATTTGAGTTTTCATATGGTAGATAGAGAAATTGATCAGCCGGTTCCTTTGGCCTGGAGATTTCCACTGATGAGTCCCAAACGAACAATTCATAATGGCGACTTAAAAGGTCCCTTTAAAAAAAAAATGTAGGTTTGAAGCAGGGGGTTACTGGAGCTGAACCCCCTTAATCTCAGCTCCTGCTTCCTGAGTTACTGTTACGCCGGTGCTGCCCGCAGACCAGACCCGTCCCTTCTACTGAGGTGAGGAACGTATATGGGCACGCACCCGCAGCAAAAGGAGCGTGTCCGGAGTGTGGTGTTTTTAGGCGTTGCCAGGCCAGGTGATGTTGCTAGCAATACTTGCCGGTACCGGAGAAGAAGTGCCGTCGTCGTTGCCGTTTTAGCCAAGGTCAGGGATTGGAGAATTCCGGAAGGTCGTTGTCCAAGCGAGGGTCAAGAGCCAGAGATAGACGTCCGCCAAGCCAAGTCGTAACCTGAGAGAATAAGAGAGAGAATGCCAGAGTAGTAATCCTAGTGGAAACTATGTCGAGCAATGAGTGAGTGGGAGGAGAGGCATTATAAAGTGCGGCTGACCAATCAGAGGTGGAGGCAGGCCCGGAGGAGTGCGTGGAGCCATCCTGGATAGGTCCACTTGATTGGCAGGCAGGTGAAGACTCTTATTCTGGCAGGAGGTCCTATTAGTCTGCAGGGGGCGTGGTTTCACTGCTAGAGCAGTGAATAAATTATCTTCACCCGGCGCGCGCTGTACACGCGCGCGGCCGGGACACATGGCAGCCGCATGGGAGAGGGAAGAGCCAGCAGGAACGAGAGACCGCCGGGGACGGTGGGGAACCCCCAGAGCAGCAGGAGGTAAGTGGCGCCATCGAGGGGCACGCACCTCGGCAGCGGGGGTTAAAGGTGAGGAGGGGCCAGGGCGCAGGCGCCGCGATCCCAGACGCCTCACAGATACACACCTCTGTCAGGGTGAACAAAAGAAAAGCAAGTAGACCTCTTTAAAGCAACAAAGAAGAACTACTCCCTGGAGACTGCTCCTTTCATCAAGAGGAGATACATTGTGTCCGGATTGGATTTATTGCTCCTGCTTGATATATATATTTTTTGTTTTTGTGCCATCATCGGGCAGAGATTAGTTTTTCATAGTTTTTGGATTTTTATTTTTATTGTCCATCAGGCTAGGATTTTTTCATTTTTTAATTTTTTATGGTTGGGCATCAGCCCTTTATTGGATTTATCTGCGGGTGCCCCTGAGGATGAGGAGGAAGAGCCTTCATCCCGGTAGGGGTAACTAATACTTTTATTTATTTTGCGTGTTACTTGATAGCCGCACTGGCAATCTAGGCCCCCGTTGAGGGCTTAGGTAGCCACAGGGTCAATAAATGAATTAGAAGGCTAAAGTTTGGCTAAACTTTGATTATGTTCTTATTTCACTGTAATTTATATTCCGCTAAATGTGTTTTCTTGATGCTTTTCTATAGGCAATGCCCCTATTAGCCACATTTGGGCTAATAGGGATATTTTACTGTGGTTGGGAGATGGGGTAGTGGATGGGAGATGGGGTAGTTGCCCTGGAGAGGCTGGTTAGGTCTCCAAGGGGGGTGGTGGCAGGTTTAACCCCATGGTTACCTTAGCGGTGGTCCTAAGGTGGTCAAGGGGATAGGTAGTGTAGTTTTATGTTTATATTAACCCGTTTGTAGCCCTTTTTGGTGGACCCGTTGACTACTAAGGGGTTTATATGTGTAGCCCCGAGGTATATTTTCCCTCCCTGACCCCCCTCCGCGAGTGCCGTGAGGTAGCGGGTGCCGCCGGAGGCTTTGACGGACCCGCCGGCACTTCGCGAGGGTGGGGGCCGGTGCAGGGAGCGGTGCAGGCTGGTTGCCGGGGACGCGATCGGGCCGTCGCTAGGGCCGCGATCGCGTTGCCACCGGCTCGGCGGCTTGAGGAGAGTGCGCCGCCATTGCGCGTAGGTTCGCGCATGCGCAGGAGGCGGCCAGCGCGCGATAGGACTCCAGGGCTAGGGAGAGGTCGCGCGAGAGTAGGGAAGGTAGGAGAGAGAGTTAGGCGGCCATTAGGGGTTCGCGCATGCGCAGGGGAAGCGCGCACGCGGCCCCAATGCTTTAGGCAGCCCCTGGGAACTACAATTCCCAGGAGGCTTAGGGAGGCAGAGGTCAGGTGCTCCCTAGTGGCCAATAGGGCTGAAGGAAGCTCAGCCCGGGAAAAGAGATACATTTCCCGGGCTTTGCAACAGCAGTCAGGGCAGAGCAGAGGAAGGAGTAGGAAGGGTGCAGGGAGCGCGTGGCTCCTGCATCAGGTAAGGGTCCTCCCTAGATTCCCAGGCAGGCCCCAATTCCCGGGTAAGGGCAGGGGGTATCAAAGAGGGACGCCTTAGCTAGGGAGGTGACCCTTGTGTGTGGAAGGTGCTGGTTTGGCAGTGTCGCAGCGGAGAGAGCTGTGGGCACTGTCAAAGAGGCACAGTGCGCTAGCAGTGTGTTTGCTGCGGGATCCAGGGGCTGTGTGTGATTGCAGCTGCCTGTGAGTAGTGTCGCTGTATGTGCTGGGCACAGTGCGTGCAGTGTGTGTGAAGTGTGGATCCCTGCAGGCTGACAGTGTGTGCGTTGTGTCAGCTGCAGGTGAGTTGGGAATAGCTAGTTAATAGCTAGTTGTCAGTTACAGATAGGACTGGGTAGCTGGGGGAAGGGGGGCAGGTTATTGTCCACAGGCCCTAGGAGTTTTCCCCAAGCCATCCCAGGTTGCGGTTCTTCAGGGACAGGCCCTAGGTTAGGGTTGCTGTCACTCCAGTAGTTAGTGATAGGAGAAAGCGGCTGTTGCGGTTTCCATGCGGTTGGGGTTGCCGTGATCCGGTTGCAGTCCCGTGGAGCGGTGGGACCCTCGTTGGGGTCCACCGGCAGAGTACCTGGAATAAGGATCAGACGGACGTCTGACCCTTTGAGAAGTGGTTGCGGTCCCGAGCATCGGAGTGCTCGGAAGGTATCTCTGAAATAATATATGTGCACCAACTGGGCCCTAGCTTAATATAGTGACTGCGCAGTCACCCACGACCTTTCGCAGGATTGCGGGACATTGGGTGTGGGGTGATCCAGGACACTTGGTTGGGGAACACCAGACATTGGGTTGAGGTGATGCGGGTAGAGCATCAGGTTATGTTATGTGATGTTATGTACTGTGTTATGTGTTATTAAGTAAAGTGTTAGCTATTGTTTTATATCTACGTGTGTTATGTTATTTCTTACTCAGGGCTATCTTTCCTAATGGGGGATCCTGGGTAAGTGGAGGCGCTGCACCAAGTAAGGGTAACGGTTTCCCCAGGCTCCCAGCTAGCGGAGGCTCAGATCTCCTGGAGCCACACAGGTTATGCAGTACCAGTAGTCCCTTATAGCAAGTGTGGTACACAAAAAGGGCTACATATGTAATGTAATATATTTTAATTACATTTTTATCATCTATTTCAGGTTGTTTTAACTTATCTTGCCTATGCCTATTGTCCAATCTATACATAGGAAAGACTGGGATAATGCTAGCCTGGACTAGATAGTAATATATATAGTTAGTATTTTTTAAATAGCTTTGAATAAGGGGGTTTCGGGAGCTTAACCCCATTAATTTCAGCTCCGGGGACCCCTGCTTCCCGAGATACTTACCTCCAGTATCTCTATGCAGTTTAAATATTGCGGTCTTCTTATTTGCTCAAGTGACAGGGACATTTAAACTGTAGAAAAGCTTCTCGAGAAGCAGGGGGTTCCCTGAGCGGAAATTAACGGGGTTTCGCTCCGTAGGCCCCCTGCTTCAAACATATTTAAAATAAATAAATAATGATATTGGAATAAATCCAGATTATTAACAATCCACTCAGATTTTTGAATGTCAAATCCATGGACAGTTTTTGGTGGGGGGGACAGATTTGGCCTAAAATATCTGGGGAACGGATTTGGCCTTTTCCACCCATCTCCAGTGGTAGTGCAGAATCTGCACTATTGCACTTTATTGAAAAAGCCACATAGTATTTAAGAATCAGAGTCATAGAGGCACAGACTCACCCAACACCACAATGAATGAAGGATAGTGACGTGTTGAATAATGTAGGTTTACTTAGGGGATTGGGTCCTTCAAAAATATTTATAAATACTGTAGGTATATTACAATATACTTTAAAACATTTAATGGTTACATAGTAACCAAAAAGGCTTTGGAAGGTTTTTACAATCTTGACCTAATCTCTTTCATCATGTTTGTTAATGTTACAACTTGCAGGTATTGTAAATGTTCATCTTTTTGTAATTAGCCAAAACACGTAAAGGATAACTACAATAATAATAATATAATAATAATAATTTCATAAGGTATGGTGAACAGAGCCTCACGGTGTGGGCTGAGAGAGTCATTCATTTCTAGCACTGGTATTACTTATAGGCTGTATTGTGATCACCAGTGAACTGGAAAGAGTTTAATTTGAAGCTTCACTGCTTACTCCTCCAGGAACTGCATGTAAGCGATTCATTATAGTCTGACGTGTTCAAGGTGACCTCCCTCAAGGTTCCCTCTCACTGCTTATCTGAACGCATTGTGTTAGATGTTGGAATAGCTCTGCCATTTATCTCAGGTGCTTTGCTGATGAATACACTATCCTGACAATTGTGTTTCTTGGAGGCTTTGATCAGGCAGAACATACATCAAATATGAATCTTGCTCCACAATGTATACAGAGGAGATGAATGGGGTGGTGCTAGCTAAGGAAAAGATAAATACATAATAAACCAAGAAGAATGGGAAGAATGGAAATAATTCCTTTTAATGCTGGGCTCTTAAAAAAAACAAAAACAAAGTAGGACTTAGTCAATGATATCAAATGTTTAAACTTCACTTTTATTTGTGTAGCAATAATAATACATAATAAATGTTACCCCCCCCCGTGAGGTTACTAGTGTGTTACCATGGGTTAATAGTAAGTAGAAGATGCTAGGCTCCACCCTGTGGTGACTCAGGGGTATATAGGTGTCTGTCCACCAGGTGTGCTGCTGTTTCTGTCTGCTCTGGGTTTCCTCTGTCTGTCTCCTCTTGGTGCTCCTGTCCTCTGTCTCGGCCTGTCCGTATAGTTTCCTGTTTCCTGGGCTTCCTTGCCTTTGCTTTGGTGTGTCCAGACTCCTTCTGCTTCTGCCAAGTTTCTGTTTTGTTTCTGTTTGAATTTAGTTACATTAATTAAAGGCCCTTGCTATTGAACTAGCTTGCCCCAGTCTGTTTCCAGATAGCAAGTCCCAGTCCTGTTCCTGAGTTCCGGTCCTGTTCCTGATCCCTGCCCTATTCCTGCCTTCCTGCTGCTGACCTCTAGCTGTGACTCCGACCACGCTATCTGCCGCCTGCCTCCAACCTCTGCCTGTGACCCTGAGCCTGCCTCCGACCTCTGCTTGTGACCCTAACCACGCATCTGCCACCTGCCTCCGACCTCTGCCTGTGACCCCGACCACGCTGTCTGCCTCCGACCTCTGCCTGTGACCCCCGACCATGCTATCTGCCATCTGCCTACAACCCTGACAAGTGTTGCCTGCTCCCCACTTTTCCGGCCACGAGGTCCTACCCGCTACTGGAGTCTCCCTCATGACAGCTGCATGGATAGGGCTCTGGATTGCCAAGGGATCATCCCCAAAAGCGGATGTCCATAAACAGCAAATGTCCATATGAGAAAGTGGCAGTTTCCTGCAAGGAAAGGAGGGTAGTAATAACCTCCCAAGAACAGGACAGGAAAAAACTCTGTGTGATGGCAGTATGGAAGGAACAAGGTACAACAATGTCAATCTTATTGTATGTGGAAATTAAGTCTTCCTCTACCTGGGAATACGAATAAAGATTGAAGTTGTACTATAAAAACGCCTGGCGCCCATCTTTTCCATCACCCAGCCGACCACAGCCAGCACCCTGAAATAAGGTAAATATATTCTGATATTAAATACACCACACCAGATAACGATATCCATTATAGATGGGCTTTCCCATTACGACTAGTCGTGACCAAAGACGGGAGGCAAGTTTCGCTTAGATACCCGGAAGAGGCGAAGAACTTTCTAGGAGCCCTTGGTCTACATGAGCAGCCGACCACGAAATCGCAGCGTTCCCTGAGGCCCGAGAGATCATCGGAAGTTACACAACAGATTGGAAAAGGTGTCCGTTTGGAAGTTCCTGAGACAACCCTCTCTACCTGAGAGAGTAAAAAGTCCTCTTTTCACGGTTGCAGGCTGATTAGATGGAGGAAGAGGTTGGCAGATCAATATCTATGGTCTGCAGCGAAGTTATTTCCTCGGCAATCTGGTTCGTTTCGTTGGTTCTCTGCGTCCCTGCTGGACCTAGGACGGGAATAAAGAATCTAAGAAAAAGAGGACTTCCCAAGAGACTCAATGTTATTTCTGTTAACTTTCTGTGGGCAAACTGATCCTACCATTTTCTCTAATCTTTCTAAGGTCCTAACCTATATTCATAATTGATCTAAAGGATCCAAAGTACCCCAATTGTTGCACTCAATACATAATATAATAATAGCCCTTCAGATATTATCTGATTGACAATCATAAATTATCAAATGGACCAGCAAATATAGTAAAAGCAAAAATTAACAACATTTTATTATATCCAAAATATATAATATACACAATCAAATAAGTATTTACACTAAGAAATGTATAAAATCCTCTATTTGTCATGGTGATGTAGACACAATCACTCAGTTATCTCTATCCAAATAGTATATTAAAGTATATACTATTATTTATACCTGTTAATGGATATATAGAGAGCTGAATGGTATTGTAAGGATACTTCGAATATGTATGGGTGAGTAGTGAGTGTCCTACTGTGCTGAAGGGTAGTGTACAATGCTGACTAGTTATAATATATTGTAATGAGAGCATGTACCAGCACAGCAATAGGAATCCTAAGGACATCAGTCACCCAAACACAATAGTGGTTGTAAAAGACTCAAGTTACAGAAAATAGTATGTTGGTATGCAGGGCTGTTCGTGATATACTGTATGTATCAGTTTATATAAAATAGTAACTGCTACAAAGTCCACAGTGTATTTATACAGTTATTTTTAGATGGTATTTGAGCCCTCAGAGGTTGAATCAGATTTACCCAGGGTTTACGAATTTATGTTGGAGGGGTTGTGGAGGTGTAGGGGATATGGCCCATATCTGGTAGTTTTGCCCCAAAATACAGAGTTTTTGGGTGGCAGTGCAGAATCTGATACGAGAAACTGTTGAGATAAGGATCCCTCTTGACCCACTTACAATGGTCCTGGGGAAACCCCTGGAGGTTTTAAACCAAAATATAAGCAAATTATTGTTACATATTTTAACCGCGGCAAGGCGAGCAGTCGCGGGGGCCTGGAAAAAGATCCAACCCCCCTTCAGGAGAGAGATTATCTTAAGAATAAATGAGGTCCAATCAATGGAGAGATTGACAGCCTATGTAAGAAATAATACAATAACATTTCATAAGGTACATGAGCCCTGGTATTCAAAAGGGAACTTGTGAATTTGTGTCTCCAACTATTTACATATGACTCTAGATATGTTTCTATGTGTTATAAGGTGAGACTGTGTATTTATATGACCATTGATGCATCATACTGTACACTTTATGTCCTCCAGCTAAATATATAGGAAGAGACACACTGTCTATCAGTTATAACCATATAGGTTATTTATTCTCTCGTACCTACTCCCTGTTTCTTTTATATAAGACATTTTTGTTCTTTTTTGCATATATGTTTAATAAAGTATTTTAGATTATATTTAGTAAATGGCTATTGGGGTGTTCCCAAGGATTACATTTTTTCCTAGCCCTTTATCGCTGATAGTGGGTGCACATAGGATTCTTTCTGGTTATCTTAGTAACCTCCCTCCGTCTTTACGTCATTATTACTCCCTTATGCACCCTATATATGGTACATATTTTCTATACATTTGGAGAGCGGCAGTATCTTTTTTCTTTGTGAATTTGTGTCTCAATCTGAATAGTGAGTTGTTTTGCTCCTTTTTTTCTCTCTCTCATGGAGTGGATTATTGTGTGTGGTGGGTGTTGTTATTTACTGATGTTTTTTATGATTGGTTTGATTTGGAATTGTGGTACCGCCCTACCCCCCCCCCTTTTTTCCCCTATTTTCTGTATCCCTCTCTTTTTATATTGCTAACACTTTAATAAAAACTAAGTTACGAAAAAAAAAAAATCCAGAAGTCTCCGTCTACCCCCCTCAATGTGTCACAAAATAGAAACTGATGGCTACACAGATCTATCAGTAGTCCTTTGACTTGTTTCAAGAACAAATTCTACATCTAAGCACATTGGTTGTAGATAGTCCACAAACCGCAACTTGTAGCGAGAGTGGTAGTTGAGAACAGTGAGAGGAGGACTGATTATGCGTACTGTATGGGAAGAGGATACACTTAGAATGTTGTGCATCCATAGGTTCTGGGTATTTGATCAAATATACTGGAGATAGAAAGATCTCATAGCACGCTCTTGGGAAGTGAAAGTTCTTGTGCAACTCATTGCTCACCCCTCTTGCGGTGAAACGCTCACTAATCACTCCACTCGGTAGCCCTAATATTGGATGAACATGAACATTCATAGAGGGTGAGGATCTCATCCATTCCTGTGGCTCAAAGAAGTTCAAAAGGGTAATTAATAAATGATAGTCAAAGATTTAAACAACACTACATTAAAGAAAAAGAAAAAAACATATTTTAAGGTGTTATTGGCAAAAATATAAATAAATTAATTTGCCCTATTTCAAATAATTAGTTATATAAATTCATAGAAGTAAATAAATGAATCCACCTTATTTAAAATCATTATTTATACGAATGCATACCTGTAGAAGATTGAGAAAATGAGTTATCGTAGAGAGAAATGCATTCATCATTCACCACAACTCATTCTTATAATTACAGTAACCAATATTCATAGTTATTCTGCAACACTTTTGTGGTGGATTCATATATCCTTATAACCCACATAACTGCGGCTTCCAGAAATACACGTTACACAATATTTAAACTGTAATTCCTCTGAAAAACTATTCTAAAAATTAATTTTAATTGCAGCCCTCAAGATTACACATCTTGCTGAGCTGGCTGCAAAATAGCCGTGGAGTTACAGTCCGATTTAATGTCTCTATGGGCATAGTCCGTCATGGAATCCATTGTGCAATCTTATGTAAATGAGATGTAGCCCCAACATGAGGCACTTAACTGTGGGTGTGGCTTATAGCAGTGGCCCCTAATGCACCCACCAAGTCTTTTGTAGGGTGCCTGCGACCCCAGTGACGCCGACAGCTGCTGCAAGCCTCTCTCGTGAAAACTTGCGCTGGTATTATTTTTCCACTTTCTCTCTCATGCCCGTCCGTGCCGGAAGTCAGGCCCAACTTCCACATCCGCGAGCGGGACCGGCACTGGAGGCCTCCCCCCCAAAGGTAAGTGTATTTTGTGTGGGTGCCCGTGGACACGCAAAGGTTGGGGACCCCTGGCTTATAGTGTTTATAAGAGCTCTTGGTGACTCTGTATCTGTTAACCTGACGAAGGGTGGAGATTCCCCGAAACGTTGTGTATTCTGCTGACCAAAAGGTGAAAATAAAGTTGCTCTGAGTTTTTTACTCTCTGTATTGTGTCACGTATCCCTAGTACTAATTTTTTTGTGCTACAGTATATTGATTATGAGATGAAACATGTATGTATACCCATGGCCGCCAACAGATTTCCCTGGGCCCAGGACTAGATTTACAACTGCCCCCCGCCACCCATGTCGGCGGTCTTGCGAGCCCCCTCATACCACACCTCGTGAGCCCCCTTCTCTGTTTTCCCTCTCTTCCCATGTATTTCTCCCTGTCTCATTGCCCCCTCAGTCACTCTCTCCTCTGACTCTCCCCCCTCAACCAATTACCTCACTCTCACTCAATCCTGCTTCCTCAAGTCCCCTTCCTCACATTCATTCCTTCCCATCCAACCCCTCGGCCACACACAATCCCAGCCACACTAATTACGCCCCCAAATATATACAACCTTCCACCCCCCCAAATACATAATCCCCCGACCCCCCAAATACATACAACCGCCCACCCCCCAAATACATACAACCCCCCAATTACATACAATCCCCCAACCCCCAAATACATACACCCCCCAAAATACATTAAAACCCCCCCCCAAATTCATACAACTTCCCCCATCCCCGAAATACATACACAATAAAACCTTCAGACTTACCTACCTTGGGGATGGTCTCAGGCCTCTGGTCCCCCGGCTCTCCCCAGCTATGTGGACCTCAGACAGAGGCCCTGCACAGGACAGTGAGGGAGGCCTGCAGCCAGGGAGAGCCAGGGCCCTGCTGCTGGACAAAGCAGTTGGGCCCAACCTCTGGCTGGGCCCAACTGGTTTGCCCGGCTGCCGGTCGTCTCAATGCTGCTGGGCCTCAACCACTGATACTGTCCTGCTCCGAGCCTCTGACGCCGGTGCGCCAGGGCTCTCTCATGCCGGTGCGCGCCAGAAGCTTGGTATGCGTCGGCGTCAGAGAGAGGCCCGGCGCGCATCGACATTAGAGGCTTGGAGCGGGACAGTGTCAGTGGATGAGGCTCGCCGCTGGGGAGAGCCAGAGCCCGGCAGCTACGAGAGGACCGGCAGCCGGGCAAAGAAGTTGGCCCCCCTAAGCCATCGGGCTCGGGACACTTGTCCTGGTTCTCCCCCCCTGTGTGTGCGTGGTCTGTAATCTCCATACATACGTTTTGTCACTGGATCCAGTCAGTGACGTTTTATCTTCCCAAGGAATGGTAACGTTTAAATACTCATTAGGCGATTAGAAGACTTTTACACCCCTTTTGCGCAGTTTATTCAGGCTATCAACAAAGACAACCGGATTGGTGACTTTGTGAACTTGTTTTCCGAGAATGTATTTCAAACCTCCGTTTCACTTAAATTCACGTTGCGCTAATTATTTATAGTAATTATCTGATTGTCTGTGGGCATAAAAGCAGAACATTCTGCTGTTTCTGGCACAGTACCTGTTTATTTAGCTAATCGGGTTGTTTGATTTCTCAAGATCTGTTCCAAATATTGCTCAACATGCTATGAATGTTCAACTCTTTTAATAGAATTTGTCATTTACTTAGAAGAGTCATTGAATTGCTTGAAGTATTGATAAGAAGTCAAGGACTGTTCCTGTGGTTTATTTATTTGTCCACGTTGCTCAATCCTAAAATAAAAGTAAAATGTTACATGTATGTCAGGCCACAGATAAACATGATGGTATTTTCCGCGTATATACCCTATGCAATATGCAGCACTGTACCACACATACAATATTTCGTCCCAGTATAGTATTTGGTGCGTAACTTAAGGTGTAGAAAGATAAGATACAAACTTCTAGAGGCATCAACCTCCGTTAAGGCAAAAATGTGGTATAATCGTAAAAAAAACAACATTGCGCGACTACAAATAACGCATATTTTACCGCGACTGATTAAAATCGGGACTGGTATCCACATGACTAAATACTGTAGTTTTAGTCATGTATATGCCATACACCAAGTCCCTATATGTATCAGAACCGCGGTAGCACCAATAAATACCGCATTTTGTATTATCACCTACTCCAGGCTGGCATTAGCCTTATCTTGCCTATGTATATATTGGCCATTATATAATGGGCAAGATATCCTAAACCAGCATAGGTCATTAAAAATAAACATAAAACACATTACATTACATATTAACCCCTTTAATAGCCCAAGTGTTCAGCTATTCCTGGGTTTCCCTGACTAGCTGACGACTAAGGACTACAAAGGGGTTAATATTAACATTAAACTACACTACCTACTCCCCCTTGTCTACCTCAATGGCTAGTAAAGCATTACTATGTAATGATTTACTATCCACTAAGGCAAGTGGACTTCTTTGCTTCTTGTTTTATACAATTAGCCACGCCCAGCAGCACTCCTTTTGACAATTATATACATATATATATCTTGTGGTAATTTTGGGGGGTTTCTGAGAGCTTTCTGGGTATTTGTGTGTTTGTTAACTTTGTCCAGCTGGTCTCAGCTGTTTTGAAGGTTAGTGGCTCCTCCCACCCAGCGTTCAAAGCTCGCTCCTCCCCATTTCCAAGTAAGCAGGTTTTCTTTTCATGCAGCTGGTTGCGACAGGTTCAATGCCAGGACCATCCTTCCTCTAATTATAGAGATAAATAAGGATTTTAATCAGTTAGTGTTAGGACCAGCGATATTATGGTCATGCCTTGAAAGTGGCTCACAGGCTTATACGCTTATAAGCTCTGAAGAAGGTCCCCAGTCTCGGCATAGAGCTTGAGCTCTCTTAGGAGTCTCGCAATCCCCGCACACTGCTGGTAGCCTCTCAAAGGGAGTTTTACAGACCTCAAGGTCTCTCAGAAAGAGCTTTGCAGTCTCAGTGCAGAGCTGGAAGTCTCCCAGAGATGCTTACAATCTCAGCATAGAGCTGGATGTCTCTCAGAAAGAGGTGTACACTTTCTGTGTAAAGCTGGATGTCTCTCACCAGGAGTTTAGCGGTCTCAGCACAGAACTGGAAATCTGTCAAAAGGAATTTCACAGTTTTGATGCAGAACTGTGAGTCTCCCAAAAGGAGTTTCACAGTCTCAGTAGAGCTGGAAGACTCGAAAATAAATGTTTGCAGTCTCAGTACTTGACAAAAAGTGAAAAGAAAGTGCGCAACTATTAAATAATACCACACACGTGAGGTGATAATACAGTGATATTAAAGTGTATATTACGTGACCTAGTTATCAGATTGGAGCGTCTGCAGCTGTGGTAACGGGGATGGCTCAGAGCACCCCATAGAACGTCAGAGAAAAACACAAAAAACACAGCGCACAATGCTCATAGTGCATTAAAGATATATTAAACCAACAAAATAATAAGGTAATTATTGTGCGTACATCAATATAATTCAATCAAGAATTTAGGGTAAGTTACCCATCCACCAACAGTGCGACCTGGATCAGATGTCATCAACAGGGATCATGCACCACACTGTGGACCGGATCTGTTGTCATCTGCAGGAACTGGAACAGGTGAGTAAATCCCAGATATTGAATGGGTAAGAAAGGGAGTCCTTTTAAATGTCCCCGGTGAAAGTGAGCAGTGTCCAGCCACTTGCGGCTCACTAGGGAACGGCCGTGTCCTGCGGTCCTCGCGACGGCTGGTCTCTCTCCTTCTATCCACCGCACTAGCACTTCCGGGTGGTGACGTCACTGCAGCTCGCGTCGCGTCACAGTTTTTAGCCGGTTGCCGGATCGGTATAGAAGCGGGGCAGGGGAGAGTCCAATCACACACTCTCAGTACTTATCTGGAAGACTCTCAGAAGGAGCTTCATGCTCTCAATACAGAGCCAGAAGTGTCGCACCAGGAAATTCGAAGTTCCAGCTCAGCGGTGTGTTGAAGAATGATTATGGAAATTTAGAACACAGATACACTTATCACCTGGACTGCGGGTGCGAGTGCTATATGTTGGGTTCTCTACCTCTTCTTAGTTATCTGATTATGGAAATGTCCTGAATATTATAGACTATATAAAAAGAGAGAACAGAAACCTGACAGAGGAGGTTTCATATCTGACTGATCAGGTCAGGGAAGGAAATGAGAAGCTTCATTAAGAAACAAAGGCGAAGAAACAAATCCAACAAGACAAGTTGGAAGTGCAGTTAGCACTGAAAGAAACAGGAACAGATCAAATCCCTATGTCTTCAATTTGAACTTTCTCAGATCAGAGCCAACTCTGAAACAAAGAAGAGAAGCATTCTAACACTTCAGAAACACCACAGAGCTCTTATCCAAGGCAGGTTGAAGAGCGAAAGGTATCTGAGCAAACACTGCAGTGGTCGTCATATAGGCTGAATATAGAAGAACGCAAACTCTTCAGCTTTATTGCCAGAAAAGGCAGCCTGCCATCTCCAGTCAAAAGGGAGAATGCAACGAAAATGTTATGATCACGTGAAGCGATGTGTCATTTTACTCCAGTCAAATGTTAGAAAAATTGTCTGCAGCAAAGATACTACAAGAAGATGAATGCTTGTATGATTCAGTCCAGATATAGGTGCTATGTCACAACTAAGCCAGCTATAAGCGTACCCGCAATGCCGGCTCAGTGCTACAATTTGCTTTCCACAAATTTTGGGAAAGAAGAACCAAATTATGACTGAGAAACGCAATACAAACCCAGTCATGCTACCGTGCCCACATGGCCCAATCCAGATTCCTCACAATGAAAATAGCCGCAATAAAGATTCAGTCTTTGGCTAGAATGAGACAAAACTGTATCGGTGATCACATCCCTAAAGAGGCAACACTGGTTGTATACTCGTCTTTGCAAGGGAAAAGCCACATGACTACAGGTTTACCAACTGCAAAAAAGAGAGTCTATGGGTAACGATTAGGTGTGAGGAGAACTACAGCAACATTGATGTACTGGAATTTAAGTATCCTGAACCAAACACAAATGACCTCTCTACTGATAATGGCGTTGTGCTTTTTGCGGATAAGCCCGTGAGGGATGAGGAAGCTGTAAGCCGGGATCACCTGGTACTGAAGGAGCTTTAAGACGGTACTACTGTAGCAAATACCCTGCCAGACGTCATTGGGACTTCATTACACATTGAAGAAGCAGACAGGCTAGATAAATTAATGCATCGAGAAAGAGAGGCTCAAGACTATAAGTCTGCTGACTGCCAAACAAAGATGCCACGAGGGATGTTCAGAGTTGATAAAAACTCTGCTAAGGTTGAGCCGCCCAATATCAAGGATGATGAGCCAGACACGGGTGGGCACCCTGGTGAAAGGGAAGAGAAGATCATACGGTGTGGGAAAAGACTTGTTGCCAAGCACATAAAAAGAGAGTTGGTAAAATGGAAAAATGAGCTTGAGTGAGAAGTCCTCCGCAGAGTTGAGGAAGATAAGCACATCATGGAAAAGCTGCGGTTGGACAAAGACCTCTATCAGCGACTAAAGCGCACTCTATTCAAGCGACTACATAAAGAGACACTGATTAGGTACACTGGCTACTAAGACGTTTTCACCTGTGCCCTCTCCAATCACAACCCGATATCGTGGCCACGAACGGTTAAAGAATGAATAAGTCTCTGTACTTCATCCCCTAAATACCAGATTAAATTATATGATGTCTCTTTCAATATGCTTTTGTGGCTCAAGAGAGGGGAGGGGTGGGCTTCCGCTGTGGCTAGCCCTAGCTAAACATACTGGACACCTAACAAGCTCCTATTGAACCCCCAAAATAATCACAACATATATATAAGCATATGAGTGTCACAAAGGAGTGCCACTGAGCATGGCAATATATATTTAAAACCAGAGACAGAACATAAAACACAGACAGAGCTCAGTGCGCATCCAGTGAAACTCATACACGGTACAGTGCCTAAATATATATGCATAAATATCTATTAAGTAAAATGGTCTTATAGTTTGACATTTTTGGCCAAAATTGTTGTAAGCCCCTGAGCCAACTGCACGGCAGACCACATTTCAGGGGTCCCTAACACTAATATAAATTCTTAATAACCTGTGTAATAACAGGAAGAATGATTTATAATAAATCTGTCAATATTAGTTGCAAAGTTCTAAGTCTGATTGAAGCTTTTATTAACCTGTACATTACCAGGAAAAGCACTCTGTATTAGAGTTGTCGCAACCATACTGCAAGCAAGCAAGTTCCCCTGAGTGGAAGATGCTATGGAGTGAGCCCTCAACCATTTAAATGTGGGAGGGGGTGAGCTTCAATTAGGTAGGAGGTTGCCACCCTCCAATCAGCTAAGACTAGCTGGACAAGAATTGCAAAACATACTGGACACCTAACAAGCTCCTATTGAACCCCCAAAATAACCACAACATATATATAAGCATATGAGTGTCACAAAGGAGTGCCACTGAGCATGGCAATATATATTTAAAACCAGAGACAGAACATAAAACACACACAGAGCTCAGTGCGCATCCAGTGAAACTCATACACGGTACAGTGCCTAAATATATATGCATAAATATCTATTACGTAAAATGGCCCCTAGCTACCCACAAACAGGGGAGGCGTGTAAAAGGGTGGACACCTTGTTGTATAGTGAGTAAGGGAAATTCGGTTCACAAAGACTGATACAGCACTGAGGAGGTCAATCCCAAAGTAGGGTATCTTGATCTCCTCAGCTGACTAGTTAGGAGTATAAATACCCCACAGAGACACACTACAAGGATCTCTGGTCCAGGCAGATGCCCTAGATTGCTCAAGGAATCACAGGGGAACTGGATCTCTCTGGCCAGGAAGGAACTGGACCCTGGCCATAGAAGACCCTGGACTTGAGTTTTGTCGATAAAAAGGGTCTAACCTCCCAACCCATAAATAGGAGCAATCACTGCATTTCTCCATACACCCTAACAGGAGTTAGGCTGTTTTGTTTTCTGTTTAACCCTGTTTTTGCTGGTAATAAGCTGTTTCGGTTTTGAACATGGTGGCGAATGAAAAGCCTATATTTTCTCTTAAAAATGTCTCCTGGTCAAAAACCCTCTGCACACATTTCCTACAGTCATCTTGGTGTTTTTTTTTTTTTTTTAATTGAGAAATTGGGCAACTTTAATGCTACAGTGAAATCTAATTGTAAAAAAAGTGGTATTAATCCCTCATGAGATGAGGGAATAAATAAAGTAGCCAATAAGCCACCATGACTGGCTGGATCCTTAGGTACTCAGCCTACTGGAATCCTATAATGATATTATAATAGCGTGTCTGATCAGATGCATTGTAAGGAACCCCAACCCTCTCTAATAGTGTGTCTCAGATCAGATGCATCGTAAGGAACCATAACCCTCTCTAATAGCGCGTCTGAGATCAGATGCATTGTAAGGAACCCCAACCCACTGTAATAGCGCGTCTGAGATCAGATGCATTGTAAGGAACCCCAACCCTCTCTAATAACGTGTCTGATCAGTGGCATTGTAAATTCTTCTGTTTTTGGTACAATTTTTTAAATGACCTGAAAATTTCACAGAACCCTTTAGGGATGCCCGCAGAATCCCTGTTAAAAATACTGGCCTAGTCGTTAGAAGGCACCCCCGCAACTCTAGATCCAGCCTCCATGCCTATTAGCCCTACCTCGCCCCCACGTATTCCCCTGCTATTACTCCTACAAACAATTGTGAGTAAAAATGTACACAGCATTTTATTAACAATCTTATAGATAAATTAAAATAATCTTTTGCCTGTATCAAGTATATGTAAAATTCTAGACAAACTTGTACACCAGCCGCCATTTGTACCTGCTGGGTGAGCCAACCCAAATTCCACAACCAACATTCCATGAGCAGACATTGGTGTTTGGTCTGAGGAAGGGCTTTTCTTCCTGAAACGTTACTAAATAACGCTCTGATGCATTAATACATTTGGTAATCTTTTGATACCACCATATTTTGTGTGCTCCTTCTTTTTTCTCCTACTTTGCCAGACATTGTGATGGTGAAGGGGTAACCAGGCTCACTAATAAAGGTCAAGCCCACTTGGTTGCCCCTGATCCATGTTTTGAAAAACAGATAGAACGAGAACGAAAGCGAAGAGACGAAGGAAAGAGCGCAAAGAGCGCGAAAGAGGGAAAGAAGAGAAAGAAAGCGAACTCTCTCATCTCCCTTCCCGCTCCTCCACTCTCCCCTCCCTCTATCTCTCTATCCCTGTTGCTGTTGTCTGCCCCTGTCTGTCTGCCTCCCTGTCTGTCTGCTCCATGTCGTGTCTGCCTCCCTGTCTGTCTGCCTCCTTTCTGTCTGCCTCCCTCTCTGTCTGTCTCCCTCTGTGTCCTCCCTCGTCACCGCTCTCTCTCTCTCTCTGTGTCACCCTCTCTCTGTCTGTCACCCTCACCCACTCTCTTCGTTTTATCTTAACTGCCCTATACCTACACAACCGAAATAACCTATTCTGCTTTCTTTCCAGATCTGACTCTCAAGTTTCACACGGGGGACATTAGAAGAACAGGTAAGGAACACCTCCCCCTCCAGTATACTACCTTGAAGACTGCGGATCAGGTAAGATCCCAGTGGGATTGCTGCTTTGGAAATGTTAAGAGGGGCATCCTGACACTGGTTAATGGGTTCAGAATCATTCACATCTGGCTTTTTTTTTTTTATGTCATCCGAAACACACACACACACACAACACACACCAACACACACACACACCCAACACACACAACACACCACAAACATGTGTCTGTGTATGGTGCATGTATCTGGTGTGCGTGTATGTGTGTGGGGGGCATGTATCTGATGTGCGCGTGTATCTGGTGTGCATGTGTCTGTGTATCGTGCATGTATCTGTGTGCATGTGTGTGTATATACAGTATATATATTTATATATGTCTATTGTGCTTTTGTATGTGTATGGAACTTTCTCATTGCAGTATAGTGTATGGTGCGCGTGTCTGTGTATAATGCATGTATCTGGTGTGCGTGTGTCTGTGTATGGTGCATGTATCTGGTGTATCTGTGTATAGTGCATGTATTTGGTGTGCGTGTGTGTATGGTGCATGTATCTGGTGTGTCTTTGTATGGTGCATGTATCTTGTGTGCGTGTGTCTGTGTATGGTGCATGTATCTGATGTGTCTGTGTATGGTGCATGTATCTGGTGTGCGTGTGTCTGTGTATGATGCATGTATCTGGTGTGAGTGTGTCTGTGTATGGTGCATGTATCTGGTGTGCGTGTGTCTGTGTATGGTGCATGTATCTGGTGTGCGTGTGTCTGTGTATGGTGCGTGTATCTGGTGTGCGTGTGTCTGTGTATGGTGCATGTATCTGGTGTGAATGTGTCTGTGTATGGTGCATGTATCTGATGTGTGTGTCAAATACATCCAGTGATAAGCCTAAAGTCCTAGGAAATATTAATTAGTTTCTTGCAAACTTCCTCCAAAGACTTTCACATATTTTGCTGATTCGGAAACCTGCGAGGTTAATTAGTTTTGCATTGTTAGCTGGGAAAACACAAACGTAGAAGTCTTCAGTATCTTGAGTGCGAAATTCTGCAAAGACAGTATCACACATCGTCATCTTCCTGATAGAACTTCAAAAAGCTTTATTTGGGGAGATATTCATGTCTAATTCCCCCTGCATGGTACCGGGTGTTTTTTCCTAGCAAGCTTTATTCTTTTATTCTAGGTGTTCGGTTGGAGTGCGCATTCTATTGCCTTTGAGGGGAACATCCACACGTTTCAATAGATACAGCGCAGTGGCTACTGTTTCCTTTTATACTGTAAGTAAGGAGAAGTAAAAGATAAAATGCTTTGAGTTTTTCCTAGTCTGTCTCTGTCTCTCTCTGTCCCTGTCTCTGTCTCTCTCTGTCTCTGTCTCTGTCTGTCTGTCTCTCTCTGTCTCTGTCTCTCTCTGTCTCTCTCTGTCTCTGTCTCTCTCTCACTCTCTCACTCACTCTCACTCTCACTCTCTCTCTCACTCTCACTCCAAACCTCAAGGGCCACAAAACAGTTCAGGTTTTCAGGATATCTCTGCTTCAGCACAGGTGGCTCAGTCAAAGACTTGAGTTTTGCCACCTGTGCTGAAGCAGGGATATCCGTAATACCTGACCTGTTAATGGCCCTTGAAAACTGACGTGAGGGTCCCTGCAGCTACACCTCTAAAAATGGATTTGAAACCAAGCAGGGCAGAGGAATTCCCAGCAAATAATAAACGCAGTAAAAACTTGTGTTTCTACAAGTGATGCAGTGTTTTTACAGTATAACAATGCTAGCATATGCTTCACATAGTGGAAAAAGATGCGTAGGAATTAGGAATGAATGCTTTATTTTGGGTGCATAGGATGTTTAAATAAAATAAACATTTTTACACCAATTAGAAATGATTTGGTATTTGCATTGCAGCGGAATATAAGGAGGGTCCCATGTTAAAGCAGCAGTCCAAGCTACCATTTAAAAAAAATCCATTCTCCTGTGATCCATCGGTGAAGATTCAGCTCGGGGGCTCACTAAATGGCTGTCAGTGCAGCAGAAGAGGACCAAAGATGCAAAGGTCTGTGGGGAAGGTCATGTGACCAGGCAGTCACTAGATACAATTGGTGCACTACTAGAGAGAGGGCAGGGCTCAAAAAGTGGTGGGCCAGAGTCTGTTTTAGAAGAAGGGGATGACATTGTAAATGGTTGCTATAGAAACAAAAAGGCTTGTTACATTATAATACATTAAAAGTGCAATTTAGAGTTGTTTTAAAAAAATGCTACAAGTATTTTCTCATAGTACAGAACTGATTTATATTTTAAAAAAAACACATGTAGGATATTGCTTGGTCTGCAGCTTTAATATCGGTACACCGCACAATAAAATAATTTGAACTGCTCTGAGAAATAACACTTTTTATGCCACATACCTTTAAAGTTACAAACCCACTTATTTCTTTTATAAGTGTCACGTAAGTCCTGATAGCTACAGACAGTGGCAGGCTATCCTGTGGGTTTACCCCTCCTCATGCTGCCTCTCTGAGTGACATGGGTGGAGGTGAACAGGAGTCTGTGTTCAGCCAATCATGGTGTAGATCCTGTGCCCTCCCCCTCTGAGTTTACGGAGAAAGTGCTCAAAATATAGGAGTAGAGCTCAGCCCCTCTGGGGGGAGATAGTCAGTTCAAGTTCCTCCCAGCAGGGAGTGAGACGTGCCTTCAGCCCCTCCTGGGCTGAGTGAGCTCAAGATCTGTGCAGAGCACAAGGCCTCAATATTACCTGCTGACCAGCACCATCCAGGGGTCTGGGACCCATTCTCCACTATGATGCAAACGCTGTGATAACCCCTGCAGTGGCTGCACCAACAAAGACCCTTTTTATATACTTTTACCTAAGTCGCAGACTATTGGTCAGAGGTATTGGGAGAAAAGACTGTCATGGCTGGGACTTCCTCCAGCTCTGCTGGAACCTACTGTGACTGGAGGCGCTGACACCGATGAAGAGAACTTGAGGATCACCAAAAGACTGTTCTGTTCCCCATAACATCGCGGAAGCTCATCTCTCCTGGACCCTCACAGGTAACCAGAACCACACAGACCTGTAGCCAGGGCAAGATCTCCCAGAGGTGTCCCAGAGAGAGTGGGGAGGGGAGGGGGGGTTTGGTTTGTGAGAGTCTCCGGTAGATAGTTCCAGTTTTGGGGTGCACGGTAAGAGAAGGAGGAGCAGCCGGTTCCAGTTTTGGGGTGCACGGTAAGAGAAGGAGGAGCAGCCGCATACTTTGCTGAACCTTGGGATTTTTAGAAAATCAAGTGGTCCCAAAAAAAAGTTTTTAACATATCAATTGAAACACTATTCTCATGAATGCTTTTCCAAAACAGAAATGTGGGTGTTCCGATTAAAGAGCCAATGGGGCTTATTCTATGAGCAGTGACAGTGCTGATCCGACACTATCGCACAAACAGCCTCATTGACTTTAATGGGTCTTTCCGTGTGGAATAAAACCATTAAAATAATGGGGCTTTCCGTGAGGCGGGTAGTGCTGGATCGGCGCTGTGGCAAGTTACAAAATAAGCCCCTACTGTATGTGACCAAAATCCTTTCCACCAGACTGTGACACTGTGCTGGGGATTTATCTGCTGACAACAACTTGGGAAAGTTAGGGGAATGACGATGTCCTTAATCTAAAAGGAGAGCGTGTAGACATGTGTATAGCACTAGTTTTGTTCTTGTCTAGCCGGCGGCCAATCAGTTGAACGGGCGATCCTACTCGGTTTCCAGAACCAAATGGGACAAAAAGAAACCAGAAAAACTCACGTGCAGGGAGGTTATGTTTACACAGTAAGTGAACGCCAGCAAAAGACAGGAGTGCCCAATGCTACTTCCAATTGACAAAACATATAGAGTAATAATTATAAAGTTTAAATACTTCAATAATAATAATAATATTTACTTGGTTATTTAGTTAAACCCTTTAGCCAAAGCGTCATAAGCCTGCATACCAAACGTCAAGGTATAACCAAATTAATGCAGGTCCTAACACTAAAACAGTAAGTGAATTGTCACAACCAAATCAAGGAAAGTAAAAAGTAACGTGGCCTTGGCAGCGTAATCTCAGTATATATGATGCTAGATTAATAAACCGTGGTCAATATTACCCCTTTTTTCTGCTTGAAGGGCAAGCAAGGTATTGCAGACCAATGTGTGGCAGTGAAAGGGTGTCCACACAATACGCCAGTCGCGAAACTAGGGCAAACCCAATCTAAATAATCCGCACCAGTTTTATCCAAGTGAATAAATACCATTAAAAGAAACGTTACTACCCCCAAAAAGGGGTATCACAACCCTCCGGGTTTGAGGCAATCAAGAAATATTTATACGGCTGCACCTTACCACTACTATCAGAGGAAGAGACTTTAGTATTAAATACCAAAATAACACAAAAAGAGATAGCAGAGGCGGTCAAAACATTAAAGATATCCAAGGCCCGGATGGTTTTACCAATGTCTATTATAAGAGATTTCTACCGATTCTCTCTCCCCATTTATTGGAAATGTTTAACTCTTTCATGGAAGGCAATCCGATCCCCGCGTCCAAGACTACCGCAAATGTAGCCATCATCCACAAAGAGGGAAGAGACCCCATGCAATGTGGTAGCTACCGTCCAATTTCTCTATTAAACAACGATCTGAAATTATATAGCAAAATCCTTGCAAGCAGATTGAACCCCATCCTACCCAGATTAATACACAAAGACCAAGTGGGGTTTGCATCGAGGCGACAGGCCTCGGACAACACCCAGAAAATAATTAATATAATAGACCATGTCCAACTTACTGGTGCCAAGGCTGTTCTATTAAGCCTGGACCCAGAGCAGGCGTTTGACAGAATTTATTGGCAGTTCTTAGATAAAACACTGCAGAAATTCGGATTTAAAGATTCCTCTTTAGAGGGGGTCAGGGTACATTACCAGAACCCAACGGCACTGGTCAAACTGCCGGGGAATAACCCAGAAAAGATAATAATTAAGAACGGAACGAGACAGGGTTGCCCATTATCCCCTCTCCTCTTCGCTCTGACGATTGAAACTCTAGCAGAGAAAATCAGAAAAAACTAAAATATACGAGGTATAGAAATTGGCGAAACACATGATAAAATCTCTCTGTTCGCAGATGATATTATCCTGACACTAGCGAATCCTCAGATCTCCTTACCTAACCTCCATAAAGAATTAATTGATTTTGGGAAGATATCAGGATATAAAATTAATAACGATAAATCTGAGGCTCTAAATTTAAATCTGTCTGACCCAGAAGTCAAACTGATAAAAATTGAATTTTGATTATAGGTGGAGTTCCACATACATAAAATATCTGGGAGTGAATGTGTCCAGGAACTGCCATCTTTTATACCAACATAACTATCCAGCCCTGTTTGACAGAATCAAGAAGGATCTTGTCAAATGGGAAAAGTACCTGATTTCATGGATAGGGAGGATGACCTCGGTTAAAATGTACATCCTCCCTAGATTATTATACTTTATCCAAACCCTCCCGGTCCATGTACCCGATGTGGATTTGAAAAACCTCCAAAACAAAATATTTTATTTTATCTGGCAAGGCAAAAGACCCAGAGTAGCTGTAGATCAGTATTGATGTCTGCAAGGACGAGGGGAGTACTGGGTGTTCCAGACATTACTAAATACTACCAGGCCGCTCAATTGAGGCAAGTGGTGGTATGGAACGCCGAACCAACCCAAAATTGATGGCTAACTACAGAAAATCAATACGCTAAAACACCATCTCTGTTACCTAGTCTTTGGACCACCGATAAGAAGGACATGCATGTTAAAAAGTTTGAGCTGGGCGAGATGAGACATACTTGGGAAATTTGGACAAAATCTAAATTTAAATGTAAACTCTCATCCGTCGCATCTCAGCTTACTCGCTCTTAGGCAACCCTAGGTTCCCACCGGGGTGCGACTATAAACAATTCGATCAATTTTAAAAAAAAAGGGAAATTGGGGTGATTGCTGACCTACTAAGTGAGTGGAGGTTTCCGCGCTACCAAGATTTGCGAACCAAATACAACGCATCGGATTTGGATATGTTTAAATATCTCCAGATCAGGCATTTTATTCAATCACTTTCCCCGAAATTTGAATTTCCCCCTCTCACCAGGTTTGAACTGCTATGTATGAAGACACTCCCCCCGTGGGAGGCAGGAACGGCGCGCAGCCCAAAATGAAACCGCAGCAGGCAATGGTGATGAAGCAACACATTTATTTCAAACATCAGGGTAAGAGTCTGGCGATCCTCTTACGCATTTCACCCGTGGGCCGCTTTTTCAAAGAGTGATCCACCATGCACAAGCTGCCCTAATATGAGATGTCTGATCTAAAACACCTGCGACCAAACAATGATCAGCAAGTGCCTCAACAAACACGTCACACAGGGAATACAATAACAAGACATAAAAGGGTTAAAAAACACACACAAATGCAGAATATGGCATAGGTTAAATGAGTACAAATAGAAATATGCATACTAACCACTACACTCTGCAACTAATATACAAAATAAAACAATGTGGCATATCCAGACTCAATAATAAGTAAATCAAAACGAATACAATACTATATGATATTTGCTGAAATAAATATAGGACAGAGGATGAAACAGATGTAAATAAATATAATAAGTATATAACCTAATTAGAATAAATGAAGAAAAAAGGGGGGGGGAGGGGAGGATAATAATCAAAACGATATAAAAATGATATATCAAGAAGTCATAAAAGGTTATACTACAAAAAGTGTTGCAATTCCAGTCCACGTTTTAAACCATTTGGATACAATGTATGGAGAGAGAAATCCAATACATTTCTCTCCTATTGAGAAGTTGAATTCTATCTCCACCTCTAATGTTAACGGGGACATGTTCAATGCCAATGAATTTAAAGTTAGATATACCTCTTGTGGGCACTCAGAAAAGTGCCTAGGCACTGGATGTGTGATATCTTTTTTCCGAATTAGCCTCGCATGTTCAGAAAATGCGCACTTTAAGTGGCCTAATAGTGCGACCGACATATCTCTTCTTGCACCCAATATGATGACATATATAACATAGCTGCTATTGCAATGATAACAAGATAAATTTAGTCTATCTTTGGGTTGCACTGTGTGTATTCTCTTAGTGGGAACAGCAAATGGGCACCACTTGCACAATCCACATTTGTGAAATCCTATAGGTATATGTCCCTTTGAACTGGGGGGACATGATTGAAATAAACTTCTGGACACTGAAGTGGCCAATGTCTTGGCTTTTTTTAAAACAAATCTAGGGCCATTTTTTGTGATGGCATCCAAATCTGAATCTAATTTGAGAATTCCCCAATGTTTATGTACAATTGAACGTATTTGTTGTATTTGCCCATTAAATTGAGTAATAAACAGAGGATTATGCATCAATTTAGTATTTTTTTGTTTCTTTTGATAGATCAAACTATTACGTTCCATGGATTTAGCATCCATATATGCTGCTTTTACAGTATTAGGAGCATAGCCCCTAGCCAAAAATTTAGAACTGAGTTCTTTGGAATGTTTCTCAAAAGATTCATTATCAGAGCAAAGTCGTCTGTACCTCTGGAACTGGCCCTTAGGAATGCCTCTAATAAGAGATTTAGGATGGCTACTGTTAGCATGCAGATAGGAATTTCTGGAGTGAGGTTTGATAAAGACATCTGTTCTAATATTAGTATTAGGGTCACCATGGAGTGTCACGTCAAGAAAATCAATAGAGTGTGTATCTGTATGGAATGTGAATTTTAAATTTATATCATTATTGTTAAGTTCGTGAATGAAAGAGTGTAAACTATCTAACTCACCGTGCCAAATAAAAATCAAATCATCAATATATCTCTTATAGAAGATAATATTGGAAAGAAAAAGATTAGTGCTACCATAAATATATGTGGATTCCCATAAACCCATGAAAAGATTGGCATATGAAGGAGCAAAGGAGCTCCCCATAGCCGTGCCCCGTTTCTGAAGATAAAACCGTGAATCAAACAGAAAATAATTGTGCGCGAGTAAAAATAAAATGGAGTCTGTGATAAATGAAATTTGTGCCATGGAAAGTGAAGATTCTTCAAGATAGTGATTAATAGCCAATAAACCGTGTTGGTGTTCAATAATGGTGTATAAAGACGTGACATCCATGGTAACCCATCTATACCCGTCCCTCCAGATGATATCCTTCAATGCTATAAGAAGGGCCGTAGTGTCCTGGATGAAAGAAGGCAAGGTATGCACCATGGGCTGAAGAAAGACAATACGGCCCTTCTTATGCATTGAAGGATTCATTGGAGGGAGGGTACTAGATGGGTTACCATGGAGTCACGTCTTTATACACCATATTGACACCAACACGGTTTATGGCTATTAATCACTATCTTGAAGAATCTTCACTTTCCATGGCACAAATTTCATTTATCACAGACTCCATTTTATTTTTACTCACGCACAATTATTTTCTGTTTGATTCACGGTTTTATCTTCAGAAACGGGGCACGGCTATGGGGAGCTCCTTTGCTCCTTCATATGCCAATCTTTTCATGGGTTTATGGGAATCCACATTATTTATGGTAGCACTAATCTTTTTCTTCCAATATATCTTTATAAGAGATATATAGATGATTTGATTTTATTTGGCACGGTGAGTTAGATAGTTTACACTCTTCATTCACGAACTTAACAATAATGTCTAAATTAAAATTCACATTCCATACAGATACACACTCTATGATTTTCTGACGTGACACTCCATGGGACCCAATACTATATTAGAACAGATGTCTTTATCAAACCTCATCCAGAAATTCCTATCTGCATGCTAACAGTAGCCATCCTAAATCTCTTATAGAGGCATTCCTAAGGGCCAGTTCCAGAGGTACAGACGACTGCTCTGATAATGAATCTTTTGAGAAACATTCCAAAGAACTCAGTTCAAATTTTTGGCTAGGGGCTAGCTCCTAATACTGTAACAAGCAGCATTATGGATGCTAAATCCATGGACGTAATAGTTTGATTATCAAAAAGAAACAAAAAAATACTAAATGATGCATAATCCCTGTTATTACTCAATTAATGGGCAATACAACAAATACGTTCAATTGTACATAAAAATGGGGAATTCTCAAATTAGATTCAGATGGATGCCATCACAAAAAATGGCCTAGATTTGTTTTAAAAAAAGCCAAGACATTGGCCACTTCAGGTCCAGAAGTTTATTTCAATCATGTCCCCCCAGTTCAAAGGACATATAACTATAGGATTTCACAAATGTGGATTGTGCAAGTGGTGCCCATTTGTGTTCCCACTAAGAGAATACACACAGTGCAACCAAAAAGATGAATAAAATTATATTCTTTATCATGCAATAGCAGCTATGTTATATATGTCATCATAGTGGGTGCAAGAAGAGATATGTCGGTCGCACTATTAGGCCACTTAAGTGCGCATTTCTGAACATGCGGAGGCTAATTCGGAAAAAAAGATATCACACATCCAGTGCCCCAGGCCTTTTCTGAGTGCCCACAAGGAGGTATACTAACTTAAATTCATTGGCATTGAACATGTCCCCGTTAACATTAGAGGTGGAGATAGAATTCAACTTCTCAATAGAGAGAAATGTATTGGATTTTCTTCTCCATACTTGTATCCAAATGGTTAAAAGTGGACTGGGAATTGCAACACTTTTTGTAGTAAACCTTTTATGACTTCTGATTATATCATTTTTATATCGTTTTGATATGTTATCCTCCCACTCCCCCCCCCCCCTTTTTCTTCATTTATTTCTAATTAGGTATATACGTATTAATTATTTACATCGTCTCCTCTGTCTATATTTATTCAGCCATATCATATAGTATGTATTCGTTTTGATTTACTTATTTATGAGTCTGGATATGCCACATTGTTTTTATTTTGTTATTAGTTGCAGAGTGTAGTGGTTAGTATGCATATTTCTATTTGTACTCATTTAACCTATCGCATATTTTCTGCAATTGTGTGTGTTTTTTAACCCTTTATGTCTTGTTATTGTATTCCCTGTGTGACGTGTTTGTTGAGGCACTTGCTGATCATGTTGTGGTCGCAGGGTTTTAGATCAGACATCTCATATAGGGCAGCTTGTGCACTGGTGGATCACTCTTGAAAAAGGCCCCACGGGTGTGAATGCGTAAGAGGATCGCCGACCAGACCTTTTACCCTGATGTTTGAATAAATCGTGTGCTTCATCACCATTGCCTGCTGCGGTTTCATTTTGGGCTGCGCGCCGTTCCTGCCTCCCACGGGGGGAGTGTCTTCATACATAGCAGTTCAAACCTGGTGAGAGGGGGAGGAAATTCAAATTTCGGGGAAAGTGATTGATAATAAAATGCCTGATCTGGAGATATTTAAACATATCCAAATCCGATGCGTGATTTGGTTCGCAAATCTTGGTTAGCGGGAAACCTCCAACTCACTAGTAGTCAGCAATCACCCCAATTTCCCTTTTTTTTTAAAATTGATCGAATTGTTATAGTCGCACCCCGGTGGGGAACCTAGGGTTGCTAAGAGCGAGTAAGCTGAGATGCGACGGAATGAGAGAGTGTACATTTAAATTTAGATTTTGTCCAAATTTCCCAAGTATGTCTCATCTCGCCAGCTCAAAACTTTTAACATGCATGTCCTTCTTATCGGTGGTCCAAAACTAGGTAACCAGAGATGGTTGTTTTAGCGTATTGATTTTCTGTAGTTAGCCATCAATTTTGGGTTGGTTTGCGGTTCCATACCACCATTGCCTAATTGAGCGGCCTGGTAGTATTTAGTAATGTCTGGAACACCCAGTACTCCTGTCTGCAGACATCAATACGATCTACAGCTACTCTGTCTTTGCCTGCAGATAATAAAATATTTTGTTTGTGGAGGTTTTTCAAATCACATCGGGTACATGGACCGGGAGGGTTTGGAGAAAGTATAATAATCTAGGGGGTAGTACATTTAACCGGGAGGTCATCCCCCTATTCCATGAAATCAGGTACTTTCTCCAGTTTGACAAGATCCTTCTTGTGATTCTGTCAAACAAGGGCGGGATAGTTGTAGTATGTTGTTAAAAGTTGGCAGTTTCTGGACACATTCACTCCCAGATATTTATGTATGTGGAACTCCACCTATAATCAAAATTCAATTTTTATCAGTTTGATTCTGGTCAGACAGATTTAAATTTAGAGCCTCAGATTTATCGTTATTAATTTATATCCTAGATCTTCCCAAAATCAATGAATTCTTATGGAGGTTAGGTAAGGAGATTGAGGATTCGTAGTGTCAGGATAATATCATTGCGAACAGAGAGATTTATGTGTTTCGCCAATTTCATACCTCGTATATTTTAGTTTTTTTCTGATTTTCTTCTGCTAGATGTTCAATCGTCAGAGCGAAGAGAGAGGAGAGGGCATAATGGGCAGCCCGTTCTCATTCCGTCTATTATTTATCTTTTCTGGGTTATTCCCGGCAGTTTAAACCAGTGCCGTTGGGTTCGGAATGTACCCGACCCCTCTAAAGAGGAATCTTTAAATCCGAGTTCTGCAGTGTTTTATCTAGAAACTCCAATAAATTCGTCAAACGCTGCTCTGGGTCCAGGCTTAATAGAACAGCCTTGGCACCACAGTAAGTGGACATGGTCATATATTAATTATTTCTGGGTGTTGTCCGAGGCCTGTCGCCTCGATGCAAACCCACTTGGTCTTTGTGTATTATCGGGTAGGATGGGGTTCAATCTGCTTGCAAGGATTTTGCTTATATATTTCAGATCGTGTTTAATAGAGAAATTGGACGGTAGCTCCACATTGATGGGGGTCTCTTCCCTCTTTGTGGATGATGGCTACATTTGCGGTAGTCTTGACGCGGGGATGGATTGCCTTCCTGAAGTGTTAAACATTTCCAATAAATGGGGAGAGAGAATCGGTAGAAATCTCGTATAATGGACATTGGTAAAACCATCGGGCCTGGATATCTTTAATGTTTTGACCGCCTCTGCTATTCTTTTTTGTGTTATTTTGGTATAATACTAAACTCCTCCTTGATAGTAGTGGTAAGGTGCAGCCGTATAAAATATTTCTTGATTGCCTCAAAACCGGAGGGTTGTGATACCCCTTTTGGGGGTAGTAACGTTTCTTTTAATGGTATATTATTCACTTGAAAAAACGGTGCGGAATTTAGATTGGGTTTGCCTAGTTGGACTGGCGTTATGTGTGGACACCCTTTCAATGCACAACATTGCGTCGTGAATACCTTGCTGCCCTTCAAGCAGAAAAAAGGGGTAATATTGACCACGGTTGTTTAATCTAGCATCATATATACTGAGATTACGCTGCCAAGGCCACGTATTTTTACTTCCTTGATTTGTGTGAACAATTCACTTACTGTTTTAGGTGTTAGGACCTGATTAATTGGTTTATACCTTGACGTTTGGTATGCGGTTATGCGCTTTGGCTAAAGGGTTTAACTAATAACCAAGTAAATATTATTATATTATTGAAGTTTAACTTTACTTTATAATTATACTCTATATGTTGTGTCAATTGAAGTAGCATTGGGCACTCCGGTCTTTTGCGGGCGTTCAATACGTGTAAAACATAACCCCTCCCCTGCACGTGAGTTTTTCTGGTTTTTTTTGTCATTTGGTTCTGGAAACCGGAGTAGGATCGCCCGTTCAAATGATGGCCGCGGCTAACAAGAACAAAACTAGTGCTATAACACAGTCTACACGCTCTCCTTTTGAGATTAAGGACATCGTATCCCCTAACTTTCCCAAGGTTGTGTCCGCAGATAAATCCCCAGCACAGTGTCACAGTCTGGTGGAAAGGATTTTGGTCACATACAGTGGGGCTTATTTGTAAACGTGCCACGACGCCGATCCAGCACTACCCGCCTCACGGAAAGCCCATATTTTTAATGGTTTTATTCACACGGAAAGACCCATTAAAGTCAATGAGGCTGTTTGTGCGATAGTGTCGGATCAGCACTGTCACTGCTCATAGATAAGCCCCATTGGCTCTTTAATCGGAAACACCACCATTTCTGTTTTGGAAAAGATTCATGAGATAGTGTTTCAATTGATATGTTAAAAACTTTTTTTTGGGACCACTTGATTTTCTAAAAATCCCAAGGTTCAGCAAAGTATGCGGCTGCTCCTCCTCTCTTACCGTGCACCCCAAAACTGGAACCGGTGCTCCTCCTTCTCTTTACCGTGCACCCCAAAACTGGAACTATCTAACGGAGACTCTCACAAACCAAACCCCCCCTCCCCTCCCCATCTCTCTGGGACACCTCTGGGAGATCTGCCTGGCTACAGGTCTGTGTGGTTCTGGTTACCTGTGAGGGTCCAGGAGAGATGAGGCTTTCCGCGAGTTATGGGGAACAGAACAGTCTTTTGGTGATCCTCAAGTTCTCTTCATCGGTGTCAGCGCCCTCCAGATCACAGTACGGTTCCAGCAGAGCTGGAGGAAGTCCCACCAAGACAGTCTTTTCTCCCAATACCTCTGACCAAAGTCTGCGACTTAGGTAAAAGTATATATAAAAAGGGTCTTTGTTGGTGCAGCCACTGCAGGGGTTATCACAGCGTTTGCATCATAGTGGAGCAATGGGTCCCAGACCCCTGGATGGTGCTGGTCAGCAGGTAATATGAGGCCTTGTGCTCTGCCACAGATCTTGAGGCTCACTCAGCCCAGGAGGGATGAAGGCACGTCTCACTCCCTGCTGGGGAGGAACTTGAATGACTATCTCCCCCAGAGGGGCTGAGCTCTACTCATATTTTGAGCACTTTTCTCCGTAAACTCAGAGGGGGAGGGCACAGGATCTACACCATGATTGGCTGAACCAGACTCCTGTTCACCTCCACCCAGTCACTCAGAGATTGGCAGCATGATGAGGGGGGTAAACCCACAGGATAGCCTTGCCACTGTCGTAGCATCGGACTTACGTGACACTTATAAAAGAAATAGTGGGTTTGTAACTTTAAGGTATGGGATAAAAAGTGTTTATTTCAGAGCAGTTCAAATTATTTTTATTGTGCGGTGTACCGATGAAAGCTGCAGACCAAGCAATATCCTACATGTGTTTTTTTTAAAATATAAATCAGTTCTGTACTATGAGAAAATACTTGTAGCATTTTTTTTTAAACAACTCTAAATTGCACTTTTAATGTATTTAATGTAACAAGCCTTTTTGTTTCTATAGCAACCATTTACAATGTCATCCCCTTCTCTAAAACAGACTCTGGGCCCCACCACTTTTTGAGCCCTGCCCTCTTCTAGTAGTGCCACCTGTATGCTAGTGACTGCCTGGTCACAATGACCTTCCCCACCGAATTTGCATCTTTGGTCCTTTCTGCTGCACTGACAGCCATTAGTGAGCCCCCGAGCTGAATCTTCACCGAGTGGATCACAGGAGAATGGATTTTTTTTAAATGGTAGCTTGGACTGCTGCTTTAACATGGGACCCTCCTTTATATTCCGCGCAATGCAACTACCAAATCATTCCTGAATGGTTGTTAATGGTATAAAATGTATTTATTTAAACCATCTAGACACCCACAATAAAGCATTCATTCCTAATCTACGCATCTTTTTGCCACTATCTGTGAAGGCACATTATATGCTGCATTGTTTTTTTTTCTATACTGCAGAATGTTTCAAAACACCTGCTTATCACTTGGTAGAAACCCACAGTTTTTACTTTTGAGATGCGTTTATTTATTTTGCGGCCGGATTCCTCTGCACGCTACTGGTTCAAATTCCATTTTTAGAGGGTCCGTTAGATTGACTAGGGACCCTACGTCCCCCCAGTTTTCATAGGGCCATTAACAGTCAGGTATTACGGATATCCTGCGTCAGCACAGGTGGCAAAACTCAAGTCTGACTGAGCCACATGTGCTGAGCCAGAAGAGGATCCTTTGAAAAACTGAACTGTTTTGGGTGGCCCCTTGAGGTTTGGAGTGCGAGAGGAGAGAGAGAGTGAGAGTGGAGAGTGAGTGAGAGAGTGAGAGAGAGACAGAGACAGGAGAGAGACAGATGGAGGACACGAGGACAGAGCGAGACCAGACAGACAGAGACAGAAGGACTGAGAGACAGAGGAGACAGAGACAGGGACAGAGAGAGGACCGCGACAGGACTAGGAAAAAACTCAAAGCCATTTTATCTTTTACTTCTCCTTATTACGGTATAAAAGGGGGAAACAGTTAGCCACTGACTGCGCTGTATCTTATTGAGAAAACGTGTGGATGTGCCCCTCCCTCAAGGAAAATAGGAAGCGGCACTCAAGCTCCGAACAACTCCTTAGAATACAGAAATTAAAGCTCTTGTAGGAAAAAAAAAACCCTGCTGGGTACCATGCAGGGGGAATTAGAGGAATATATCCCCAAATAAAGATTTTTTTGACAGTGATATCAGGAAGAGGAGATGTGTGATATGATCTTGCAGAATTTCGCACTAAAGATAAGGAAGAGGCTCTAAGCGTTTGTGTTTTCCCAGCTACAAAGGCAAAACTAATTAAACCTCGCAGGGTTTCCCGAATCAGCAAAATATGTGGAAAAGTCTTTTGGAGGAGGAAGTTTGACAAGAAATAATTAATATTTCATAGGACTTTAGGATTGTATCACTGGATGTATTGGACACACCATAAGATGAAATGAAACATAAAAAGAAAAATTCAAAAAAGAAAATGAAACAATAAAAAGAAAATCTCACACCAGAGATACATTAACCCTACACAGAAACGAACCACAGTACATTGCACCATACACAGACAAACGCACACCAGAGATTACATGCACCATACACGACCAACGCACACCCAGATACATGCACACACACAGACACACAAGAACCAGATAAAGAAAAACTGACACCGAAAAAAAGAAAAAAGAGAAATGAAAAATAAAAATTGAAAAAAGCAAAACAGATACAGGCACCAGACACAAGACACCAAGATACATGACACCCATCCACAGACACACGCACACCAGGATCACCCATGAACCATACAAAGAAAAAAGCAAACAAGATAATCAATGACACCATAAACAGACACACGCACACCAGATACATGCACCATACAAAGAAACACGCACACCAGATACATGCACCATACACAGGGGACCAAACGCCCACCAGATACATGCACCCATCCCAGACACCACGAAAAAACAGAAATGACAAAATAAACGAGAAAATTCGCAAACCAGATACATGCAACCTTAACAGGACACACGCACAGGATACATGCAAAACCAGATATACGAGCAGAGACACACGCACACAGATACATTGCACCCTACGAACACCCGAAGTCCACACCCGAAAACACCAGATACATGGCACCATTACACAGTCAACCAAACACAAGTGTCCTGGATGAAAGAAGGCAAGGTATGCACCATGGGCTGAAGAAATCTGTCAACGTATTTGGAGACACCATCTCCCAAAGATCCAATACTCGCAACGATAGGACGCCCAGGGGGGTCCTCGAGGGATTTATGGATCTTTGGGAGATGGTGAAAAACCGGTATCACTGGATGTAAACAATTCAGAAAATGTCTTTCTTTAGCAGTCAATACATATAAAACATCTCCCAATGCCAACAGATCTTGTAAATCTTTGATATAATCATTAGTTGGATCAGTCTTCAGTCTCAAATAGAAATCACCATCACTAAGTAACCTTAGTGCTTCTTGTCTATATTTAAGGGCAGACTGAACCACTATGGCACCCCCCTTATCAGCCTTTTTTATGACGATAGATTTGTCATTTTTTAAGATATCAAGATCATTTCTCTCCTCTCTGGAAAGATTATCAAATTTAGGCGATGAAAAAAAGAAGCCCTCGGCCAAAATTCTAAGATCCCTCTCTACCAACCTTTCAAAGGTTGATATACTGGGACCCTTAGGATTATGGGGGATGAATAAAGATTTCCTCTTTAAACCAGAGTCTACATGACCAAAGAAAGGGGTGTCGATAGGGTCATCTGTACAGCTCTCTTGAAATAGGGATTTCATTTCAAGACCAAAAACATCCTCCTTAAAGGAACATACATCATGATTAGTCGGTTCAACATGAACATTGATATCTGTACACACATCAGTATTATCTTTTTTAATAAACAATTTTTTGAGAGCTAACTTCCTGGTGTATTTTTGGAGGTCTATGATCGTAGAAAACAAGTTAAAGTTCTCTTGAGGAGCAAAATTGAGGCCTTTATTCAGCAGCAGTATTTGTTGTAAAGTAAGAGGGGTATCTGAAATGTTAATGACATTATTCCTAGATGTATCTAAAAATATTTCTTCCTCTTGCTGTCTGATCCTGTGATTTTCCCTGTTTTTCTTCCCCCTTCTGCTCCTCTTCTGTTTTTTGACGGTGGGTTTGTGGTATTAGTAGTGGGCCTAGAAGGATCTTCTCGGGTACTAGTCATATAACTTTTATTGAAAAAGCCACGCTCAGAATCTTTGTGGTCTTGATGTCCATGTTTATAAAAGGACACAGATGGTCTATCTGTCGTGTCGGATGAGTCCGTATCAAAACTTGACCTCCTGTCTGAATGTGGCGATTTGAGAATGGATTTGGTATTGGGCCTTTGTTCAATGTTGCCCCCATCATGTGCCCATTTATTAGGTGTGGAGTGGGTGGGGTTTCTAGATCTATAGGCTTCATGATTGGAAACAGGTCTCTCCCAGAAGTAGACCTGATTCCTTTCATAATCCCCTCTGTCTCTTGAGAATTTCTCTTGTTTTTTCAGTATTACCCCTGTAGCCAGGTCACCTGTTTCCCCCTTCGACCTCCTAGGGAGCCTCCGTGGCCAGGAGAGATGCCGGGTGCTGCCGGAGGCCAGCGGCAGACCCGACGGCCATCTCAAGGGTGGGGGCCGTTGCAGGGAGCGGTGCTCTGTCTCCGCGAGCGGGCCGGTTGCCGGGGACGCGATCGGGCCGTTGCTAAGGCCGCGGTCGCGTCTCTAAGGTCCCGGCGGCCGGCGAAGAGAGCGCCGCCATTACTCCACCACTCGCGCATGCGCAGTGATCGCGCGAGTGTAGGAGCCAGCCAGGAGAGTCGCGCGAGAGGTAGGGAGAGATTGCGGCGGCCATTAGGGGTTAGTGCAGGTGTAGGAAAGGCACGCACGCGGCCCCAATGTTATTACAGGCGCCCAGGGACTACAATTCCCATAGTGCTTAGCGAGGGAGGCACCAGGTGCCTCAAAGGAGCCAATAGGGCTGCAGGACGGTCAGGAGAGCAAGTGGATACATTTCGCGGGCAGAGAGCCTGCGAGTCAGTCAGAGTCAGGAGCCCAAGGAAGGAGGTAGGGTGCAGGAGCCGGGGACTCCCTGCACTAGGCCAGCGGCCCTAAGGTCCAAGTTAGCCCTTATTCCCCCAGGTTAGTGAGTGTTGCCAGGGATAGTCTCAGAGAGGGACCCTGTCACTCATGGTAGTTAGAGCTGAGGGATAGTAAGGGACAAGGGGGGCCGAGTGTTAGTCTGCAGAGCGTTGCGGCAGGCGTTTAGGTGAAGTAAGTGGCATGAGACTACTGGGGGGTTCATAGCGGTAACCAGTCCGGGGAGCCATAGCCCAGGGTCCGTGTTGCAAGTGGCGAGGCACTGGGGGGGTTCATAGCGGTAACCAATCCGGGGAGCCATTGCCCAGGGCGGCGTTGCGCGTAGTACGAGGCAACTGGGGGGGTTCATAGCGGTAACCAATCCGGGGAGCCATGGCCCAGGGCCCGTATTATGAGTAGGGTGGGTACAAGACCTACCTATATAGGATAGGCAACCCCGAATGCCCTAGGAGTTGACCCTTAAGCCACTTAAGGATGCTGTGTTATAGGGACGCCTATAGTGCAGTGTGTGTCATGTTGCTATTGTGTTAGTGAGGGACTCAGCGGATGCTGCGGTTCCAGTGAAGGAGTTCGGATCCACGTTGGGGTCCACAGAGAATATCGCCAGGATAGGATCAGACGGATTCATGACGCGTCTGACCCTTTGTGAAGCGTTGCTGATCCGAGCACTGGAGTGCTCGGCATGTATCTACAGTTCTAAGTGCACCACCGGGCCCTTAGCTTAATAGTGACTGCGCAGTCACCCATTGACTCTCTGCAAGAGTGCGGGACATTGGGTGGGGTTCTTTGGACACTGGGTGGGATCACCTAGTGTTGGGGAATCGTCCTGCGAGACGTCACGGTTAGTGTCTCCTCCTGAGAGGGACACAGGTTATGTTATGAATGTGATGTGTCGTATTACATGTTAGTAAATTCGCTAGTTATTATACCCCATTGTGTATGTGATCATTGTGTTTGTCCTGCGAGGATCCACTCCCCCTCTGGTGGGAGCCATCGCAGGTGGAGGCGCTGCATCGTGTAAGTGAATACCGATAGTGTTGGGTTATACCCCAGGTTCCCCGTGGCGGAAGCTCAGCCCTCCTGTGAGCCAACAGGTAACGCACCACATTCGAGTAACATTGTATGTTCCTACACCTCCACAGTATAATCTGCGATTGGGGGGGGGGGGAAACCCGTTACACCCCCTTCTCCATCTTTTCTATATTTTGTAACAGGATTTTATCATTGTGTGGGAATTGCTCCATTGTACAAAATTTATTAAGCTCTTTTTTAAGGGTATTGATCTCTTTTGCCAAAGTTGCCTTTTCACTTATTTTTGTATTTATGATAAGTTTCATTAGTTTTTTTGAACTCTCATCCAGTATTTTTCTCCAATGGAGTTCAAATTCCTTATTAGTGAATCCAAAAGAAGGCATCTTTTTCATGCGGAGACCCCTTGGGATACGTTTGACTCTAATATAATTTTCGAAAGTGGTTATATCCCAAAAGAGTCTAATATCTTGTGTTAGTAAACGTTCTAGTCTGACAAAATGGTCAATCAGATCTGAAGGGCTCTCGCAAATAATATTTTCTATATCTTCATCAAATACCCTTTTAGCTTTTTTAACTCTCTCCAAGTTATTTTCACAGTCCTGAACAAATGTAGTTAAAGTAACAGTCTCTATATCTTCATCCTCGTCCATTTCAGCAGAAGGTATAATTCTCAACAATAGTAACAAATATTTATTTAATGAATTGAAAAAATATATAAGAAAAAATTACTTAATAAAAAAAGTGTGTCACTAATCACCACCAGCCTTGCTGCAGTACAAAAAAACTCTCAGTTAAACATCAATTGATATATCATATAATGATTTTCTTTCCATCTTGAGAGGTCTCTGTGCAGCCTGAGTATATCATAATATATGAAACCAGGTAACCAAGAGGTTAACTATCCAGGCGCTTCCAAGAGTCTATAGAAGACAGCTGCATCCTGATAATAGGTAAATGTAATGCTGACCAGATCCCAAAACAACCGATTAACACAGTCTTAGCAATAAACAAATAGCTCTCCTTAGAGCACCAGTGAAATTGTAATTGTAGACTCACGGTTCTGAAAAGTGATGGGAGGCCAGTAGTAAGAATAAACAGCAGCACCGGCAATCTGAGAACCGGTTGCAAACTTGGCTCTGCTCGCATCAGATGTATCCCTCTATGTCCTGGAATGACAGGAACAGCAGCCGTCCGGCGCGCAGAACAAAATGAAACCGCAGCAGGCAATGGTGATGAAGCACACGATTTATTCAAACATCAGGGTAAAAGAGTCTGGCGGATCCTCTTACGCGTTTCAGCCCGTGGGGCCTTTTTCAAAGAGTGATCCACCAGTGCACAAGCTGCCCTAATATGAGATGTCTGATCTAAAACACCTGCGACCAAACAATGATCAGCAGGTGCCTCAACAAACACGTCACACAGGGAATACAATAACAAGACATAAAAGGGTTAAAAAACACACACAAATTGCAGAAATATGGCATAGGTTAAATGAGTACAAATAGAAATATGCATACTAAACCTACTAACACTCTGCAACTAATATACAAAATAAAAACAATGTGGCATATCCAGACTCACTAAGAGAATACACACAGTGCAACCCAAAGATAGACATAAAATTATATCTTTTATCAATTGCAATAGCAGCTATGTTATATATGTCATCATATGTGGGTGCAAGAAGAGATATGTCGGTCGCACTATTAGGCCACTTAAAGTGCGCATTTCTGAACATGCGAGGCTAATTCGGAAAAAAGATATCACACATCCAGTGCCTAGGCACTTTTCTGAGTGCCCACAAGGAGGTATATCTAACTTTAAATTCATTGGCATTGAACATGTCCCCGTTAACATTAGAGGTGGAGATAGAATTCAACTTCTCAATAGGAGAGAAATGTATTGGATTTTCTCTCTCCATACATTGTATCCAAATGGTTTAAACGTGGACTGGGAATTGCAACACTTTTTGTAGTATAACCTTTTATGACTTCTTGATTATATCATTTTTTATATCGTTTTGATTATGTTATCCTCCCCTCCCCCCCCCCTTTTTCTTCATTTATTTCTAATTAGGTTTTTATATACTTTATTATATTTATTTACATCTGTTTCATCCTCTGTCCTATATTTATTGCAGCAAATATCATATAGTTTTGCATTCGTTTTGATTTACTTATTTATTGAGTCTGGATATGCCACATTGTTTTTATTTTGTATATTAGTTGCAGAGTGCCGGAGTAGCCAGGGTACGGCGGACGGGCGGGGGGGGGGGGGGGGAGTCCATTATCTCCTTGTCCCCCCCGCCCTTTATTTCCTGCCCATTTCTCCCTCCTCCTACTCCTACACACACACACACACACACACACACACACATTACACTTTCAGCTGTACACACACACACACACACACACACACACACATTACACTTTCAGCTGTACACACACACACACACACACAAGTCCATTGCAAATGGCAAAAATCCACAATGGAAATAGTTTCCATTGGTAGCTTTCAAATCCTAAGATGTGATAAAGACCAAGTATAGCAAGAACAATCAGGCCTGGAAGGGGTTAAAACTCACGTCACTCCCGCCCCTGGTCTGTGCCGTGTCCGGGACGGCCGTGGCACCGCTGGAGGGACTCCCTGCGGCGGCGGCGGCAGCTTCTTGCAGGAGGGTCTCGGTGTCTCCGTGGATGATACGGTGTGCGGCCTCAATGTGCCTCCGCTGGGACTTTCTCACTGCGCGGAGTCAGAGAGAGGAGCGGTCACTGCGCAGACAAGCACGCGTCACCCAGGGCCGCAGAGGCGACCCTCTGGCACACAAGGGGTCAACCAACGCAACACTCGCAGATACATGGAACATGCTATTCTGCTATTTCTTTGCTTCCCAATTATTATATAAATATTGTAAACTAGCTGAGAGACCCGGCGTTGCCCGGGATGTAATGTTTCCGCTCCTCTCTCTCTCCTCCCCCCTCTCTCTCTTCCCGTGTGTGTGTGTGTGTGTGTGTGTGTGTGTGTGTGTGTGTATGTGTGCACGTGCGTCAGTCAGTGTGTGTGTGTGTGTGTGTGTCAGTCCGTGTGTGTGTGTGCGTGCGGCTGTCAGGGGTTGTGTGCGTGCGGCTGTCAGGGTGTGCGTTTTTTGTGTTTTAAAGTGGCGTGGTAGGCAGAAATATATATATATTTCACATACACTTAATGCAGGGGTCTCAAACTCAGTCCTCAAGGGCCACTTAAGTGTATGTGAAATATATATATATATATAGCACTGTTTCCCCCACCCTCTGGGAGATACACAGCCTCTGCTACCTGTGTGTGATGCGGATACCTGTTAGGATCAGGAGAGCTGAGTGGGATCTGCGATGTTATGGAGATCAGGACAGGCTTAGGTTCGTTCTCTTGGTGTTCAGCGCCTCCAGCCGTAGTGGGTTCCAAGTTCCAAGTGACCAGAAGTCAGCACCCACTATTGCATACTTCTCCCTCCTGCCCAAGGACTGATACTTAGACAGGAGTGTCATAACAAGGGTGTTTATTGTATGGCTGGCATCCACTGCAGATCTTCCTCACAGCGATACAGAGTCTCAGAGGTCCCAGACCACTGGATGGTGATGGCCCCTGGTCTTACAGGGCCTCTGTGGCTGAATCTGATGTTCCCCCAGCCAAAGGCTGAGGGTCAGCACGCTCATCCCACCATGGAAGAGACTGACCATTCTGCTACCTCTCTCCTTCAGAGCAGGAACAGGACTGAACTAAATTGGTCACACCCTCCTAGGAGGATCAAGAAGGGGCGAGCTCATGGTCTATACCTATACCAGATAGGCTTACACAGGCCATGAGTCACCACATTACGTCTATCACTCATAAGAGGGGCATGAGGGGGCTCAAGAGCCCGTAGATTTAACCTGTTACTGCCTGCAGCTAGCAGGACTCACATAACAGGGACGGGAAAGACAGGTAGAAAAGACATACCCTGTTACATATATATGTAGCATTTGCTCCCTCCCCCCTACGGGAGATCATGTAGCTACCTTGTGTATTCTGGTGGTGGTGCATTCATGTTGGTGTGACAGTAGGCCTGAGGGCTCTGCGATGTTGTGGGGAGACATCAGGTCAGTCTTTCCGCTGGTTGTTCTTCCTTCAGCGCAGCGCCTCCATCCCATGAGGATCATGGGATGGCCAGGATGGTCCTCACAGGCAACTCTTTCTCTGGTCTCAGAATCAGACATCACACCATGGGCAGTATAATGGATCTTTATTTGGTTCACTCAGCTCCACAGCATGTACATTGCCTGGAGCAGACCCACAGGGCTTGAGGCCCCGCAGGCCCCTCCTCAGCTCCCTCACCCCCTAACAGAGTTCCCCACTCCTACCCAGGAGAAGCGTTGACATGCTTGTCACGATGACATCAACTTTTAGCAACACATTTATATTTCTGGGTACTTGATTGAACAGAACAAGTTGCAAAATAAATTGTGATTTATTTCCTAATAAACACACGACATCTGCAGAATTCACTTAAAACAACACTCACTGGGATAAGGAAATGAAAGAAATTGTCCTTGGAACAAAAGAAATTGTCCTTTGCTTGCCAGTGCAAGAAATGCAGCCTTGGTTTGAAAAGTCCTGTGGTTATGTGGTTGTTAACCCCTTTACTCCTGGACTGGTTGTTGCTGTACTGGAACAAAGTCTTGCATCTTTACATCATGGATTAAAATTCAAGAATCACACTGGGAAATACCTGAGGAGCCACAGTTATAGACTGGCCAAAGCTATCTTTAACATGTGGATCCAATCCCCTCGTGGGAACAAAAAAAACCACGAATAGCCAAGTGACCCACAATTCATAAGACCGGTCAAAAGGGCTGTCCGGTGGGCAGGGCGCATGTGTCAGGTTGACGCCCATGCCACTTAGCATACCTGGGCTACACCCATTTCTTGGGGCCACTGTGTCTTGTCTCTGTCTTAAAGGTGTCAATAGGCTGACATCTGCTGTGCATCAGTATGCCATTATTGTATACATTATGGGTCTCTGGGTCTTTTCATAATTGACACTCTTTTAGACACGGGGACTCTAAATCTGTGGGAGCCTTTTGAGGCTCCATCATAAAAATAATTACAACCCTTTGAGGCTTGGTCATAAAAATACCGAAGCTCATTAACCCATATCACAGCTGGAGGTCCAAGTAATTCCTGCTTAGACTTACAAAAAAATACATCCTGCCTTACATTTAAGATCTGCTATCATGTGTTGGTTAGAGGGTATGGCAAGCAATGCATCTTGTCTTTTACCCTCGCAGACAGGGAATGGCCTGCAAATGGGGAATAAAAATGGCGGGGACAGGGCAACAACAGTAATGCATGGCAAATCAGGTATTAACCCTTTCCTCCCCGTCACAATGCTCCATGCAGGGAGAGGAACACAGAACTCCCTCAGAACCAATTAACTCTACATTTAGAGGAAACCCTACCAGGCCTCCTACCAGGCTAATCCTGAACTGTGTTAATTAACATGGCTAGTCCATGAAGCAATTACTCCCAACACTGCCCGCTCTTTACTGAGACTTATGACACTGGGGAGGGCTAGAGAAATTAGTGGGGCGCCTTGGCTACATATATTATATATATGTAGCACATGTACCCCCACCCTCTAGGAGATAAGTGTTGTGGTTACAGGTGTTGTGGTGCGGCATACCTGTGAGGGTTCAGGAGAGCTGAGTTGTCTGCGGTGATATGGAGACCAGGACAGGACTTTGATGATCACTGACGTTCCTCACTCGGTGCTTAGCGCCTCCAGCTGTAGTGGGCTCCATGGTGCCCAGAGATCAGTCCCCACTAAAGCAAACTTCTTTCCTTCTGCCCAGGGACTGACACTCAGACAGAAGTATAATGAAAGCAAAGGGGTCTTTATTCAGCAGTCACTGCAGATATTCCTTACAGCGGTGCATAGGTCTCAGAGTATCCCAGGCCTCAGGATGGTGCTGGCCCTCATAGTGTGGAGCCTTAGATCTTCCTGAGCTAGCCAGCTATGAGGGCCTGGATGACCTCTCTTCCCCACAGGGAGAAGAGACAGGCCCCACACCTCCACTCGGTTGGAAGGGCAGAAGAGAACTGTACCTATACCTGATAGGCTATACACAGGCCATGAGTCACCACCACACTTCTGTCACTCAGAGAGGAGCATGAGGGGGTCAAAAGCCCACAGAACAGCCTGTCACAGCCTAGACTGCTAAGGACTTACGTGACAGGGGGAAGAGACAGGCAGAGTAGACTAACCATGTTACATATATAATATATATATACATATATATATATATATATATAATATATATATATATATATATATATACTATAAATCATATATGCAAGAGAAAGAAAAAAGAAAAGGGTCAGGAGCAGGTCTAGCAGGCAGGATCCCCTGGTTTGTCCCCTCTCTGGGTCACATTACCATGCTCTAGCATCTCTCCTTGTTTCCCCCTTCATGCACCGACCACATTGTACCTGACCATAGGTGACGTATCACTCTTTTCAGCTATAGGCTTATATGTGCTTTGCAGGCTGTATATTGTGTATCTCTGCTGTTACTCACTTGCTACTCTTTGTCGATTTAGACAAACCCTATATTGCAGGGGATAGTAGGCATATTTGATTTTTTGCAGATGATCACATAGCCCTAGCCGTGACTATTTAGTCTTTTGGGTGTCACACCTGGTTTACCTTGTCAAGTATTTCAGAACACTATCTGAGTGTATTTTGGGCATTTGTGGAGGATGTGTCTAGCTTTGTAATGAACAGGGGATCCATGCTGTATTTTAACCATTTCTGTGCTTTGTTTTAACCATTTTTTGTTCTGTGACAATACATTAATAAACATTATGTGATTTGTACTAATACACATACTAGAGTGCTTTTTTAGGGCCTTCTTTTCTCTCTCATATATATATATATGTATATGTATAGCCATGCATAATAATGGTATACTACTTTCCTCTCTGTTGGCAGTAAGTCCTGATAAGTACAGGTATGCCAGCAGTAGTTATGGAGGTTTTCCCTCACACCCTGGTGAGGTGCCCTGTGTATGGAGGGGAGTGGCTGTATGCTCTGAGTCCCTGGATAGTGACATCAGAGATGCGCCTGCCTCCTGAAGTATATAAGGCACAACACTGTCAGTTAATGTTGTGTTGACCAGCAGTTGTGTGAAGTAGCTGGTAAAGTGTATGCTCCTGCATAAGGGATTGTAGGAACACTTTGTGACCCTAGTGCAGTAACTAGCGGTACAGGTTGACCAATCAAGTCTGTCTAAGCCACTCTGTGTCCAGGGACCTGGCACAGGGGTGATCTCCCTAGGAGAAGAGGGAATCCCACTTCAATACGGGAGGGCGTACCTGGCAAAGGGACAGCACGAAGAGATGTGCGGCTAGAGCCGGCAGCTGCATGGGGCAGTCTGCTACATCCCATACTACAATAAAGATGGCCTTGTTAAAGAAACCCCCACTGAGTGAGTGTGAGATTACTCAACAGTGGCAGTCACCACCGAGAAGGAGTTCCTCACCAGGACCATCTCCCTGCGGAAGCATAGATCCTGATGAGGTGGAGGCGCTGCACATGATGTAAGTTGGACTCGCACCCACTACCTCAGCTACCTGTCCTGATGACATCCCATCAAGCGGGAGACTCAGGAGTCCTGTTACTTGCAGGTGCACCACCATACACGATCACGTAATGGGGACCGGTTAGACCACACGGGCAAATGTGAGATTGGGTGGGTCAGACAAGGGGGTCCACCCGTTACATATGTATATACTGTACTATTAGCCACAGAATGGTATCGTCTATTCATTTTGATTATTAAGCTCGGCTAACATGGTACAGATACATCTATATAAATATATACTTGTAACCCTTTTTCTGAACCCTCCCAAAGGAACTACTGGTCACTGTATAACACCTGCGGCTCCAGGAGATATGAGCCTCCGCTAGCTCTGAGCCTGGGGTAACACTTATACACTTACTTAGCGCAGCGCCTCCACTTACCCAGGATCCCCGTGATGTGAGATTCCCCTGGGCAAGAAATACATACACACACATGTAATGCAACCAACTTTACTGTATTAACGATAATGCAGAGTAACCTTATCACTCTATAATGCAACATGTAACCTTAGTGGCTCGGCCACTCTCATCAGGAGCAACGCCTCCGTCCCCTCACCGCGTGCCCCACACACCGTACCCATATATATTAAAGTGATGGTATAGGCTCAGTTCTTTAACCACTCGCTCAGTGTCTCTAAAGAGTTTAGCCTAAGGCGGGATCAGCCCATGTTGACCGGTGTTGGTGCACTTGATGTTATAGTACCTTCCGGTGCACGGCGGTGACCGGTACCTCTTCGCAAAGGGTCAGATGAATCACAGTCTGCCTCTTGGTCTTAATGTCCAGCTGTTTGGTCCCAGACGACTCGCCAGCAACCTGCTCCGCACGCTTGTTTCTTTGTCCCTAGCTGTCTACACAGTAAGGGTGATGCTCACTACTACTATAGGCCATCCCTGCAGCACAGCAACCTTTGGTGTCTTCAGGGAACACTCCTAGGGGCCTACGGGGTAGCCTATCCTATGCAGGTGGGTCACTGACCCCCTGCACCCACACTACCTCTCCCGTACCCACCCGGGTCCCCTCTGGCTAACTTCTCCCTAACCTCTGCAGCAAACACACTGCACACACACAGTCAACCTGCAGCAACCCACTGCACTCACTCGGTACCTGCAGCAACCCACTGCACTCACTCGGTACCTGCAGCAACAACACACAGCACACGCTGCACACACTGTGCCTACTTGTCAGCGCTCACAGCACTACCAGCCGTGACACTGACAAGCCTGCACCCTCACACACTTAAGGGCAGAGTCCCTAACCTAGGGCCCTCCCTCAGTACCTGCCCACTACCCTGGTGGGGATTGGGGCCTGCCTGGGACTTGGGGATCCTTACCTGGTGCAGGAGCCACTTGCCACTTGCTCCCTACACCCTTCCTCCCCCTTCCTGCTCCCAGCTTCAACTGCCTGCTCCAAAGCCCGTGAAAAGTATCTATATCTCCTTCAGGGAATCCTGGGCCCTCATTGGCCCTTATGAGGCACCTGGTGCCTGCCTCGCTATGCCCCCTGGGAGTTGTAGTCCCGAGGAGGCTGTCTCTGCATTGGGGCCGCGTGCGCACTTGCCCTGCGCATGCGCGAGTCTCCAATGGCCACCGCAACCTCGTCTGGGCTGTCCCTGCACTCGCGCGAGTCTCTAAGGGCTGCCTTAACTCCCTGACTCTATCTGCGCATGTACGATCCCACGCACACTCGCGCAACGTGTCATGGCGGCCCCCGCTAGCCGGGTGCAAAACCAGAGCTCCAGGGACACCGAGCGCTCCCTGCACTGGCCCCCACCCTCGCGAAGTGCCGGCGGGTCTGTCGCTGCCTCCGGCGGCACCCGCGACCGCTCGGCACTCGTGGAGGGGGGTCAAAGAGTACAAAACAAGACCGGGGCTACATACTGTATGTGTATATATACACGCACACTTACACTCACACTATCTGAAGAAAACCGTATCTCTACTTCATTCTTACTCATGCATATTCATGTTTTCCCGTGCCCTAGCTGTATCTTCTTGTCAGCACTACCCTGTTATCTCCGTTCTGTGGCACAGTGTGGGGGAATGGATGGTCTTTGATGTGTTGAGCAGATTTGGGTTGGTCAATGTAATCCAGGGGGTCAATTGTCCATAGACCCTGTGAAATTCTTGCCCTGCAGCTGTATTTACCTGGGTCTGGATAAGATATGTTAGCTGATCATCTTCAAACTAACCCTATTCTGCATTCAAACTTTAACCCATCTCTTGCTGGTTCAAGCTTGCACAGTTTCGTCATATTACGCAGTCTCTCCTATGGTGGTCTGATTTGGGGGGTTTTACTGTTAAAGTCTAACATAATAACTGATTTAAATCCAGGAGAGCAACATCTTTAAAGAACGAAAGGAAGCCAAACAAGTGACCCTCCGGCGCAGGGAAAATTCCCTCTCTTAGTTATTCCCTTTCATCGTCTTGAAAAGTTATACGGCCCATCATTGGCAAAACGGAGAGGGAGCGGCTCACGAGTAAAGACACTGACTGGCACTGAGCTTAAACAGGGGAGCCTGGTTCAACTCCCGGTGTCGACTCCTTGTGACCTTGGGCAAGTCACTTTATCTCCCTGTGCCTCAGGCACCAAAAACATAGAATGTAAGCTCAACGGGGCAGGGACTGTGCCTGCAAAATGTCTCTGTAAAGCGCTATGTAAAACTAGCAGCGCTATACAAGAACATGCTATTATTATTATAATTATTATTAAAACCACCAAGGGTGGAAAAGCGATTGAGAAAATGCAGAGGTAGAATTGAAGGGTTTTTCAGTGAATGGGGAAGTTGCTCCTCTTTGTGGTCTTCTGTCATATTGTGGGAGATTGAGATAGATATTGAGGTTTATGGTTGTACTTCTACTAGCAATACTATCATTAGGAACTGGTTTGATTACTTTTTATACACAAATGGCAGAGAGGATTAGTGCCCCATCCAGTTTCATTGTTATAATGATCTAATTTGACTAACGAACAACAATTATTAATAACAACCTCCTTATGTCACATATTAAGCTCTTTACGTAATGTTTCAAACACCTCCAGGGTATATCTAATCTCACCGTTTTGTTTCACCAGCGCATAAATAGACATTAAGCGTGAGCAACAGGTTTGGATTATTTAGCATGGATTATTTGGATGGATTTGGTTGAACCTCAGTTTGGTCTCCAAGTCCTGGCGTGGATAGTACTATATAGCAGTGGTTCTCAACTCCAGTCTTCAGAACCCCCAACAGGACAGGTTTTAAGGATATCCCTGCCTCCGCATAAGTGGTTCAGTCAAAATGACTGAGCCACCTGTGCTCAAGCAGGGAAATCCTTAAAACCTGTCCTGTTGGGGTTCTTGAGGACTGGAGTTGGAAGCACCGCTACAGTATATACCCTTGTGCACACTACACACGCACCAGGGTGGAAGCTACAAAAACGATACAATACCAGTGAGGTTTATTTTTGCTGGCAAAGTGGCAGCTGTTAAACCTCTATCTATGTTTGCTCTCAATAGTTTGCTAATCATCCAATAAATCAAGCATGATCTAGGAGTCTGCATCATTTTAATGAGGCAGTTTCCCTGCTGGGACCCTCACAGTGACGTCCAACATAAAAACTCACTTCGGATGAAGCATGATTATGCAGGAAACACTGCGCCACTGAAAGACTCGCACTGGACGTCTTTATATCATGTACATAGCCGGATCAACAGAGATATTTAGCATTTTTTGTATTGCTTTTCATTTTCCATTTTGCTCATATACTTCACTGTGAAAGAACCTGTTATGGATAAATATTGATAAATATTTTCTCCAGGGATAATTGAAGATGGCAACCATTGTGATTTTCTCAAAACTGATGAATAATTCAGCAAAAGCTCAAGCCTGATTAGTACCAAACATGTGATTGCTGCATTTTATCTCAGTTAGGTACAGTATGAAAGTAACATGTATTTTATATACAGTAGTATTTTCTAGTGAACTTTCCACACCTTCCCTTTCCTGTCTCTATACAGAGCTAGTAAACTTACCGTAAACTATAAAGCAAACCGTAAAACCCATTTTATCGCAGTTTTAGTAAATGTGTATTCACAGGACCAGCGACGGTTTTCCAAAATCCGGCGCCCATAGGCACTGGCCAGTGTCGGCCGCCTCCTCGCTGCCGCCCTCCTGCTCCTTTGGAATCCCAGCGTGAGATGACACCGCGCATGTCACCAATGTGACATCGCACGGTGGCGCGTTGCCATGGAACGCGACGTCGCGTAACGCTACGTTGATGACGTCGCGCAGCGTCATTTGACTAATGCAACACAATGTTACCCTCCCATTATTCAGCATGAAATTCTTGGCATGTTCTACATAAAATGTGAGACGAATTAATGGAAAAAGAGCACTCTATCAAAACCCTCTACTGGGTAAGAGAAGTCAACAATCTAAACAAAAAATGTATGTGAAGTGACCACTGCTCAGATGGTGTTTCCCATCACCATCATATGTATGTCTAGAATATCAAACAATCCAAAATCACTAATAAATCGGTATCAAGCCAAAAATGGATTTCTGTTCATCTGTAATGAATATCATGATGTCATCACAGCAAAAAAATGTCAAATGATTAGAGATACCAAAAGGCAGTTTTGACATACAAATAAATAGACAAGATTTGGTACAATCAAAAAATATAATCACTCAATATGTGAAAATAAGCACCAATTGTGATGGTAGGGGGGTAACCAGGCTCTCAAATCAAGGTTAAGCCCGTTTTGGTTACCCCTGATCCGTGTAGAAGGGTCCAAGAGAGTTAGCTCTTCGGCCCAGTAACATTGTATAATTTCAATGTGTTGTATGTAATAAAAATATTTTTGGTGTTTTTCCCTTTCCGGGCATGACAGCAAGCAGGGATTGCTAGGGTATGAGTTTCAAGGGGAGTTTTGCAAAAGAACCGGTGACAGAATGTGCCTAGGAGGTTGGGGTCCCGAGTTTTCGGTTCCCCTATAAATGTATGAAGATTGAAGGAGAGCGCAACTCGATCGATGGTGTATATGAAAAAATATATAAAAAACAATATAGTGCAACAACGTCTCTTTAAAGTATTATCCAATTTCTGAAGACTTCTTTAAAATCAAGACTCACATTTTCTCAGATCATATAAAGCATGTACCCCAAACTCTAGTGGTTGACTGCAGTGGGATGTGGCAGATATCCAACCTCTCTCTGTAGTAAGGTGTCTTGGGGTTCTTCACTTCCAATAGACTTCTTTTATAGTATAGCGTGTCAGAGATCCTTCTCTCTTTGACAAAGCCCAAGCGAAACGCGTTGAATCGTTGATCCTGGGAGTTCTGGAGAGTGAAGGGACTGGCATTGCTGTGCTGATTCCATCTGAGAATTCGCTTCCGCCCTGAGTCCGTGACGTCACCGGAAGTGACGAATGCGGATGCATGCGGTGTACAGCAGATGGGAAGACCAGAATACAACCCTCAACAGCCCTCTCCCATGATATTTTAATCTCTTGAAATGTGAGTGTATCCATTAATTTGCTTATCTGTGCAATACACTTTTATTACGGTATTATACTATTGCGGTATCTCTCTTTTTCACATCCATTGCCATACTGTATGAGGATTTACAACATAGAACAGAAGGGGATTACACTTACCTTACACCCCAACGAAGACCCCACTCAAAGGGTCTCCCGTCAGAGAGAGAAGGATCTCTGACACGCTATACTATAAAAGAAGTATATTGTGAGTGAAACCATTGCAGCATTTACTAGATATAACTTTGTTTCTACTGCTATACTATTACTGGTTTCTTCTCTTTCTTCTTATATACAAATCACGAACGAGCGCTCCTCCCTTACCTAGAAGACAAGAATACTACGACTGGGACAGCGAACAGTCCCATACAAGGGTGTAGAGCAGCTATTACTTCACTTTATATCCCATTGTCACTTGGTTCAAGGTGACAGGTTTTTTCACTTACTGAAGTATTGTATTTCACATTATATGTATAGGTATCACATTTTTGTTTAGATTTGACACAGTTCACTATTATATATATATTTTTAGAAGCGCCCGGTCCACTTTTTCTTTTGTATCCGGGTGTCTTAGGGGTCTGATCACTTTCTGTGACTGGATGTCACTCGGGATAATAGATGAACAACCATGCATGTGAGGGGAAACGAGAAACCAAACATAGTGTGCACTGATAATGCTAAAAGTCTTTCTATTAAAACATAAGGATGTATGCTTACATCAATCAAAATATATCACAGGCACATATAACAAGCGAACTCTGCTTCCAAGTTCTCACCACCGTCATCAGCCCAGATCTCTCAGCGCGTCACTTCCGGTTTCGCGGCGCGCTCAAACTTTCCAGCCAGGGAGGATCTCGGGTGCAGGTAGGTGCTGGTAAGTGATGCCAGCAGGGCACTTGTGTGTCACATTGTGTTTATCACTTTATTATCACTTATCACGTTAAATCACCTTTGGAGCGCTGTTTTAAGGTTTTTTTTTCCTCCTATAAATGTACCCGGGAATCATGCCTGAAGTCAAATTCAGACTCTGTAAGAATGGGGAAGAAAATTTGTTCCTGGTGTAAAGAGCCCAGCCACATGGAGCAGTGTCCCTTCAGGACTTATTCGGATGATGAGGATGATCCCTACGTGGCCCCAGAAAAAGGGCAACAGCCAGATGAATATTTTTTCAATGAGCCAAGGAACTGCAGCAGTAAGCAGTGCTTGTGTGGTCACAAGTAAGGTACAGAAGTTTTACATAGCAAGTGCACATCCAGTATCACTGATGAGAAAGAATGTGTGGACAGTACTGCTGATGTTTCAAAACATACCAAAGCAAAAAAGAAAAAGTCAACAGAGACGCCTGTGAGAGCTATAATCTCTGCGAGCAAAGTCTGCCCATCTGTAGGACTACCAGCTGGGGTTCTAGCAAATATAGTGAAAACAGCTGCAACAGCGCCTCCTGAGGTCAGGAAGAAAAATACTCCTGATAGCACCAGAAAGGAGGACAAGATGTGGCGTTCCTGTAATGAACCCTACCCCACGGAAGAGTGGCCCTTCCGGTCCTATGAGGATACGGATAAGGATGAAGATATCTTTTATGGGGAACCCAAACCGAGTCACACCCACAAAACACCCCATGGATGGTGGAGGTGCCTCAGCTCAGTATGCACCGAAAAGACCAATGATGACAAATGTGATCGGCAGGAGCAAGACAGGGAGCATCACATCACTGAATATCTACGCCAGCTAACGCAACTGCAAGAAAAGCCTGTCGGATACAGTGAAACTGCTAAAGTTTCAAATAAAGACGGAGTCGTCCAAAAAAAAAAGGCGGAAAAAGAAAAGAGGCTCTCCACTTACCATGGAAGGATCACACACGGCCGCAGATCCCACAGAGAAAAGGGGGGGCTGAGATGCCCTGCAGCCAAGAACAAATGGAGAATTCGTCCCGCAGATGACAGAGCATCCAGAGGGCCCAAGGCAGAAGTCGTGTACCCCAAAGAAGTGTCTGCCTGGTGCTGATAGTGAGAAACCCTTCAACTATATCAGGGAAGCAGAGCCTGGACCAATAAGCCACGATCCCTTGACCAGCCCCGAAGATGCCCTGCACAATGCCAGGCAGGACTGTGATCTGCTCTATGAACAATTGAAACTGGAGAGGGAAGATAACACTGAGCTACAGAAGAATGTTCTCGCAATGTACTCTGAATCTGGGACGAAATTGTAGGATCTACGGACAGATCTAGATACTGCAAACGCTACTATTACCACCACGGATTAAAAGGAGAGCCAATCTGATAGAATGATTTCTAATCTGAAAAAGAAGTATGAGGAGGCACTGAAAGAGATTAGTCTCTCTCAGCAAGAGGTTCGCAATTGCCATAGAGAGGTGGAAGTCTCTCAGAATGAGTTTCACACTCTCCGCATAGAACTGAATGCCTCACACCAGGAGGCCAACAGTGTCCGGACAGAAGTGGACATATCCCAGAAGCAGGTTCATACTCTCTGCGTAGCACTGGATGCCTCACACCAAGAGATCAGCAGTTGCCGCTCAGAACTGGAAGTCTCTAAAAAGGAACTTCACAGTCTCGCTGAGGAGCTGGACATTTGTCAAAAAGCTATCTACAGTCTTAGTATGGATCTTACAGTTTCTCAGAAGGAGCTTCACACCCTCAACCTAGAGATAGAAGTCTCACGCCAGGAGACTAGGAGTCTCAAATCAGAAGTGCGTAAATGGAAAGAGGACTACAAGGAGGACCTGAATATTACAGAGACTGCAAAAAGAGAAAATACAAGGCTGAAAGCAGAAAATTCTGATTTGACTGACCACGTCAATGAAAAGAATGAAAAGCTGCAGGAGCTATAAAAAATAAAGAAATTATTGGAAGATGAAAAGTTAGAAGCATTGGAGCAATGCACACAAGCAGAACACCTACTGCAGAACCAACTACAAGGTCTGCATACGCACCTACAGAATGCAGAGGAGAAGCAGCGATCCCTGCAGGAAGAAAATCTGCAGACTGCTAACAAAGTTCAAGTGCTGCAGGAACGTCTGATTACCCAGTGTGCCCCCGCAGAGCAAATTGAGGAACTGAAAGCTACCCTGAACATCACCACAGCATCGCTGGAAGCCACGCTTAGAGGTCATGTGACTCGGTACAAGAGGGAGCACAAGAAGGTCCAGAAACTGAGGCAAGCAGCTGCGGCCAGAGCGAAAAAATCCGCAGAGCTCCAAAATACAATGAAGAATGTGTGTTGATGCACACTCAGAGCAAGCTCCAGAAACAGGATTTTCTCGCTTATGAGCTAAACGTCTTAAAAAGGGAGAAAAGCAGCAGAGCAATTCAGAAGTACTACAAAGCTCTTGTCCAAGCATTGGTTGGAAAGAGAAATTTATCTGCGCAAACGCTCTGCAGCGCTCACCATACAGGCTGCCTACAGAGGAATGAAAACTCATTGGCTAAATCGCCAGAATAAAGCAGCCTGCTTTCTCCAATCCATTTGGAGAATGCAACATCAAAGAGAGAATTATGAACATTTGAAGCAGTGTGTAATTTTGCTCCAGTCAAATGTTAGGAAGTGTCTGCAGCAAAGGTGCTACGAAACAATGAAGGGAGCTGCTGGGGTGATTCAATCCAGATATAGGTCCTACATCATAACCAAGCAATCTGTGCATTGCTATAAGCGCACCCGCAATGCCATCTCAGAACTACGATCGGCTTTCCACACAAATCAGGAAAGAAGAACCAAATTACGACTGAGAAGCGCAATACCAATACAGTCATGCTACTGTGGCCCCATGGCCCAAGCCAGAATCCTCACAATGAAAATAGCCGCTAGAAAGATATAGTCTTTGGTTAGATTGAGGCAGAACTGTTTCAGTGTTAACACCTCTACAGGTACAACACTAGGTAACTACCAAACTGAGATGCCACCGGAGTCAATCGGTCTGGCAAAAACTCCGCCCAACTTGAACCACCTGTGAATATGGCTACAGCACCCGATGCAGGTGGTCACCCTAAACTCAGGGAAGAAAGTATCGCCCGACGCAGGGGAAAACTCATGACCAACCGGTCCGAAGAAATACTGTGCGACGAAAAAGTCCTCCTTGAGCGACTGAAGAGTGCTGAGCTCAAGCATTTTCTTGAGGAAACATTGGTGGCCTGGAGAAAGGGCTCCAATCCCAGCGGGACAGAGGGTTCTCTTCCTCCATCCACTCTCATTAGAGCCACAGAGATATCTCGAATGAAAGTGGAAAGATGGGGTTCGGCTGTGGGAGCCCGAGCTTCCCACAAACAGGAGAGGTATGTAACAGGGACTTATCCCTGTTGAAGAAACTGCCTCTAAATCCAGCAGGGAGCTGGTTAATTGCAGCCAGGCAATTGAGCAGACTCCACCTGCCTAATGAGAGCTCTGTGAAAGAGTGTCATGTGAGACACAGGAAAAAGATTTTCCTCAGTACACAAAGGTGCTGACAAGAGGAAAGTGGTCTTGGGTGCACTGAAGAACTGGGCATTGAAAACAAGACAGAAGGGGAACAGACCTCTTTTCCTGGACACAGGACCCAGGAACCTGCCAGAGGCTGGAACCTCCAACACACCAAGACACCTGGAAACCACCGACCTGAAAGGCCATCTGCTTTAAGGTACCGCTGAGACTTTGGGGGTGGTATACTGGTAAGGGGCTTACCCCTCCCCCCCAGTCTTACACATAGGGACTGGAGAGTGAGTTCGCCCTTGCACAGGGATAGGTTTTTGTTGTTTTATGTATATTTTTGTTTGCTGTGATATTTAAAGGAACGGGCAATAAAGCCTTATTTTAATTTGACCCTAAAAACGGTCTCCATTTTGCAAACCTCTGCACACATCTCTTACACAACCCTAACCTGTACATCTATACAGTGGAAGTATAAAAACATATTTACATGCGGTACAAAAAGTACAGCAAAATGTATAATAGACAACACATTTACATCAGTGTATTTACAAATAATAAACGCAGAGTCCAGTATCCCAAAAAATGAACACGCAGATGTAGAGAACATTAAAGCCGCAAAACATGAAAAATCCTTTTTTGTTTTTTAATTCAGTTCTGTAGTATTAATTAATATTCTGCAGTTTTAAAAAACTTTTTTTAATGTACTGATCTTCCTATGAAGCAACCATTTAGAAAATCAAATCCACTTCCTCTTTTGAAACAGGATCTGACACACACCTTTTTTATAATTTAAATATTATTATTTTTTAAAGCTCTGCCCTTTGGCAACAAAGTATCACCACAAATAGAGCTGTTGCTGTGTTCCAAATAGCAGACTGTCTATTACTCTGAAAGCTGTAACAATAATGTGTAATCACTGACTGCCACATAGAGTTAGGCTGCGCTTATAGTGCCGGCAATGTGATGTTGCAGCAAAACAAATGTATTGCCGCTGTCGTGTGCGCCTCTAGTGAAAGCGACGGCTTGGTCGCGATCGCTGGAAGTCATCTCAATTTGATTTTTCCAGGGACCGCAGTGTGACGTCAGCGTCGCTGTTGTGTCGCCGGCGACGGCACTATAAGCGCAGCTTTAGAAGGCAGCCATTATGTTAGTCACACAATCAGGATTTTTACAGATTTATAACAGGAGCACCAAAATAATTGCCAGTTCAGGTAACAATGTAGAATGTTACATTGTCGCAAGCTTTACATATTTAGTAAAGGGTGGGGGAGGGGGGGGTGTTATATTGCTGCTTTAACAGTCCCAATGACAATAAACATGTATTGTTACAAAAAAAGTTATATTTTATAAGAAGCAAGAAAATGCCTTTCCTCATTCAAACCATTGGGGGACACAGAGTCTAACATGTTAATCAAAAAGAATTCCCTGTATTTGAGGAGTTTCTCTGTTCCCCCCTCTGCTACTATAGGTGTTAAACCTGTTCAATAATTTGATATTTTAACTGACTGTGTTTACACTAATCAAAGTGTCCAGCCACCGACGATACCTCTGAATGATGTCTAATAAGGCTTTTGTGTTAACTAATGCGTCTGGTACAAGCTCTCGAAGTCTCAACGACATAGATAATGCCACACAGGCGCTTCAAAAGGTATACTACAAAGTCAGATTAGCAATTAACATGTCTTGATGTTATGATTATATTTTTGGAGTGTACCTAATTTTGTGTATTTGTTTGTATGCTAAAATTGCCTTTATTGGTAATAATTGTGGTTACATCATGATAGTCAGTACAGATTAATTGAAATACTTATTTGGCTTGATACCGATTTATTAGTGATTCCAGCTGCATATTGTTTGATGTTCTAGACATACCTATGATGGTGATTGAATACACCATCTAAGCATTGGTCACTTCATATACAATATATTTTTATTTATATTTTTCACTGTTCTAACCCAAAAGATGGTTGTGATTGGGTGCTCTTTTTCATTCATGTGTCTTCTATTTCTCTCTACCCACAGACTACTTCAATCAGTATGTCTTTTAAGGAAATTCATGCTTTATGCAATGAGAAGGTTGACACATTAGGGATGGGGTGCTCAGCTCCAGTCCTCAAGACCCCCCAACAGATCAGGATTTCAGGATATCCCAGCGTCAGCACAGGTGGTCAAAGACTGAGCCGCTGATTGAGCCACCTGTGCTGAAGCAGGGACTGATTGAGCCACCTGTGCTGAAGCACCCTGCCTTCGTGTATTCACAGGCAGATGTAGACAGACTTGGTATCTGCTTTTCAAACACCTGAATTTATATCTTCAGATAAGGATGACAAACTGTCTTTACCGAAACGTATTCAATATCTGACAAAGAAGATGTTAATTATTCTTTGCATGCGCCCACTTTAATTGAATATCTGAGAGTTAAGAGCATTCCCGGCGGCCCATTTTTTTTGTAGAGATAATTCTAGTTATATACATGATTGGGAACGTCTCCTTAATAAATGCAGCTTAGATTTAATAGTGCTTATTATAGAAAATCTACAAATAGAGGTTTCGAAGATTAGGGAGGACTTATCTGCTTGCAAATCTAAATTACAGGGTACCCTAAATAGCAAAGAATTACAACAGTTAACAAGGGAATTGGATGTGAATATTTCAACACCTAGAAAGGATGTTGAACAGAGGAGGCTACGTAAATATAGAAGGGACAAGAAGCGTAATGAGGGGGGGAGGTGTAAGGGGGCATTTGAACCCCCACCCCCCAAGAATTGCTATTGCACTTACAGTGACCTGCACTCCTCCCCACAGCAATGAAACTGACTGCAAGGGGAGAGATTGGGGCCTTTGTGAGCGCTCCATGGTCATACACCGGGCACAGGTGAGACAAGTGCTACAAAAGCTTAGAGACAACCATCTCTATGCCAAGTTAGAGAAGTGTCAATTTGAGCACAAGAAAATTGCCTTCCTGGGTTATGTCATCTCCTCCAATGTAGAAGAAACAAACCGACTGATGAGCTCAAAGGTGATATACCTAAATGCGTATGCCTACGATGAAGGATTGGAGGTAAGGAGCATCAGAGGGAGAGAATATTGAAGAGTGTGCTGCTGTATGACAGAGAATTGTCCAATGGCCTGGAAATGGACCCGGTTAAGGTGGCATCAGTTCTTGAATGACCTCTACCTATAAGCCTTAAGCCCATACAACGCGTCTTGGGGTTCGCTAATTATTACAGGCGCTATATCCCAAAATTTCTTGTGTGGTAGCTCCTAGCATGATGCTTACCAAAATAGGAGTGGTTCCCTTCAAATGGACTGCCGAAGCCCTAGCAGCCTTCCAGAAATGCAAAACCGTTTTTTCTTCTGTATCTATTCATCCCAATCCAGCCAGGGCTTTTGAACTTGAGGTAAACGCCTCCGATGTGGGGGCGGGAGCTGTTCTCTCTTAACGTGGAGACTTTCAAGAAAGTGTACATCACACGCCTTCTTTTGTTATAATTTTTCGGCTGCGGAGAGAAACTATGACATAGGGAACCGAGAGCTCCTCGCCATCATTTAGAAGGAACTAGTTTACCGATCACAAGTCTCGCCAATCACAAGTCTCGCCGACCACAATAACCTGGAATACATCAAAGGAGCTAGGAGACTTGGGCCACATGGGGTCTTTTCATCACTTGGTTACATTTTATAACCTCCTTTCGTCCAGGCTCAAATAATACTAAGGCTGACGTCTTGTCCAGATAATTCTCTACTGAGAGACCGTCGAGACGATAAGGGCCCCATCATTCCCTCTGCCTATATCATCTCCTCGGTTTCATCTCCCCTGTTAAAGAAGATTCTTCTAGCACAGTCAGAAGTCTCTGCTCAAGCACCGGTACCTCCTTCAAGACTCTATGTACCTCCACACTTCCGCAAAGAGGTTCTATGTTGGGGACATCAGTCCAAGTTCATCGGCCATTCCGGAGTGAAGAAAACATCTGAATATTTTTCACACATACTGGTGGCCAGAGATTCTCAGTGATGTCAAAGAGTTTGTGGCCACCTGTTCTACTTGTGCTCAAACCAAGGTGCCCAGAGCTCTTCCCTGTGGCCTACTCCTACCACTGCCAATCCCTGACGACCTTGAACATTTTGGCATTAGACTTTATTTTCCAGCTATCGCCCTCTCAAGTTATAACTACTATTCTAGCAGTGGTTGATCACTTCACTAAGCAGGCCCATCTCATTCCCTTGAAAAAATTACTCTCCACCTCGAAACTCTCTGCAATTTTCATCTGGGAACTTTTCCGTGTGCACGGAGTACCCTTGGATATCATCTCTGATCGGGAATTAGTTTGTTTCTAAGTTTTGGAGATGGTTGTGTGCAAGAATAGGAATTTTGATACATTTTTCCTCAGCTTTCCATCCACAGGCCTAACAGAATGGACCAACCAGACATTGGAACAGTTCCTTCATTGCTTTGTATCCGAACAGCAAGATAATTGGGCATAACTGCTTCCTTTTGCTGAGTTTGCACGAAACTCCTTAAAACACGAGTCCTCTCAAGAATCCTTATTCTTCTATGCCTATGGGTACCACCATGCCATCCTTCAATCCTGTGTCGTGCCCTCCGGGGTTCCCATGGGGGACCTCAAGCTCCAGGAACTCTAAGACCTCTGAAAATGGGCCACATGCTTCTCACTAAAGCAACCGTACTACAGAAAGCACATGCGGATAAATGCAGGCGAACACCACCTCCATTCAAAGTAGGTGATCGGGTGTGGCTCTCCACCAGAAATATTCACCTCAAGCTGCCCTTGACAAAGATTGGTCCTAAATACATTGGTCCTTACAAAATTCTGAACTGCCTGCTAGCCTAAGGATACCATCTGTTTCCTCAAACCCTACATTCAAAATGAATTATCTTCCCCTCTCTCCCCTCCAAGTTCCCAAAATGGTGGAAGATCAGGAGGAATTTGAGATTCAACGAATTTTGGACTTCCGGAGCTCTTGTGGCAAAGTCCATGCATTACATTGGAAGGGGTATGGCCCAGAGGAAAGATCTTGGGTGGATTCCAAGGACATTCCAAGGACATTCACACCCATTCTATGGTCCAGGGTTTTCACAATTATTTTTCCCCCAAGCCTCAAGCCAGAAATCGCTCCTGATGGGGGGGGGGGGGGGGGGGGGGGGGGGGGAGGGAGGGGTGTACTATGAGCGGTCAGTGCTCACACTGAAGCTCCAACGACCATGTTGTTCCCTGGCATCCTTCCTCACTTCCGCCACTTGGGCCATTAAGAAACTGCAACGGATGATTTCATGTCTTCCTATTGTGACGCGGTACATTTAAACCGCCATTAGATTAGACATACAGTTTATCTGCCTGCAGGAGATACCGACACCCCCTACTGAGGTAAGTACTGTATCTCTGGAAGCAGGTGGTCCCTCTAGCTGAAATTAACACAGTTCAACTCCAGAGATCCCCTGTGTCAAACCGCTAATAAAATAATAATAATAATAAAAAAAATATATATAGAATAAGTTAACTTGAATTGCTACTTTAATAAACCTGGCACACCATCGGTTAATTTTAGTTGTAGGTTTCCTTAAAAATAAATGAATTGTTTTTTTATGGCAGATCAAGACCTGGCCTGTTTCTGTGTTTACCTAGGAATTAGGTCATCTGGGGTCAACTAGAAAAAATAACCCGGTGCCTGTGACTTGATTGTGATAGTGATTTAAATATGTAAATGTGGCTGCTCAAAAAAACTAATGTAAAGAATTTACCTCTCAATTCTATCATAAGCATAGTATGGAAAAAATGTGGGGGCGGTCAATAAGCGATGTGAAAACAATGTGCAAAATAGTGAATTAGGTTAAATACTCTTAAATTGCATAAATTGTGAATAAAATTGACATTTAAACCATGTGCTGTGAATTTTTTTTCTCATACAGCTGCAGGTGCAAACAATGTGCAAAATAGTAGATGAATAAAATACTCTTAAAGTGCATATATTATGGATAAAGTTGACTTTTAAACATTATGCTGTAGAAAATTATTCTCACATGGCTGCATGTAACTTCAGTCTTCCTCCCAGGGTCATAAGAAATAGAACAGAATACCAATGGTGCCGTTCATAAAAGCTTGCGTGTACTGACTAATCTGTGTGGTTGATTTGAAGTGCTGGTTGTTTAAGGTGTGTGCAGTTAGAACCAGAAGCAGTTTGAACAAGGAAGCGGTTAAACAAGGTATAGTTTATTGAAGTACAGTTTACTGTTAGTACTTATAAACTTCATAGTTGCTAGAATGAGCAGGATTGAAAATGCCACTGAATGCACATCTTGCCACATGTATGTGCACTTGGAGCAGCTGTTCCAAGGAGCATACCGGTGTGAGCGGGTGGTCTCTTTAGAATCAGAGATTGCTGATCTGAAGAGGCAACTTGCAATATTGAGGGACATTGGCAATCTTGAAAGGGAATTAGAGCTCACTGAGCAGGCCCTTGCTTCGACTAGTGGTGCAGATGGTGGCGCTGTTAGTGAGGAGCAGGTAGGTAGCTTGGTTGCTGTTAGTGAGGAGCAGGTAGGTAGCTGGGTGACAGTTAGAAGGGGAAGCAGGGGCAATAGGGAGAGGCAGGCCGTTTCTGAGCTGACACATCCCAATTAGCTTTGCCATGTTGAGTGAAGATATTGGGAATGTTGGGGCAGAAATGGCAAGGCTGGGGGAGACTAATTCCTCTAGCAGCCAGGGGAATAGTTCCTCCATCACAGTGGGGACTCAGGATGCTCAGATACAAAGAAAGATTGTGGTGGTAGGGGACTCCATTATTAGGAAGGTAGATAGGGCAATGAACCGAACAGTTTGTGACTCCCGGGTGCTCGGGTTCGGCACATTGCGGATCGGATAGATAGATTGTTGGGGGGGGGGGGGGTCTGGGATTGACCCGTGGTCTTGGTACACGTTGGCACCAATGACAAAGTTAGAGAAAGATGGAGGGTCCTAAAAAATGATTACAGGGATCTACGCCAAAAGCTTAAGGCAAGGACCTCCAAGGTAGCATTTTCTGAAATACTACCAGTGCCATGCGCTACCGTAGGGAGACAGTCAGAGATCAGGGAGGTTAATGCATGGCTAAGAAAGTGGTGCAGGAAGGAGGGGTTTGGGTTTTTAGAGCACTGGGACTCCTTTTCTGA
>CM071570.1:241456861-241512625 GCA_036426205.1 Ascaphus truei | reverse complement strand
AATGACAAAGTTAGAGAAAGATGGAGGGTCCTAAAAAATGATTACAGGGATCTACGCCAAAAGCTTAAGGCAAGGACCTCCAAGGTAGCATTTTCTGAAATACTACCAGTGCCATGCGCTACCGTAGGGAGACAGTCAGAGATCAGGGAGGTTAATGCATGGCTAAGAAAGTGGTGCAGGAAGGAGGGGTTTGGGTTTTTAGAGCACTGGGACTCCTTTTCTGAGCGGTGCCATCTATATTCTAGGGACGGATTACACCTCAATGAAGAAAGATCTTCTGTGCCAGGGGGGAGAATGCTAAAAAGGTTGGAGGAGATTTTAAACTAGGATGGAGGGGGGAGGGGAATGAAACAGATAATGAACTAAATGGAATAGATGAGGATACAAGGTGGTATGGAGGTAGAATGGGGGCAAGTGCAAGTTTGACAAGGAGTGAGACACTCATAGTAAATACAGATAATACTAGAAAACTTCTAAAGACTTAACCAAGTGGGCACAGGCTGAAAAAAAAACTTAAATGCATGTTTGCTAATGCAAGAAGCCTGACAGATAAAATGGGGGAGCTTGAATTAATAGCTGCAAGGGAGCAGTATGATATCATAGGCATTACAGAAACATGGTGGGATGAAACTCATGACTGGACAGTTAATTTAGAGGGTTATTCTCTTTTTCGGAAGGATCGAACAAATAGAAGGGGAGGTGGAGTATGTTTATATGTTAAACCGGATCTAAAATCTATTATTATAAGGGATGATGTCTATGAAGGGAATGATGAAAATGTAGAGTCTTTGTGGATAGAAATTAGCAGTGGAGATAAAAGTATAAAGAAAATGTTTGTGGGAATATGCTATAAACCACCAAATATCTGTGAGATTGAGGAAGCTAAAATACATTTGCAAATGGAGAAGGCATCAAAACTGGGTCATGTTTGCATAATGGGGATTTTAATTATCCAGACATAGACTGGGGCAATGAGATTAGCGTTACAACAAAAGGAAACAGGTTTTTGGGGGTGCTTAAAGACAATTATGTGACCCAAATTATTGAGGAACCAACCAGGAGAGGGGCAGTTCTGGATTTGGTCATATCAAACAATGTAGAAGTAATAACAAATATTCAAGTCCTGGAACATTTGGGTAACAGTGATCATAACATGGTCTCATTTGAAATAAATTATCAAAAAACAGATTACTTGGGTTCAACAAAGACCTTAAACTTTAGAAAGGCAGATTTTAATAAACCGAGGTCTAATCTAGTAGTAATACAATGGGATGATGGTTTTGCAGGGAAAAATATAGAAGATAAATGGGCAGTCTTTAAAACATTGTTAGAAAAGCACACTTATCAGTGTATACCCTTGGGTAATAAGTATAAAAGAAATAAGTCAAAACCAATGTGGCTAAATAAACAGGTAGGGGAGGAAATGGACAAGAAGAGGAAGGTGTTTAGATTCTTTAAGTCAGAAGGGACGGAGACATCGTATCAGAATTATAAGGAATGTAACAAAAATTGCAAAAGGGCAAATCAATTAGCAAAAATGGATAATGAAAAAAGGATTGCAATAGAAAGTAAGGTTAACCCTTAAAAGTTCTTTAAGTACCTTAATAACAAAAAAATGAGAAACGAAAATATAGGACCCTTTCAGTGTGAGATGGGTAGGCAGATTATTGGAGATAAGGAAAAAGCTGAGGTATTAAACAAATTCTTTGCCTCTGTGTTTACCAGGGAAGAATCAAGTTCAATAGTAGTGCCGCAGGAGGAAGCCACAACCTCCATATTTATGAACAATTAGTTAACTGAGGAAGAATTTCATAAGCGACTTGAAAAAATTAAAGTAAATAAGGCACCTGGCCCTGATGGCATACATCCAAGAGTTCTCAAGGAGTTAAGCTCAGTAATAGCAAAACCATTATATTTAATATTCAAGGACTCCATTTCCACAGGCTCAGTACCACAAGATTGGCGTAAAGCAGATGTGGTGCCTATATTTAAAAAGGGAGCTAGATCACAACCGTGAAATTACAGACCTGTAAGCTTGACTTCAATAGTAGGGAAACTACTTGAAGGTTTAATACGGGATAATATTCAGGAATACCTAATGGGAAAAAAATTATTAGTAATAGTCAGCATGGATTTATGAAGGATAGATCTTGCCAAACTAACCTTATTTGTTTCTTTGAGGAGGTAAGTAGGAATTTAGACCAGGGTAATGCAGTTGATGTGGACTACTTAGATTTTGCAAAGGCTTTTGATACGGTTTCACACAAGAGGTTGGTGTACAAAATAAAGAAAATTGGACTCAGTAATAATATATGCACCTGGATTGAAAACTGGTTAAAGGACAGACAACAGAGGGTTGTCATAAATGGAACTTTTTCAGGTTGGGCTAAAGTCGTGAGTGGAGTACCTCAGGGATCGGTACTGGGACCCCTGCTTTTTAACTTGTTTATTAATGACCTTGAGGTTGGGATCGAGAGCAAAGTCTCCATCTTTGCTGATGATACTAAATTGTGTAAGGTAATAGAATCAGAGCAGGATGTAATTTCTCTTCAGAAGGACTTGGAGAAACTGGAAGCGTGGTCAGGTAAATGGCAGGTGAGGTTTAATACAGATAAATGTAAGGTTATGCATTTGGGATGCAAGAATAAAAAGGCGACTTACAAATTAAATGGAGATATATTGGGGGAATCCTTGATGGAGAAGGATTTAGGCGTGCTTGTAGACAGCAGGTTTATCAATAGTGCCCAATGTCATGCAGTAGCTGCAAAGGCAAACAAGATCTTATCTTGCATCAAACGGGTAATGGATGGAAGGGAAGTAAACATAATTTTGCCTCTTTACAAAGCATTAGTAAGACCACACCTTGAATATGGAGTACAATTTTGGGAACCAATCCTAAGAAAAGACATTATGGAACTAGAGAGAGTGCAGAGAAGAGCCACCAAATTAATAAAGGGGATGGACATTCTAACTTATGAGGAGAGGCTAGCTAAATTAGATTTATTTACATTAGAAAGAGGTGTCTAAGAGGGGATATGATAACTATTTACAAATATATTCAGGGACAATGCATGGAGCTTTCAAAAGAACTATTCATCCCATGGGCAGTATTAAGGACTCGGGGCCATCCCTTGAGGTTGGAGGAAAGGAAATTTCACCAGCAACAAAGGAAAGGGTTCTTTACAGTAAGGGCAGTTAAAATGTGGAATTCATTACCCATGGAGACTGTGATGGCAGATACAATAGATTTATTCAAAAAAAGGTTGGACATCTTTTTAGATGGGAAAGGTATACAGGGATATACCAAATAAGTATACATGGGAAGGATGTTGATCCAGGGATTAATCCGATTGCCAATTCTTGGAGTCAGGAAGGAATTAATTTTTCCCCTTAATGGGGTTTTTTGTTTGCCTTCCTCTGGATCAATAAGTAAGTATAGATATAGGAAAAAGTATCTGTTGTCTAAATTTAGCATAGGTTGAACTTGATGAACGTACGTCTTTTTTCAACCTCATCTACTATGTAACTATGTAACTACGTAACTATGTATATTAGGGTCAAAACAACAGATCGTTAAAATGTACACTCACATTTAAAACTCTGGAAACATTCCTTGTATTGGTATCTTTTGGCGTTGATGTTATTTGTCCTTCAGAGTGTCCATTTCAGCCTCCCCTGCTCCGTGTATCAGAAGGACGCCTAGGAGTGCCGGCTTGCTCACTAGGCAATCACTTCCTGGTTGGTGACACCACAGAGCTCGCATCTGGGACATGGGAGAGGAATTTTTGGAAGTCCTCAGAACAGCCATAGCAGAGCAGACCCAAATATCGCGAGACACGAACTCAGTGATTAGATCTATTCTACTCCCTTCTATTGAAGAAACCATCTGCATTGATTGTACTGTGTGTTTTTTTGTAATATTTTTCAGTAACCTAAGCACATTTTTGTATATTCAATCTAAAATTCAATAAGTATTTATTTGGGTTCTATTGAACTTTACACATTTTGAAGAGTGATTACGTATTCGGACACATTTCACTACAGTTGATTTCTGTGTGTTAAATGCATATTATCTTTAGTAAACAGGGACCAAAGTGTTAGGACCTCACTGCCTGTACCAACATGGCCTTTGAGGCAGGAAGTCCGACTGTGTGAGGTGGGATTGCTCACCCCTGTCCTCTCACTTCATAAGGCTTCCTTTCCCCTCTCTCCTTGCCTGTACAAGCTTCTCTCTACCTTGTCTCCGGCTGGTACCTCTTTTTGCTATTTCGCTTGCTTCTGACTCCTCTGCCTGTCTCCAGCCCTGACCTCGGAACAGTGACCACGATCACTCTGCCTCTCTCCTACCCCAAGCTTGGTACTGTGACCTCAATTAAGCCTGTGCATCCTGCCCTGAACCCAGAACCAGACCCCACTATTCTTACTAATTCAGGATTTATATCCCTGGTATTGGTCGGTCTATACTCTCTACCTCTGCCTAACGGGTCTGTGTCCTTGGCAGTACAAAGTGACATATGCTGTCGTAACACAAAGACTCTGCAAGTTAATCTTGATATTACTTTGATGGTGGCAGCGAGTAAAGATAGATATTGTGACAGATTGGGGGGGATATAATTCATTTGAGGGACCTTGCGTAGGTGAAAAATGGAAACGCTAGATAGCTATGTGTATTAACACTTATCACATAAACAAATCGCGTGCTCACAGGTGTGCCGTTCGTGACAAAATGCTTAAAACTTTATTGTTCACTTTTACACAAGGTTATTACTGTTCGTATAGGGCAGTCTTAGTCCCATGATAACTGACATCTTTTGCGTCGGTTTGATGCATTATACCGATGTGTCATACGTTATGTCAGTTGATTGACGGCAGATGCCACTATGCCAGAAACACGCTTTACTCCTGCATGAGAGACTATTTAAGACAGGCTTATCCCATACTTACCAGACTCTAGACAAAACCTTGAGTCTCCGTCCTAAGGCTGCGCTTATAGTGCCTCGCGACGGCAACGCGACGTCGCTCCAAAACAAATCAATGGACTCCGTCGCAGCACTTATAGTAAGCGCGATGGAGCGACAGAGCGTCTGAAAATTTGGTAGCGGGATCTATTTGATTTTTTAGAGACAGTCGCCACATGTGACTGTCTCTAAACCAATCAGAGACCGCGGCCGCCCCCTTTGGTGACGTTGCTGGCATCAGTCGCTTTAAATCAAATTACAACTTTTGCTGGTGGCGACAGCGACGGGTGACATCATCGGTCGCGTCGCCGTCGCCAGCTCTATAAGCGCGACGTAAGGTGTCAGCCTGAGACTTGATCTATATATGCCAGGATCAGGGCTAGGCTCTGCCTAGTGGCGCTCGTGACGCAACAGAGGACGCTCGTGACTCCAATACATGGCGCGCCACATTTCCAGAAGCACATGAGGGGTTAATTCAGTCAATTACTCCTCCCCTGCGATGCACTCCGCCCCTCCCTATCAGTGGACAGCCTATGTATGATTTCTCATTACCCTGCAGCTGTGTGCTGCCATTACCATTGGCTGCCTGCCCTTTAAGTACTGAGCCAGTCCTCCCACCAACTGGCTGAGCATAAGCTACTGTTTATGTACTGTGCTTGCTACAAGCTGCTCGCGGCTGTGTTGTGTCGTTGCCTTGTCTTGTTCTCTTCGTTGTGACCTCAGCTCGTGCCCAGACCACTGTCTTCTCGTACCCCTGGACCTCGGCTCATTACAGGACTCCCGCTCTCTCCTCTCCACGGCTACGGATTACGACTACTCTTCTCTCTCCAACCCCTGACTACAGCAAGTACCTCGATCTACCCAAACTCTCCTACCCTGACCCGGCTACATGTCCCTGACTCTGCAATCCAGAACTGGTCTCGTGGTTATAGGTCACCGGTTATCTGTATCCCCACCTCAGCCCCGCGGTCTAAGTCCTGTTTGTGGTTAGCACCGTTACAATATAATTGGTGATGTTATTTTTTACATTAAGTGATATTTTTGGATTGCACCAAATTTTGTGTATTTGTTTGTGTGGCAGTGGGAGTAGATTTGGCTGCTCTTAAATAAAGGTCAAGCCCGCCATTACCCCTACCTGTCAAAACCATGAAATGTGACTATTCAAACATGAATAAATAAATATTTGTATACTGTGCCCACATTGGGCTGATGTTCTATTTTGTAGCTTGGTTCTAGCACTTCGAGAACCAGGGGTTAACCTATGTTGAAATGTTTTAAATGTGCTGTCCTTTGTGTGGAGATTGGGTATACCAGGATCCAATCTCTACACAAAGAGAGCCTGGGTGAGATAAGGTGAGTGGCGTAGAGTAAGGCAGGGCTGTGGACTCAGGTCTGGGGAAAGTGGCTCCCCATGGGGGTGGAGGGGGGGGGGGTGGAGCATTGTTCAGCCCAGACACTGAGTCACCTATTCCTTTTGGAATATTAGGAGGACCAGGGGAACCGTTGCCAGGACTGTGCTCGGTAGGCACGTTCAAATGCCCCGCTTGACTTAACCACCCTCGCTCAGGATTGGTCCCATACAAGCGAGCCCTTGATCATTGATTTAACCCTGAAGACAATGGTCGGCCAGCTGTCCACGTTGGTGGATGGAGACCAAGGGATAGATGAGGAGGAACCCGGCTTTGGTTCCAGAGACATGTTGCAGAGTTCTCAGAGATCCGAAGTGGACCCTTTAAATACACGAATTTGTCTGAGGGGGGTCCAGAGACATGTGGAGGGAAGTGACAGCAAGAACGTTGAAAACATTGGCTCACGGAGAGCCTAGTCAGTGCCCATACTACCAAGGACAATGGCGCAGGTTTGGGAACGTGTATCTGGGTAAACTTCTGGACAGAGATCCACAACCCTAGGACTTTAGGTTGTTCCCCCAGTTACCCAGTTGGGTGAGTTTGTGTGTGTTTTATGTACTGAAGGTTTGTGGAAACTTTTTCCAATAAATTCACTTTTGTTCAACTCTGCAGTTCTATGTAGTGTACTAATCCCTGTTGTAATACGCCTGGTCTCCCATGACAGATTGTAGGCTAAAATTGCCTTTATTTGAAATCATTTGACATTTTTGGCTGTGATTACATCATGATATTCAATACAGATTAATTGAAATTCCTTTTTGGCTTGATACCGATTTATTAGTAATTCTAGCTCCATTATGTTTGATGTTCTAGATGTAAACAAATTTGGACAGATGGCATATTCCATTGCCCCATCTGTCATTGTTACTTTGGGAAACAAAAATTTGAGAAACTGAACTTCAATTCAGCAGCCTCACTGGAGTATGTACCTTGATAATAACATGTTCTCTTGTATTGTGCTTTATACAGAATTTTTCCAGCAAAATTGGTCCCACCTCCTTACACTCTAATGTTGGTGCCTCAGGCACAAAGAGATAAAAAGATTTATTTTATATCTGCCGAAGTGTCCCATCGGGCTGCTTTTGGCTGGTATTCCCCATTGACTTCAAAAGGAAATTTCATCCATAAGCAACTCGATCGGTTGCTTTGGTGGTTATAGAATAAGCCCCAAAGCGCTGTGTCCACGGTCACAAGAAATGGACACTGGGTTTGTGAACTGGGTTCACCCACTCCAAGAACAGTGTTCTTACCACCGACCTACATCAGCCCCAAGGCAACTATACAGTAGTTTCCATAGAATACTGCAGTGGAGAAGCCCATTAATACTCAGTGATTACACAGAGTGGATCATGGAACGTAACTTAGAGTCATCAAGGCACGATGGGGGTTATTGCGCCCGATCTGGCTGTAGCTTCTATTCAAGTTAACGCCAGTTACTGATTGGACGCAATACGCTGTATCATGCTTTAATGACCCCAGTCCATGGTACTGTATTATAACAGATGAGAATTGCCTACACACAGCCCACTTTGTGTTGGAACATGCAAAGCTTCTTTAAGAATTACATTTACTTTCCTAAATTAGAATATCACTTATACTTCCTGTGACCGATATTACATCATGCCACGGGGAGTAACTGTGAGGCTGGAATCCAGTTGCTTGGACTGGCTAGCATGCAGGTAGCGATGGTCAGAGGCAGGCAGGTAGTGATGGTCAGAGGCAGGCAGGTAGCGATGGTCAGAGGCTGGTAGTGATGGTCAGGGGCAGGCAGGTAGCGATGGTCAGAGGCAGGCAGGTAGCGATGGTCAGAGGCAGGCAGGTAGCGATGGTCTGAGGCAGGCAGGTAGCGATAGTCAGAGGCAGGCAGGTAGTGATGGTCAGGGGCAGGCAGGTAGCGATGGTCAGAGGCAGGCAGGTAGTGATGGTCAGAGGCAGGCAGGTAGCGATGATCAGAGGCAGTCAGGTAGCGATGGTCAGAAGCAGGCAGGTAGCGATGATCAGAGGCAGGCAGGTAGCGATGATCAGAGGCAGGCAGGTAACGATGGTCAGAGGCAGGCAAGTTGCGATGGTCAGAGGCAGGCAGTGATGGTCAGGGGCAGGCAGGTAGCGATGGTCAGAGGCAGGCAGGTAGCGATGGTCAGAGGCAGGCATGTAGCGATGGTCAGAGGCAGCCAGGTAGCGATGGTCAGAGGCAGCAAGTACGATGGTCATAGCAGGAGGTCAGGAGGCAGGTCAGGTAGCGATGGTCAGGGGCAGGCAGGTAGCGATGGTCACGGAGGCAGACAGGTTAGTGATGATCAGAAGGCAGGCAGTAGCGATTGGTCAGAGGCAGCAGGTAGCGATGGTCGAGGCAGTGCGGTAGCGATGGTCAGGACGGCAGGTAGCGATGGTCAGAGGCATCAGGTAGCTATGGTCAGAGGCTGGTAGTGAGGGTCAGGGGCAGCGTTGAGCGATGGTCAGGTCAGGCAGGCAGGTAGTGATGATCAGAGGTACAGGTAGCGATGTCAGGCAGGCAGGACCGATGGTAGCAGGAGGGCAGGCAGGTAGTGACGGTCAGAGGCATGCAGGTAGCGATGGTCGCAGGCAGCAGTAGCGATGGTCAGAGGCAGTCGGTAGCGATGGTCAGAGGCACGCAGGTAGCGATGGTCAGAGCTGGTAGTGATGGTCAGGTGCAGGCAGGTAGCGATGTCAAGGCAGCAGATGCGAGTCAGAGGCAGCCAGTAGCATGGTCAGCGGCAGGTAGCGAGTCAGAGGCAGCCAGGTAGCATGTTAGGGCAGGCAGGTAGCGATGGTCAAGGGCATCAGAGTGAGACAGATGCAGGAGTACGAGGCAGGGCAGGCAGGTAGCGATGGTCAGAGCAGGCATGTAGCGATGGTCAGAGGCAGGCAGGGAGCGTATGGTCATAGCAGTCAGGTAGCGATGTCAGATGGCTGGTATTGTTGGTCAGGGGCAGGCCGGTAGCGATGGTCGGAGGCAGGCAGGTATGATGATCAGTAGGTAGAGCCAGGTTAGCGATGGTCAGAGCAGGCAGGTAGCGATGGTCAGGGCAGGCAGGTAGTTGAGCAGGTCGAGGCAGTCAGGGCAGCGCTGGTCATAGGCAGGCAGGTGCGATGTAGAGCAGCGTACGATGTCAGAGGCACGCAGGTAGCGAGGTGATAGGCGGTAGTGATGGTCAGGGGCAGGGTACGCGATGGGGTCCGGTCAGAGTCAGATAGTGATGATCAAGGTAGCGGTCGCGATGGTCATAGGCAGGCAGGTAGCGAATCCAGGGCAGGGCATGGTCAGTAGCAATGGTCAGAGGCAGGCAGGTCATTGATGGTCAGAGGCAGGGCAGTAGTATGATGATCAAGCAGCCACGTAGGATTATTAAGGCAGGCAGTGTAGGTAACGATGGTCAGAGTGCAGGCAAAGTAGAAATGGTCAGGAGGCAGGATGGCAAGGACACGTAGATGGTCAGGGGCAGGCAGTTATAGTGATGGTAGAGGCAGAGGCGCGGATGTCAGGGCAGCCGGTAGCCGATGGTCAGAGGCAGCGGTGAGGAAGGCTGTAGTCGATGGTCGAGGGCAGGCATGTGTAGCGATGGCGAGGCAGCCAAGGGGGGGGATAGCGATGTTCAGGACGGCAGGCAGGTCGTCGAGTGGTCAGAGGCAGGAGCTGGTAGCTGGATCCAGAGTTGGTAGTGATGGTTCAGGGCAGGCAGGTAGCGATGGTCAGGAGGCATGGTATCGATGGTCAGAGGGCTGGGTGTGTGTGGTCAGCAGGCCAGGCAGGTAGATGATGATCAGTAGGTAGGCAGTAGCGATGGTCAGAGGCAGGCAGGTAGGATGGTCGCGCAGAGGTGTAGGCGTAGGGCAGGCAGAACTGGTAGCAGGCAGAGGCAGTGCAGTTTAGCATGGTCAGAGGCAAGTAGGTTGAGGTAGACAGAGTTCAGGAAGCGATGGTCAGGTGTGAGTGAATGGGTATACGGGAGCAAGTGTCAGCGTGGCAGGAGCCGATGGTATTTGAGGTCAGGCAGGCAGTAGGATTGTCAGAGGTAGGCAATAGATGTAGTTAGCGTAGCGATGGTCAGAGGGCCGGCAGTTAAAAAAAAATAAAGGCGATGGTCAGATGCGAGTGCAGTAGTGATCGGTCAGGGGCAGGCCACGGTAGTGATGGTCGAGGCAGGCAGTAAGTGATGATAGAGGCAGTCATGTATCGATGATTAGAGGCAGGGCAACGTTAACGATGGCTCAGAGGCAGGCAAGTAGCATGGTCAGAGGCCACACTGCGCAGTGATTGTACAGGGGCAGCGGTAGTGATGGTCAGCAGGCAGGCAGGTAGCGAGGTCAGAGGCGCGAGGTTAGCGAGGGTCCAAGGCGAGGCATGTATGAGGGTCAGTAGGCAGCCAGAGTACGATGGTCGAGCAGGCTGTTGGGCGATGGTTAGCGTGTGTCAGAGCAGAGGCAGTAGCGATGGTCAGGGGACAGGATCCCCCGAGCTCCGTTAGAGTCAGAGAGACAGGTAGTGGATGATCAGAGGCAGGCTCAGGTAGCGTGTGTACAGAGAGGCATGTGGTTTTGTGAGTCCGATTTTTGTGCAGGCACTGGTTTGGTCTGCTATGGTCAGAGGCAGTCCAGGTAGTGTATCGTTGTCAGTCAGGTAGGTCTCGTCTCCCAGGTAGCATGGTACGAGGCAGGCAGGAGCTTTTGGTTTCATGTATTTTTTTGGCAGCGATGGTCAGAGGCGTTCAGTTTTAGCGGATGGTCAGAAAGTCAGCAGGTGGTACTGGCGCATGGTCAGGAGGCAGGGTAGCGATGGTCAGAGCAACAGGGTAGTCGATATCAGAGGCAGGCAGTTGGTCGCGATGGTTCAGGGCAGGCAGGGGTTTAGCGAATGGTCCACAGACGGCCGGTGACTATGTTAGTAGGATTAGAGGCATGTGGCAGGTTGCCGATAGGGATCATCTCAGACTGGTAGCGATGGTCAGAGGCAGAGGTGCAGGTCAGGCAGGGTATAGCTGGTCAGATGCAGGCCATTTCGTTGTTTTTTTATCGGTAATGGTCACAGGCGCGATGGTCAGGGCGAGGCAGTGGAGGGGTAGCTGATGGTAGAGGCAGGCAGGGGTATGTGATGGTCAGGTGTCAGGCAGGTGAGGTATTCGTCAGAGGTCAGTGCATTTTGGGTTTGTACGATGGTCAGAGCAGGCAGGGTAGTAGCGATGGTCAGAGGTCATGCGATGGTTCAGAGGCAGTCAGGTAGCGATGGTCAGAAGCAGGCAGGGGTAGCTGATGGTCGAGGAGGGCATGGTTGTATGCAGTGGTCAGAGGCATACGTATGTCTGAGATCAGAGGCTAGGCTTATGGTAGCGATTTTGTGGTCAGAGGCATGGCAGGTAGCGATGGTCGATGAAGGCACGTGCTAGCGTTAGTCAAGGCAGGCAGTCGGATGGTCAGGGGCAGGGCAGGTAGTCGATGGTCCAGAGGCAGGCAGGTGTGGATGGTTCAGTAGGCAGGCATATTGGTTGTACGATGATCAGATCGGAGCGATGGTCAGTAAGGGAGTAGCGATGCAAACATAGGCAGGCTAGGGTCGATGATCAGAGGCAGGGGAGCGAGCGGGAAAAAGGGCAGGTACGATGGTCAAGGCAGGCAAGTTGCTGTTCAGAGGCCGCCAGGTGGTCAGGTGTTCCAGGGCAGGGGGGTACGATGGTCGAGGCAGGCAGGTGTAGTCGATGGTCAAGGCACCAGGTGGATGCGTCGAGCGCAGTCCATGGTATGGCCAGGCACGGAGTAGACGTGGTCAGATGGCAGGCAAGGTAGCGATGGTCAGGAGCAGGCACGAGTGGCTTGCATTGGTCAGAGGCAGCTTCAGGCGGTTAGCGATGGTCGAGTCAGGTCAGTAGCGATGTCATTGGCAAGGCACAGTAGCGGATGGTCAGAGGCAGGCAGGTCGGGTAGCGATGGTCAGAGAGGCAGGCCAGTATTGATGGTCGGGAAAATAGGCATTGGTGAGAACATCAAGGTAACATAGTAAGGTCTGAATAGGGTCCGGTGCTCAGTCAAACAAAATGACAACAAAGAAGGCAGAAACCTTGCTTAATGAGAGAACCATACACAGACAGGAAGGGAGGGTTGTAGGAGCTGCTGCAGGTAAGAAGCAGGTGCCCGCAAAATAGGCAATCTGCAGTACTTAAAGTTCTCTGCGACCATAACATGTGACAACAGCGTCCCGGGGACTCACCAGGGAACACTCTACACATCAGCAATTAAAAGTAATGTTTATTAAGACAAGGAAAAAAATATAAATATCGTATTTTTTTATATTTAATGTTTCTTTTAGCTCATTAAGGTTAATGAATGTATGCTGACCATTTTACGATATCTTTTAAATGGCTGTAAGGATTGTCTTAGGCATCTCCTTGTGATGTTGTCCGTGACGCCCCCCCTGTGACGCACCACACTGACAAAATTATGTGACAGTGCTCCGTCCAGGGGTTGTCAGGCGGCCAGACGTCAAAACACAAGTTAGCATGCTAAGAAGCTCTGTTTAATCTAGGACAACATGCATAGTGCAACTCAGCCCTGTGATGATCAAGTGGTACGTTGGCGATCATCGTATTCAGCTGTTCTCTTGTTTTTGATTGGTGCTCTACAATCAGGGTCATAAATCTGTTCAGAGCTGTGTGAACTCTCCCAATTGGTTCACCGACGTTTATATGCCTCAGCGAGCCTGCTCCAACTCCTGGCAAATTGAGCATAGTAAGTCTCTACCTAGTGACGAGTGTTGTCCACAAGCTGCTGATTGACCGTACCTTGCAGTTGTTGTTTGCCTTGCTTAAACGTCTTGCATTTCCAGTTTACCTTGACCACGGACCCCTACCCTAATTCCCGGACACTCTGCAAACATCGGCCTCGGCTTGGCATACCTACCACCTCTACCTTCTACTACCCTCGACCTGTTAAGTGACCTCAACATCCCCTCCCGTCTCCTACCGTTGATCACGGCGAGTAGATCTAGACCTTACCTCTACACCCTGACCCGCTCAACACTGACGAAACGTCACACCGGACGTGGCCTCTCGGGCCTTCAAGTCAGTGTTTATCAAATCCCCACCTCGGGCTCCTCGCGGTTCCCGTCCTGTTGTGGAGTGCGATGCACTCGTTTACAATGCAAACTTTACCTTGAAAGGAAAAAGCCATAAGAGAATATGATTTTTTCTTTAATACAATTATTTCTGTTAATCCTCTATCATATTCATTCATTTACTTAATTTATAATTAATTTCACATCAGTTTAAACGTTCAGCAGGAATTCCTACAGTGCTCAAATCATTCATATTAGTGCCACACTTTACAATTAGAGTTTTACTTCAGTTGGTTTAGTCTGTTATTGGTATTTAGTATGTACACATTAAATAGTTGACCAATGATTGCCTCCAACACAGAGCAGACGTTTCTTATGGGTCATGCAGAAGAGACGTTTATTTTATTGTAGCCAACTTCCCCTTTGGGTGGGAATAAGGAGCATACTGTAAAGTTTGTTTCTCCTTTTTATATTCATATGAGATATAATATAATTTTTTTTATAGATATTCTAATCCCATTTAAAGTTTCGCCAGTATCGGATATAGAATATTATCCGAATTTTTTAAAGTCAGGTCTGGAGTTTCATTTCCCATTCTAATTTTTTTATCAACTGCAAACAGGTCCAGTGAAACTGTGATGTAGTTCAAAAGAGTTGGTGTCCCACATACCAGTAGTATGCAAATAAAAGTGAAACAGTTAACTTTTCCTTTTAAACACGTCATGTTTTTTTCATGTTGTGAAATGCTTTTTTTTCTTAATACTGATGGTGCTCTGAGCACGATTGCACAAAACCACGGGAAAATGACTGTTAACTATTTTCCTGTGTAAACGTACACCATTGTGTCCACCAGCAAACACCACACGTCCTAATTGCAGTGGTGTGACTGGCAGGATACGTAGTTTGCATAACAGCAGATAAAGAACTGTACCAGCTGTGAAACCAAATTGAATGAAAAAGTATGATTTGTGATGTAAGAGTAACGATCTAGCGGCGCTGAAATGGGAAGCGCATCATTATGCATATACCAGTATATCGCTCTAGATAGTAATTGCAGAAAGTCTGAAAAGCATCCAGCTTTGGTCTCGGCATTATAAAACCTACTCACTAGGGGATTATTCCTTCACTTTGTTACGGGGTTAACACAGCCAAAAACATCTGTTATACCCATTCAAGTTTGAAAATATCAAGTAACATATCTTTTTGGCTGCTTTAACTCGTGACAGCGCTGATGAATCTGGGGCGATGAGTCCATTCATTAGAGTTCCCCTATTGCCTACATTGACCTGCTTTATGGTGGCCATAAAGTCAATCGTTCTTAATCCAAGTTGTATATACGTATAAACAATTGAATGAACACGTGACATGGGTCACAGGAACATTCAAGATATCTTTGGGTGCACATAACACATATCATTTTAATTTTATGAATAGCGATAAGTGAACAAAACCAAGGTGAATGAAAAAGTGAAAAGTAAAATAATATTGTTAATAACACGTTGAGACTGATATTATGACTCCGACAAACCAACACTATTGAAAGTGATTGCACAAACGCTGCCAAGTGGGTACTGAGCTATAGTGTTTAATCACTGATGAAACCTCCTGCCTGTATGACATAAATCAGTCCAAACAACCTGCCATCAATGTGAAGTCACAGTATAGAATCTAAAGGAGCCGTCCACACACATATACTATTGTCTTAGTTATAATCATGAAACTGGTAGGCTGTGTTATACTGCAAATCAGCAATCCGGGGGGCGCACAGGATGGTTATACAGAGTCGCGTGCACCACAGTTTAGTAAGGGGATATACCCTCATTTCTAAGCTCATCTATGAACGCTACTTCTTTAAGTAACAACACAGCCTACCAACATCGCTGTCAACCAAGTACTGGAGTCCCTTTGGTAATAGTTGTCAGACAATGAAAGGAACTGGTCAAACCAACGCAAGGTATGTATCAAGAATTATGTTCTGATCTTAAGCTCATAAGACCCATACGCTGCTCGGGATCATTAACATCAGCTCAACGGTGTGAAACAATATTTTATTTTACTGTGTCACTTTTTAACCTTGGTTTTTCACGATATCTATTCATAAAATTAAAAACTGATATTGTGATGTGCCACCCTACACTGTACTTCTGTGAATGTTCCTGTGACTATGTCACGTGGTTTCATTCAATTTGTTAATACGATAACTCTGTACTAGGTTCAGCCTCATTTGTTGTTAAAACTACACTCGACACAATTACAATGTATTTATATTGTGTTTACTTAAAGAAGTAGCAATGTGAAATGCTCTGTGTTTGCACAGTGTATGATCTCCTTACCCTTTCATTCACTCAGGAAGTGTTTACAACTTGTGCTTAAGCACAATGTCTCTTAAAGGTGGGATATACCAAATCATCTGCCTATACATGGGCTATGCGGGTTTGTATTATATTACACAACCTCAATGATAATGGGTCATGTACCTAAAATATCCAAAACATAAACTGATATTATAGATAATATATATAATAAGCAGATATAGAGAGTAGGATTGATCATATATATCATAGTATATATAATATATTATATATATAATATTCCAACAAATCAAACTCATCTTCATGTAAACCATGGTCTAACATTGCATTGAAGTTTACTTAGCGCCATCTAACCAACATGGTGTACAAATTTTTTCAGAGACATGGAAAAAGTAGGTTGGAACGATCTCTTTTCTTCTTCTGTAGATTGACTGGAAGAATGTTTCTAATTTTTTCAGTGCAGCAAGCTAACACAGCGACGTTTTAAGCAAGTAATGAGGGAGCTTCCCACTTAATTAATGAGAGTTGGCCAGCATGGCTAGTTCATTTTCCTTTTATTTATTTCATTCCCCTTCACCAAAAATAACAACTGACCAAAAATCTGTGAAATTTGGGTTAGTTTGACCAAAGAACTCGTATTTTAATTATATTATATATATTATTATATATATAATGACTTTACAGGCGTCTCACTGATATATTTATATATATAAGATAGAGATGTTTAGATATATAATATATATATATATCTATAATATATATCATATATTTCATATATTATATATATAAATTATATCTCATATATATATATAATATTATATATAATATATATAATATCTATATATATATTATATATATATATATAATAATTCTCTCTCTCTCTCTCTCTGTGTGTGTGTGTGTGTGTGTGTGTGTATATATATATATATATATAATCTCTCTCTCTATATATATATAATATATATTCAGTGAGACTCCTGTAAAGTCAGTCAGATGATGGTAGATATTAAATATCAGTGAGCCCCCTCATCAGGTCTGTAACAGTTGACATATCTCCCCTAACACCTTGTCTCTCCACCCCCTCCACCCTCCCCAGCACACTAGGGGGCGGCCATTTTGAACTCCACATTGCTGGTTGGTGGTGACAGCCAAGGGGAGAGAGGAGGCAGGGACAGGAGCAGGGAGGGGGGAGCGGAAGTGACGTCACTCCCCGGAAGCCGAGGGTTTCCCCCCTGTTTTGAAGCACCCAGAGAGAGAGAGGAGAGAGGAGAGAGAGAGAGAGAGAGAGGAGAGAGAGGGAAGGAAGATGGCGGCCAAGTCGGACGGTATGTTGGGGGCCGGTACCGGTTTCTCCCAGCTGCACAATCTGGACGAGGCAGCGGTGGCGGCGGGGCACAGCAGAGGGGACGGGGGTCCCGGGGAGAGCAGCTCCATCCACATCTGCCACTGCTGCAACACGTCTTCGTGCTACTGGGGCTGCAGGAGCGCCTGCCTGCGAGCCCTGCTGGGGAAAGAAGAGGGGCAGCAGGAGAAGGGGGCGGCAGGGGGGCTACCGGGGGGGCAGGGGGGAGACCCACAGGCCCCCGAAGAGGAAGGGGGAGAGGGCCTGGCTGGACTGCCTGTGGATAGTGCTGGCCCTGCTGGTCTTCTTCTGGGACGTGGGCACCGATCTGTGGCTGGCTGCCCACTACTACACCAAGAGGGACTACCTGTGGTTCTCCCTGACCCTCTTCTTCGTGCTGGTGCCCTCGGTGCTGGTGCAGATCCTCAGCTTCAGGTGGTTCGCCCAGGATTACAGCTCGGGGGGGCTGGGGGCAGTGGAAGGGCTGAGCAGCCGGGGGCCCCCTATGATGGGCAACACCCCCCACCAATACTACCGCCACCAACACTACTACTCCACCAGCACTAGCCCCGGGGCGGATAGGCTTTGCAGGGTCTCGGTCTGGATCTGGCAGTCTGTCATCCACATCCTGCAGATGGGGCAAGTATGGAGGTAAGAGGGGGCAGGAGGGGGGTGTTGGTTGGGGGGGGGGTTCTTTTTTTTGGTGTTATGTAGTGGTTTATTCTATTTTCAGTTGAATACAAGTAGCCATTTCTTGTTCTGGATGGGCGCAGGAAGAAAGGGGTACATCGGGGGGCATAAGATGGGGTTGTGGTTGGGTATTTGGTGTTGTGTCATTCTCAGTCACCCCTTTTTTTGCGCTGAAGGATTGGGAGGGGGTAAGGAAATGGGAAGCCACACACGTCCTAAATATATAAAACCCAGTTTTGTAAGAAGAAGGTGTGTGATGTGTCTGGGTGATGGCTCATTAACCTTCACCCTTGAGTAAGATGGCCCTGGCTGGCTGCTTGAGGTGGGCCATGGTGAATAACCTTCCCCTTACCCTCTTTAGAGGTGGGATTACACCACCAGCTTTCACACCACTATGACACGTCCAATTCTTGCAGGAAAAAAAAAAGCCATGTCCTGCACCATGTTGAGAGCCAGAAACGAGCTTCCCATTCATTTCAGGGCTAAGAAAACATCTGCATAGGGGTGGCTGGTTTGAATTTTATTGGGGGTGGGGGTGGGCAGGGGCTTGGGGTGGTTGTGTGTATACAGTATTATTTCGTCAGCGTCTGTTCGGTCTCTCCTTGTCGGTGGCTTGATGTCAGGTATTGGGAGGCTGTGTTTCCTCGGCTGTCTGTGTGCTGGGAGCTGTCCCCCAGCCCGTGGTGCTGAACCGCAATGTATTGCTCTGTAATCATTCTCCCTGCAGAGGTTGCTGCTCTTTTTTTTTCTTCCTTGGTGGTGCTGGACGAGCCTGCATTGCCTTACTTAAGCACTAGGAGTTTAACCCCTTTCCTTGTCACAGGGGCCTTCAATGCATTGAAGAGATGCATCTTCCATTGATATGTATACGCCTACACTCTAGTGCTCGTTGGTAAACAGATCAGGTACACCAGGGCTGGGGACTGCCCACCAACCCATTGCATTACATTGTATCAGCCTTAGCCTATACTGGCAGATACCTGGTTTTATGCATATACCTTTGACGCTGAAGAACAACCTGCGGGTTTTTCTTTTGAAATTAATCCTTGATATACGTTGTTTTCCCCCCTCCCCCCTTCAATCACACCGTTGCAATTCCTTCAAGGTATTTGTAAATGTACACTTTCCAGTATGGTGTGTGGCAGTGCTGGGGTATGTATCCCATGCATTGTGGTGATTGGCAGACTTTATGGCTAAAAAGGTAGTCTCTCTCATCGTAGGTCAGTATTAACCCCTCGGGGTGCGAGAGGGGCTGAAATGTATTGCAGTGGCCTCTGGCAATCATGGGGTTAAAACGGGAAGACATATGCTGGGGGCGGTTACACTATCTTGGAAGACAATGACAGTCAATTTGGGGCTCTGCAGCTCGATGGTTGGTGGGTCCCTCCAGCATATAACGTGTTAAAATATTTCCCATGTATTGGGAGATCCCCATGTTTGGCAGCCAGGTCAGGTACACAAAGTGGTGTTGGGGTCATGTTTCTTGCCTGTCGGTGTACAGAGCTGTCCAGGAGTCCAAGCTGCCCAAATGCACCCGGCTCCATTGCAGGGTTGTCACTTATCATGTTGAGATTTTTATTATTGGTTTCCACGGTGGCTTCCTTTGCCTTCTTATCTTTTCTTGTTATGAAACAATTACCCATGCTGTGTTTTTGGTGTTGGGTATTGAAGGCCTCCCCAGTACTGCTAATAGGACATTTTCCTTAATGCAAGTGTTTCCCCTTGCCCCCTTTCTCCGTATGTTGTGTGAATAATGATTAATATACTGTACATTTATTACAATTCCCTTCTGTTGAAGGATCGATTTATTGTGTGTTTCGGCTGTCCTATCCTTATGCAGCATTTGAGAGCTGACCTTAATGACAGCTCATAGAGGAGAGCAAGAGCCTCATAAGAAAACCTTTTAACTTGCAAAGAGAGAGCTGACTGTGAAATAAATCACCTTGTTCCTCTGGCTGCAGATTCTTTTTTCTCCAACCCAGAATTAGTTGGTTAGATGTAATAAAAAGGGGAAGCTATACAACATTAGATTGCAAATTAGCCAGCGACCCTTTACATGCCGATCTAGTTCCTGGAAGTGGGGTGATAGTGCATTGTGTTGCCTTTCAAGCAGGTACATGCTGAGATCAAATCCTCAGTTACAGTACTTGTGCACTGGGTTAAAAGACGATGCTATGTTGAATCTTCCAGCTTTTAAGCTGTGACACTGTTACAGTCCAATGAAAAATCACTGCCTCTTGATGGTGTGTGAGTTTGCAGCTGTGCTTTGTATTCTGCTGAGAAGTTCATGTGGGGGGAGGTATGGAGCAGTGAAGGTAAAACCCACTGCAGCGTGTCACAGTCCTGGCTCCCTCTTGCTGCATGTATGTGGAGACGATTAAAGGAGCACATCTTTGAGGAAGGGACATCACACATCTGACGCTAAGAGACCTCTGAGACCTCTGGGTTTGTTTTCTGCCTTCCCTCTGATGCCCGAAAGCTAATGTGAGTCTCGTAATTGGGTATTATTTATCAAAGTGAATGGTTATAAAAATTACATTCTTTACATTAGCTATTTATTAATCTCTTAGTTTATCTACAGCAGCACTAAACTATTAATTATAGAGAAGATTATGTACATGCAAAAGTAATGGGATTTGTGAAATTACACATTTAGTGCAATTTCTTCTTTTGGAGGTGAAACAAAATTGTACAAAAGTTTGATTATAATCCCCATCGTACGTTTTTTAGATTCATGAAATGTATAAAACGCTTCTAAATATCTACTTCCCTGGTCCTGTGAATGCACACGATGATTTAAACGTTACAATGCCCGAGGGGCATTAGGTTTTGCAGTGCTGTGCAGTCACCCTGGCACCGAGGCAGTTACATATTCCCCCTTTAGCATCTGTAAAACCAACAGGAACTCCAACGTATCTATTTCCCCTTATCATTTTGTTTCTATTACAAGCTTAGTTTAATGAACTTTGAAATGTGTCCTAGGTTTCTTGCCTGTATGAATTTGCAACTGTCTTGTAAAGCTAGGGAATGTTTTCGTCAAGGTTGGCTGCTTTTGAACGCTGTTGAAAAAGATTTATGGTGCTGAATTTGATGAAAAAATAAAGATATGTCTGGAATATAGATTTGTAAACCAATGACATGCGTTTCTTTTCAATGTGGGCTTGAAATATTTAATTAACTACTCAAAAGCTAATACTTTGTACCTAATTAAACAACAAGTTAACTATATAATATTGTTTTTATCTATGAAAGTGTATTTCCTATTCTTTAACTGACATGAATTAATCAGTTGCATCAGTGTTTAGTACATTTTGTTAAGAAATTGTTTGTTTTGCCCAGACAGTACATGAAGCATTTGTTCATTGATATGTTTAGTTTTTGGAGATAGCTCTTGATGGCAACAAATAAGTCTTTACAGTAACATAAATGTACATTGGTCAATTATACAATTACTTGGTCGTAGAAGTGTTTTAAATTCATATGCTTCTGCTGGTCATTCATCATTAATTTTGATTTCCTTTTTGATGATGAGACAATTTGAGTTATTTATTAAATATTACTCTGAAAAAAATATTTAACCAGGAAAATGTAACTGAAAGCAATATACTGTACATTTTCCCAGCGCCTCCGTTATAAACGACTCCCAATCTGGTTATCCCAATCAGCACATTTCCATTAACAAATGTTTCTGGGGATTTACAGCAGCTTTTTCTCTCCACAATATTTATGTATAGAGATGTGAATATTATGCTATCTGTCCAATGTGCATCAACACATATCAAGATGCAGAGTGATTATAAACAAATGAGGAACAATGTGTCAGTGCAGTATGGTTTAGGAATAGACAACCATTATCTTAGAGCTGTTTAGCCTTCCCCCAAAAATATATTTTGCATCTAGAATGTATTTCTCTCCCTTTTCCCCTCCCTACAATGTACAGCGGTATTTTTTCTAGGTTTACGTACAGTAATCTCCTGTTTAAACTAATACAAATCGCTTGTTACTGCCACTGACAAGGCTTTGGTGGATAAATGATCCAGTTGATGTTTATTTAAACAGGTCACTGTGAATAAACTATTCTACATCAAGGTTTTGAAGGAAGTTCCAGCTCTTTGTATTAGGACTATAATTTGTTTTAAAAATAATAATAATGACGACGACAACAACAACTTTATTTTATATAGCGCTTTTCTAACAATAGAACTCAAAACGCTTCATACTTACAGTATAGTGCGCGGTATGCAGCACATAGATGTTTTACAGGCACAATACTTGACCATATGTTACCAGAACACACATTGACCATGTACATTTTAAACATGAGATACAGCGAAACATTGAAAAAATAGAACAATCAACTGGCACAAATTAAAAAAATTACAATAAATTGTTTGACATTTTGCTAATGTTTTTGAGACAAGATTGTGAAAAGAATGGCAAAAAAATATGAATGGACACCTTTTAACTATGTATGAAAATGACCCCCATAGTGCTGACCCCTATGGAAATCCAGGCCAATTTACAGAAGAATGTCAACATCTAGTTCTAATTTTTTTTTTTTTAAAGATCCATTGAATACCTGTTGTGAGGATTGTCTGTAGCCTGTAATAAAAGCCAATGGTCTCATTTTCCTAGTCATTAAAAATGCATAAAGTACACGTGTTCTGTAATCCCTTCAGCGGAGACGCAGCGCTGACCTCTGATTCACTCATTTACGCAGAGTGTTAAAGGCTTTGTTTTCACAAAGTGGGAGGGGTCAACATTGGGAATTCTACTTAATGGCATCCAGCGTGTGAGCACCGAGCCTGGGTATAATAGTTCTCATCGCAGCAGTTGCTTGATCAACAAATTAACAACAAAAAAAAAGCAAATTTACAATTAAAAATGAAACAATTCTATAATACACCATCATTACTGAAAAAAAGTGAAATTAATTGACGTTTTAGGCTGTGCTTATAGTGCAGGCGAAGCGACAGCGCAGCAAAACAAATGTATTGCCGCCGTCGTGCGCGCTTGGTGTAAGTGCGACGTGACGTTGCGGCAAAACAAATGTATTGCCGCCGTCACGTGCACTTAGTGTAAGCGCGGCGCGATGGAGCGAGACTGGCGACGCAAATTTTTGAAGCCTGTCAAATTTGATTTTTCAGAGGCTGTCGCCACATGTGACAGCCTCTGAACCAATCAAAGACCTGGTAGACCGCAAGCAAATTACAACTTTCGCTAGCGGCGACGGGTTATGTCATCCATCGCGTCGCCTTCGCGCGCACTATAAGTGCGGCCTTAGTCAAGTTAATTTTGTTTTTTTGTGGAAAGCCAGTTTGTACACAGTTCCTGAGTTTAAGACATTTCTGCTGTGTGTTGTTTTTACAACACACAGATGTAGCACTGAAGCAGTTTTAAGCTTCCGACAAAAATAAGAAGGATGTATTCAGCGCTTTGTCCCTTCATTAACATAAAAGTCTCTTTGTGCTGTTGTTGTACAGTGATCTTTAAATAAGCCCCAGGTTTTTAACTTTAAATCAGATATCTGAATGCCCACTACTACCGACACACATTTATATCCATTAACTGTCACAGTTAAGTATTGTATCTGATTACTTGATTACTGTTAACATCTATATAAACCTTTAAATCGTAAAACTTTTTGGTGGGAGAGGAAAATTCTCCAAATCAGTGTTAATCTTCACATATACACTTCATTGTGTGTATAGATTAGCATTTGTATTTTCTGTGACGAGTGGTTCTGCAAACCAATTGGCTCACATCTACTGTACCAAGTGATCAGGCAAGTGATCAGGCTATGCCATAAGAAAAATTAGCTGTAAAGTGTCTTCTGATGGCAGAAGGTGACTGATGATATACAGGTGCGCCGACGAGTATTCTAAAACTTGCCTTAGACTTGCCTTGGAAAATCTGGGGCTATCACCAACAAGATCCAGGTACATGCTGGGTACATGCTGGGTACATGCTGGGTACATGCTGGGTACATGCTGCAAACATTTCAGTGACATTTCTGTAGAGACTAATGGCCCAACGGATTAACACAGCAGGGGTCCCTTAGCTTGAATGGGACTGCCAGGGACCCCCGCTGTTAATCCGAGGGGCCATTAGTCTGTCTGCAGAAATGTCACTGAAATGTTGCAGCATGTACCCAGCATGTACCCAGCATGTACCCAGCATGTACCCAGCATGTACCCAGCATGTACCTGGATCTTGTTGGTGATAGCCCCAGATTTGTTTTAGAATACTCGTCGGCACTACAGTATTGCTTGGTACATATGAGTCTTTATCTTCACATACATTAAATTAATTTAAACTTTATACTAATTACTTTTTATGTTTTGTCAATTGGATGTAGCATTGGGCACCCCTGTCTTTTGTTTTATCTTCACATGCCTACTGTTTTTCAGGTACATTACACTATAAGGACAATATGTATGCATCATATGTACCTATTGGTAATGACAAATACTTTTTCCTAAACACATATCTATACATTTACATTAATTCTTGTGGTTAATAAAGCTACATTTTCAGACATTACTCCTACAAAGCCTATAGCTTCACCAAGGTAGTTGAATTTCTCACTGAAGTAACAGAAACACACAGATTGCACTTTTCATGTCTAAAAGTTGAGGGCCCCCTTTATGCATTTCATCCCCATCAACATTTCAGGAGGAGAGAGAAATGGCATATGTTATAATCGCACATGTATGGTGTACATATCGCTGCCTTGCACATAACACTCGAGTGCTTATGAACCTGCTGGAAACGAATTGAGGCGCCACACCTGCTCCCACTAAAGGTTATATAGTCTCATTGTAAACATAAGTCCACCAGTTCCAGTCACCCGATAAAAAAACTTGGGCGCAAAGGTACCTAGCTTTTTTCAAGGCTGAATATAACAGTGTGTATAATATATATCTTATTCTCTGAACAGAATTGTACAGCAGTGTGCCAGCTCCCTCTGTTTTCCAGCCTCTAACCCCTAAGTGATTTGAGGAACACACAAAATGAAAATAGCAATTACTAACACTGTTTATACTATTAAGCAACGGTCTTAGTTTTTTCCCCCCTTTTCAGGCACAATAGAAAAATGTTTGTTTCCACAAAAGTTAGAAAACAGTATTTACGGAGCTGAGCAGCTGGTGACGTTGGGTGGCTGCGATCAGCTGGAATTGCTTTGTTTTGGTCCTGATATAGCAGTTTCATGGAACATCCCTAGTGCAGCTGCTTGGCATAGCGATGGGCAGTAACACCCTTTCACTTGTTCAACTGTGTTTTTGTTGTCGCTGGAGTATCATCTTGCCATCTGGTTCCTGGAAAAAGAAAGCGGGATTCTACACTGAAGATAGGACTTGTGCAAGTAATCCATGTTGGGTATAACACACGCAGACATAGGTGTGTAAGGCAGTTAAAAGGTGCCTTCACACTTTGTATTTTGAAGGGAAAAAGCAGTTCACAAAAATTAGATGAAACTCCTCTGTCTGCATTAAATAAAAATCTTAAAGGACTCGGGGTTATCCCTTAAGGTTGGGGGAAAGGAGGTTTCATCAGCAACAAAGGAAAGGGTTCTTTTCAGTAAGGGCAGTTACAATGTGGAATTCATTTTCCATGGAGACTGTGATAGCAGATACAATAGATATCTTCAAAAAATAGTTGTACATCTATTAGAAAGTTATACAGGGATATGCTAAATAAGTAAACATCGGAAGGATGTCGATCCAGGGAGTACAGTAATTGGATTGCTGTTATTTGGAGACAGGAAGTGGTTCTCGTATACATGTAGGCACATTGTCCCGGCAATATCTCCCCTTCAAAACGCTTGCGCGACTAGGGTTCCCTGCTTCAGCACAGCCCAGAAAGACAAATGGGGCAAAGGGATGTAAAGTGTCCCTGTAACTATGAGGGGTCCCTAGTTTTAGGGGGATACCCAGTTACTGCCTAGGTAGCCCCGAACCTATATTGGGGTTCGAGGGCACTCCAACCATAATTATGAGGTTGTGAGGGGACTCTTAGAGTCCAGTCCAAGTCCATGAGATAGTGTGTGGGGAATAAAGGCTAGTAGAAAATAAAGTGCAGCTTTCTATTCTATTCCCCATACCCAGAGACTTAGGACATATAACAGTATATTTTATTAATAGTTGTTTAATATGGTATATACTATTGTGCACAGTAAATGAGCTGGGACTTTCATAACCAATGTTCCGACAGACGGCCAGGGCTACCAAGTTTGGTGCCAGTAAGTCTGTAAGACATCGGAGTTGAAAGCCACTAGAGGATGTCTGAGGTGTGAAGACCATTTGGGTAGGAGGGAAGGGCTCAAGTACCCACGTCCTGGGATAAATGGAAGCCGTCTGGGCTACCATTTGCCTCACAAGACCTGGAGGAGCCTGACCCAGCGGGTGGCTTCTGTATAGCAAGGGACTAAGGTGGCAAACTTGCGCATGTCCCTTGGCAGATTCAGAATCCCCGCTTGACCAGCTTGACAAGACCGGCTTTGCTCTGATTGGCTAGTAAGAAAGTTCCCACGCTGTGATTGGCTGTACTATTTTGTGAATGAACTCCAAAATACTATAAGAAACCCCTCAGCCAATCAGTTAGGAGATTCTCAAGCGCCAGAACTGCGGCGGGATTTTCGAATGTGCTAAAAAGTGCTCTTGCGCGAATAGCAAGGCACCGGCTTCAGCAAAACCTACCCGGAAAAGTCCAGCTTTTTGCGACCAAGTTCTCAGAAACGAACGTAGCGGTCGCGGTTGGGATTTCAAGACGATTTTAGTTACAGGACGTTTGGAGCTAATTCCCGGTCAAGAAAAACTCTGTTATAGAGAGCACAGCAGCTAGGAAAGTCTATTTTTTTACGCCAGTTCCCAAGTAAGTGAGTCTCTTCTTATGTAGTTTGTGTATCATTGTGTGTATGCCTTTTCATGCAAATAACTCACAATTTAGTTCACTTTACATGTTTTGCTCAATGTGTGATCCTGATAAAAAGGTGTAACTGCCTGGTATCCTGTGACAGAGTAATCCTAGGTTTATTTTAAATAATAGTAATTTTTCCCTCTCCCCCATTAGCCCCAATTCAGTGTTTGTCTGGGAGTAACTCCAAGACTAGCCTGAAATAACCGGATATTAATTAAGTCTATGCTAACGAGCTCTGGTATGACTGTTATTGTTGCATTTAATGACTTCGTTTATATATGTATATCCATCCCTGTCTTATGTAACGTCACGTTATTTGCCCTGATTTAACCGCCGAGCGCAATAAGTCTACGCCAAATAGCTTTCCATCAATGTGTATAGCAAGATAAGGTAGCACACACCATGTAAGAGATGAAGATCGACAGACAGAATAACCCGACCAATATTCCTGGAATGTATTTGTGAAGATCATTATAATATCAGTATAACGTGACCAAGTAACCAGAAGGGTGTGGGGGGTGCAGAGCGACGGAGAGAAACGTGAAAATGATATATTAGGATATTCTCTGTAAGAGTTAAACATAAGGAATACAAGGTGACATTTGTGAATAAAAATGATCAGCTATCTGGCTGGATCAGAGATGGCACTTTTAGCAGAGGGCACTACCTGCAAATATCCAGGGACCCGTACTGCATCTCGATCAATGGAGATTTCACATACAACATCCGTTAACCATTAAGTTATCATGTAACATAATAAGGCAGGGGTATACCTTCTCAAATCCAGTCCTCAAGTGCCACGAACAGGTCAGGTTTTCAGGATGTCCCAGCCTCAGCACAGGCGGCTCATGAGCCGCCTGTGCTGACGCAGGGATATCCTGAAAACCTGACCTGATGGTTGGTCTTGAGGACTGGAGTTGAGTACCACTGTAATAAGGTATACACATCTAGGCAGGAACAGCAGCATGTATGCAAGATTGTATGTGTACTTTATTGAAACTTGTTTCTTTGCACACTTATTTTGATTTACTTAGGCTACATATGCATTTTTCATTGCTAAAGTTACTTTTTTATTCCTCAAGTTAAAAATCCTTTCGTATTTATTCTGTTGAGGGTGCAAGTCTATTATTTTCTTTATATAACCCAACCATTTTGCTGTATCTGTTTCAAATATATCTACGATCTGTACTTCAATACCATCTGTATTTAATTAGTAAAACCTCATGTTGTAAATCTGCCCGTTCTTGGCATCCCTACATAATGGGAGTTCCACAATGGCAACACATGTTTTTCAAATGTAACACCACAAAAAAACAGATTGAGTTGGCTTTAATAAAATCCCATACTTTGGCAGGCTTGTTTTACCAACAAAAGGAATGATGTCTACGTATGTGTTTCTGTTACTGCTCAAGATCCCAAAAGCAAGTACACCTACTGTACTGTACTGTACAGGCATACCCCGGTTTAAGGACACTCACTTTAAGTACACTCGCGAGTAAGGACATATCGCCCAATAGGCAGCTCACGCATGCGCCTGACAGCACGTCCTGAACAGCAATACCGGCTCCCTACCTGTACCGAAGCTGTGCGCAAGCGGGGAGACTATAGAGCCTGTTACACATGCGTTATTTACATCAGTTATACACATATGATGTTTGCAGTACAGTACATGCATTGTAAAGTGGAAAAAGGGGAGTGCTTCACTTTAAGTACATTTTCGCTTTACATACATGCTCCGGTCCCATTGCGTACGTTTATGCGGGGTATGCCTGTATATCTCTTCCATAGGGCACCACTTCCTCATGCAGTGCAATCCTTGTCATTATTTGCTGGGAGGTTGTGCATGGTAGCTGCACATCCAACTTGTTAACAAAAGCAGGGCTTTTCTCTTCAGAGGCTCCTGCAGGGCCTTGCACTGTGACGCTTAGCAGGTGCCAATGTGAATAACTTAGCCACCTATTTACTAAGCAGCGCTGGAAAAACACTACAGTCATTCAAGGGAATGTCTTATGGGATCACACCGCGTGGGAAATATGCGAAAGTGCTATCAAAGCAGATCACACTTTATACTTTGAAATCTTAGCTTCAATGTTCTTTAATAAATGTTCTTTAAGGGAAAACATTTTTTATCAGCAGTGTTTTATTTAATTTTTTTACTGAATTGTGTCACCAAAAAAAAAAAATGATTACACGTTCTTAAAGCTTTTTATACAAACACAGCAGTGCCTGAATTCCTAATGAACCGGCAATTTCCTTTCCAGAATGTGCAGGATAAAGAGAAATGTGGCTTTGTGCCACGTTTAAAATGCAGCCAGCAGGGACATTATTTTCAGTGACAGATGAAAGTTCAAGAAGTGGTGCACTCGTGGTGCCTGGTCTACTGGCCACCGGTGCTTACCAACAGTGGTCCTGAATACAAACAGCTGCCACGGACAGTCCAGAGATACAAATGAGTGGCACTCGCGTGGTCTTAAAAAAAAAAAAAGAAGGATATCCAGTTTATTAGGCAAGGATCGACTTTCTCAGGCCGTAAGTGGACCACGTGAGTGCCACTCAATGACAGATGAAAACATCTTTCTTATTATAGTCTAAAATCATACAGGGAATTGTATTGTATGTCTTTATTTATATAGCGCCATTAATGTACATAACGCTTCACAGCAGTAATACACATGGTAATCATATACATAACACATAATACAAATAACACATAATGGGAAGAAGTGCTTTATGGCATAAAAGTGATATTTAGGAAAAGGAGTTCCTGCCCGGAAGAGCTTACAATCTAATTGGTAAGTAGGAAGAACGTACAGAGACAGTAGGAAGGTGTTCTGGTAAGTGCGTCTGCAAGGGGCCAAGGATTATGTAAAAGGTGTAAAGTATCAGCCACGGAGCTACTCATATGCTTCATTAAGCAGGTGTGTTTTAAGGTGGGGCTTAAAGGTGGATAGAGAGGGTGCTAGTCGGATATTGAGGGGAAGGGCATTCCAGAGGTGTGGGGCAGTGAGAAAGAAAGGTTTAAGGCAGGAGAGGGCTTTAGATACAAAGGGGGTAGAGAGAAGACATGCTTGAGCAGAACGCAAGAGCCGGGATGGTGCATAGCGAGAAATTAGGGCTTAGATGTAAGGAGGGGCAGAAGAGTGTAAAGCTTTAAAAGTGAGGAGAAGAATGGAGTGTGAGATGCGGGATTTAGAAGGAAGCCAGGAGAAGGATATCAGCAGGGAACGCACAGAGACAGCCAGATAAAAGGAAACTGACCCGTGTTTTTCTTTTGTTTTTCTCTTCCAACTGGAGTTTTATTTTAATCAACATTGTGTAACGCACTTCCCTCAACGCTGTTTTTTTTTTTGTTTTAATGTTTTCCCTAACACTAAGTTTATGGTGGATAGAAAAAAACCCGACAACCCCCCTGCACTGTATCAGGTACAGCATATATAAACTCATGATAGGATCTATTACACGTCCCCCAAACCATTGTCACATGTTGTACAGTGATCAAACAGCAGACAAGGAGTCCAGGTAATGACAGGCGATGTGTTCGAGAGGCAATCCAAGCCGCTTAAAAATATATATATATATATGAACCAATGCTTTCCCAGGTGAGAAAACAAAGAAGCAGCACTCAAAGCAATATGGTAAACAAATTGTATTAAAGACAATACATCAGCACAGATCAAACCAACGTTTCCGTCCAGAAAGGACCTTCCTCAGGGAGTGCTAGCGATATACTATTGATTATGTAGCATGCACCTTGAATTGTGTTGTTTGCTTGGAGTGCCAGCTGTGCTGCGCTCTCTCTCTCTCTCTCTCTCTCTCTCTCTCTCTCTCTCTCTCTCTCAGAGAGAGAGAGAGAGAGAGAGAGAGAGAGAGAGAGAGAGAGAGAGACAAAGAAACAAAGAAACAGAAAACCAGCTTTAAGTACCTGCTTCCCACTTAGCGGGGCAGGTGACATTATATATCACTAAGTGTAACATTATTGTTACAGCTTATAGAGCAATAGGCACTCTGCTGTTTGGAACACAGCAACAGATCTGTTTGTGATACTTTGTTGCCAAAGGGCAATGCTCAAACAGGTGTGCCAGAGCCTGTTTCAAAAGAGGAAGTGGATATGACTTTCTAAATGGTTGCCGTAGCAACCAAAGGATGGATAGTACATTTAAAAAATCATTAAAAATGGCATTAGGAGTTACACAAAAAAAAATGTAGACTGTATTATCTAATACTACAGAACTAATGTGTTAAAAAAAACATATAGGATTTTTCATGTTTTGCTGCTTTAACATGACAAGACCTTGATTACATAATTTCCCATCTCAGTACAGACATTACAAGGATACATCTGTACCTTGGTATTACAGTACCTGTACCCGGGTAAAATATTGGTTCTGAAGTTACTACAAACATTTTTCTGCTCATCTCCCTTCAATATACCTTAAATAAATTATGGTGGGTAAAAAAAAAGTGACAAAAACCCTCCAGCGCATAGCATGCAGCAAATGAAAATATCACTTGTGAGCACATTGACGTGGCTCAGGCAGGCCCGCAACGCTGCAATATATACACGCAAAAAGTATTTATGTTCTCATTAGCATCACCAGCATGATACAAACATCATCTTCCCTTTGAAATAGAGGAGGTGAGAGTGAGTTTTCAGAGCCGAACACCATGTGTGTGACATACTGCAGATGCCTGTTTGCACCAGCGCTTTTTAATTTATATGTTAATGATTCATTTGCCAACATACAGATAGGAATGGATGGGATGGAGGGGGGGGGGGGGGGGGGTGATGTCCGCAGGTAATTTCATTTACGTTCCCATTTTGACACAGTGTACGAGCACAGGGTTTGTTTGTAGTATTCCGGAGTCTCAAGCATGGGCTTGGCTGGAGACATAAGAAGAAATTTAGCATACTGTATACAGATGTCATTATTGTTCAAATACAGTTTTACACATTTTAAAGTTTGTTTTGTTCTGAAGGCTCTTGTGCATTTTAAATACGGAATAAAATGAAAATATGAACATTTGGCTTAAAAGAGTACACTTACAGTAAGTGAAAAAAGAAATACAAATATAACATGTGTTGTCTGATCACAGATCACAATTATGATACATGGAGATGTGTTGTATGGTATTGAGTTGTTTTGTTTTTATTTAGGGGCAATGTCCTATTTTTTTTTTCATTGAGTATTAATTCGTGGAACAAGTCAAATGATAACTAGAATGAACCTTTCCTCAAATGTTTGACTTCCTATGCCATATTTGTCTGACTTTCTTTCTTTTTTTCTTTATAACTACATTACAACTATAAAATATAGTTGCAAACAGGAGTCTGAACGTGCATTCACTTTCCAGGCTCTTATTCCCCCAGTTGTATAATCCAAACCTTTTTATATGTTCTCACAAACATGGGAAAAAACCACTCCCTACGGGAAGCACATCCCGACGACCGTAAAAAAGCATCATTATTTCCAGTAACTGTGTCTTAAATTCTCTGCTGCATGATATCAATTGACTTACCATCAAAGAGGGCTTATGTGCAGAAACAGATTAGTAGCACTTTTGATACTGCTTGGATAATCAGTTGCCAGTAGACTATTTTGTGTTTTTTGTTCTCAACGACATTAAATCATTTAAGGAATATTCATCATGAATTGATCTGAGTCTACGCCAGACTGATGCTTTCTGTTTATTGTCTGTGTTTGTTAATACTGTAGAATAAGAGTGTGGTATAGCAACTGTGTTGGCAGATTGCATATACTGGAATATGCTCAGCTGGCAAAAAGCTCCAAGAAAACTTTCTCCATCCGCCTGGCATACAGTTTCATGGATGTTTATGTGTTCTCCTAACACAGAACCCGCACCTCTGCCAATACTCTTCAGACAGAAACGCGCAGCCAGTTTTTAGATGATTTTGTGATAATACACATTCTTTCAATTCTTTGGAGGCTATAACTGATACTAGTAATTAACAGTGTGTTTTGGTAAAGCACAGTATGGAGAAATGTGGTCCAGAATTCTCTTGGATGTCAGAGTGAATCAGTAACATACTTTACTTTTATTGATTTATGAACCAGTAAAGAAATGATGCTATCTTTATAATGAATTGACCTGGTGGAATGTCATGATATTGCTAACTCTGGCTCTGAATGCTATAAAATAATAGAGACTGCAATATACAGTACCTATCATGAGTTGTACTGCCGTCCGGTGAGTCACCACCTTAATGAGCATGATGCCAAACGAAGTGTTTTATTCATGTTTTAAAGGTGAGAGACAGGGTAATATCAGACATGGGGATCAGCAGCTAGAGATTCTTTCTCAATTATTTATGCTAACCTAGATACCATCAAGCAGTAGGGGCGAGAATTGAATTTCTGCGCAAAAACCTCATATACGTGTAGGAGAGCAGGGGCCTATTCATATGCTGTAAAGCCACTTACCTGTGTTAGAAAAGGGTTCACATATAGAATGAGATAGAGTGGCTTGCAGAAGTGTTCACCCTCTATCAATAATGTCACAAATGGTTGAATTACAAATAATGTATGCACGTTATTTTCAAACGAAATATGTTTATTTAAAGTTACAAAGCTATAGTGGTTAAACTGAACACTGTTATATGAGGAAGAGGGTAAATTTCAGCAAATGAGGGTGGGGGGAAGAGTAAATAATACTGGTTGCATAAGTATTCAGCCCCTTAAGTCAGTACTTGGTAGAAGCCCCTTTTGCAGGAATTAATTGGATCGGTCTCGACTAGCTTTGCACAGTAGGATGGTGACATGTTTGCCCACTTTTTCATGGGAAAATTGATGCAGTTCTGATAAGTTTGTTGGGGAATGTAGATGGACGTCAATCTTCAAGGCTCGCCATAAATGTTCGATTGGATTCAAGTCAGGACTGTGACTGGGCCACTCAATAACATTAATTCTCTTCTTGTTCAACTATTGCAGTGTGACTTTGTGCGTCGGGCCATTGTCCTGCTGAAATGTGAGTCTTGGCTGAACTCAAACAGGTTTTCCTCAAGGACTCGCCTGTACTTTTCCCCATCCATTCTCCCCTCTCTCCTGACCAGCTTCCCAGTCCCTGCTGAAGAGAAGCTTCCCCGTAACATGATGTTGCCACCTCCATGCTTGACAGTTGAGATGGTGTTAACTGGATGATGTGCAGTGTTGAGCTTGCGCCAGACGTAACGCTTGGGGACACTTTGGTTACCTAGATACTTAACAGTGGACCATGCTCATTTCAGCTCTGGAGACTTCCAGGGTCTCGAGATACTTACTTCTTCCTGGCTTCCTACCCATGTAAAAAAGAAAAAAAAAGAAAAAGACGTACCTTGTAAGTACAAGAGGGCGCCACTAATACGGCGTGTTCCGTTCTGAGGACCCGCCGTAAAGCGAAAATCGCTGGAAAGTGGAACCGGCGATTTTCGTTAGGTGTGCATGCGCAGACCGGCAATGCGCCGTTCTGCGCATGCGCGACAGGAGGAAAACCCTCCATTCCGCGCATGCGCGAACCCCGGCCGGCCGTTCTGCGCATGCGTGACCCCGGCCCATTCTGCGCATGAGCGAACATGGCGGCCCCCTTCTCGGCACCGCTGTATTAGCGGATCGCCGAAAAGCGGAGCGCCGAGAAGCGGGGCCCTGCTGTATATATTATTTTTGGGAAAGTAGCCAGTCTGCCTTCCTTTAAGTTTCTATTTGTAATGTTATTCTAACGAACAATATGTCCAGTTTTAACAGGTGTTTGAAAACGTTCTCCTGCTGATCCTTTTGTGTGTCTAAGGCTCTTTGATCTCTGAATCAAAAACTTCATTCTGGCCACGGAACATTACCTCCTCCTGCCTTCCCTCTGTATTCTTTCTCCGAGCACCAAGCGTGCTTTAGCGGCTCATGCAAATGTGAGCAGTGTTTATGCCTTTACTGATGTAGGGAACGAGGTGATGTGTGAAATCCTGCGTTTATTTGCAAACTAGAATTGAATGAACATTATTAAGCTGAACGTGTTATTTCAGAGCGTAACAGTGATTTTAAATAAGATATAACAATACTATGTGTAAAGTTTAATTAACTCGTGTACACTTATTGGCATAATATAAATCCCTTGTGAATGTCTATGTGATATCGCCATTTAGTTTTCAGAACTTGTTTGTAATTGCAGCCTGGGAATCTAAGGTCCTGGTTCCCAGGCACTATATCTGCTGGAGCTATAGGATGCCATATTTACAGACTTATTTAATGTATCCTTTCTTTGTTTGCCACGGAGACCGGCGAGCTTTTAGCAGTGAATGAATAACAATCATAGTTTTAATGTGTCACGGACAACACTTCGAGGTTTATTCTTGATAAGATAAAGATGGGAGTGGTCATCAATATTATGGCGTTCATACACTGACGTCGTGACCAGTCATGACCATGGTTATCTGGCAACTTGGACTTCCAAGGAGTTCATATGTTAAGATGTTGTACATTGTTAATATTATGTATTTTTGTCACCTATGCTAGGTTGGTTAGACCTATCTTGCCTATGTGTATCGTAGCCGTTAGATAGGCCTAGCGCCAGCCTGGGGTTGGTGATAAAGATTGTTGACCTCTTTTGCCGGTCGCCCGATTATCGCCAGGTACTGGAGTTTTGCGAGTAGCATGTGAGTAAGTAATTCGCCGTGAATTCCTCAATTATATCAATGATTTCATGTTTGTTTGTTTTTTGGAGGCGTTGCTGCTGTAGTTTCCCTTCTGTGCTAGAAGAGTACCGTGAATTTTCCCGCTGCATGGTCATGTGATCAATAGCAATGACATCACCTGAGCGACTCCCTGACTCTGGGAGCAGAAGTTTTTCTCAACTGTGCAGATAGAGCGAGCATATGTATGTGGGTAAAAGAGGTCGCACTCACAGGACCTGCAAGAAATAGTCACAGTTTATTCCAAGAACCGAGATTTTGTTCCACCCGGGGCCGTTTCTCAAGACTTTGATTCTCGGCATAAACGTGGAACGTTTCTGCAAAGTCCTGCGAGTGCAGCCTCTTCCGCCTATCTGCTGCCAACTTTTTATACGCATAGTTTACAAGATTACGATCTTCTGACTGCGTGCTGCTCACTACACTGTTACTCCCCAGTGGGAGGAGTCCTTTTTGCCCTAACACACTATACCAGGGGTGCGCAAAATTTACCTGCTTCGCCCCCTGCCTGCTCTCCCTCCCTGCTCGTGCCCCCTCCTTACCTTGTCGTCGACGTCAAATAACGTCGCAGGGTCATTTGACGCCACGTTGCCATGGTGACGCGTTGCCGAAGACACGGGGGAACCGATTTGGGGGAAATAAGCACAGGGGGCTCCATAAGTCCCAGCTTCAGCACACGTGGCTCAATCAGTCCCTGCTTCAGCATAGGTGGCTCAATCAGAGGCTCAGTCGCGAAGACTGAGCATCTGATTGAGCCACCTATGCTGAAGCAGGGACTGATTGAGCCACCTATGCTGAAGCTGGGATATCTGAAAACCTGACTGTTTGGGGAGCGGCGGGGGGGCTTGAGGACTGGAGTTGAGAACCCCTGCTTTAACACAATGTTGCCAGGTCACGTCTCCTTTTCCCCGTTATTCACTTTATTGTGTTGGTAGATTGTGGTTATGTTGCATCCCCAAAAGATAAATGCACACCGCCCAAAACGGCACGGACGGCTGGTCCTGACATTTCAGTATCTGTGCGGATTGTAATGTCCGGAGCATTCAGGGGAACTCCGGTTCCTTGGCTCAGAACATGACAACTCAACCATCCGGAATTCTTCAAATGTCAGAACGTCAATGTGTAGAGAGTCCCTGCTACATTACCCGCAGCTTTGCTGCACATCAGCCCTCTCTCAAGGCCCACTTTAGCGAACAACGTATATGTTTAGGTGAGCACGTTTTTACCCCGTTGCTGCCGCAATTGTGTTGCGGCCTGTCAGCGAAGGGGGGTTAAACTGACGGCAACTTAATCTAAGTGAAAGTTTTTTTTCGCCTCCGCCGCACCGAGAATTTCCAGCGTAGGGAAGGGAACAAACGATGGAGAATAAGTGGTTGTCCCCTTCCGCTATCGTACAGACGTCCCGTTTTCTGTCCAGGAACCGCGGGAAGAAAAGCAACACCCTGCAGCTAAAAGCCACGGATGGTCCGATCCTCCGAATGGCGCCCCACACAGGGAGATTTCCCGCATGCCATGGTGGGGGGTTCCCCGGCAGCGAGAATATTAACTCTGCGTACATCCGTGCATTTTGACACAGATGTAGTCAGGGTTATTTTACCGGTTGTTGCTTTGTGATGGATATTATTATTCATAAATTACTGTACATCAGGGCTTTCATACTTTAATCTTTCGGGCACCCCCCTAATCACAGTGCTCAGGTTGCTAGGCACCCCCACAACAGGGCAGTCAGTCTCAGAATGCACAGGAGAAGAGGACAGAGACAGACAGTCACAGGAGCAGAGGCAGGGCAAGACAGCCAGTCACAGGAGGAAGAGGGGCAGAGGGAGCGCACAAGGAGAAAGAGGACAAGACAGCGGAGTCACAGGAGACAGAGAGGGCAGAGAGAGACAGACTGGTCACAGGAGCGAGGAGAGGACAGAGACAGCAGTCACAGGAAGAAAGACAGAAGAGAGACAGAGACAGGACAGTCAAAGAGGACAGCCAGATGGTGAGGGGGACAGAGACAGCCAAGTCACAGGAGACAAGAGGGGGCAGAGGCAGCCAGTCACAGGAGACAGAGGGGGCAGAGACAGACAGTCACAGGAGACAGAGGGGCGAGAGACAGCCAGTCACAGGAGAAAGAGGGGGGCAGAAGCCAGTCACAGGAGAAGAGGAGGAGGAGAGACAGCCAGTCACAGGAGAAGAGGACAGAGCAGGCAGTCACAGTAGACGAGGGGGCAGACAGCCAGTCACAGGAGACAGAGGAGGGCAGAGACAGCCAGTCACAGGAGACAGAGGGGGCAGAGACAGACAGTCACAGGAGACAGAGGGGACAGAGACAGTCACGCGGAGACAGAGGCGGGCAGAGAAAGCCAGTCACCGTGGAGAGATGGGCAGAGACAGGCACAGGAGACAGAGAGGAGCAAGAGAAGCCAGTACACAGGAGACAGAGAGGGGCAGAGACAGTCACAGAGGAGACAGAGGGGCAGAAGAGACAGCACACAGAAAACACACCGTAGGATAGAACAAATACACCGTCTCGCTTCTCTCCTGCCTATGTTGCTTTCCCGGAGCTTGACCACACCCCCAGGCTCTGACACCACTCCTGATTGGCGGCATTACCTAGCAGCAGCCAATCAGGGTGTAGGAAACGAGCCCCGCCCCATAGCCCCTATCTACGGCCCTGCTTTGCCCTGCTAATTTATATCGGGGAAATCCCGCGGGATCCTTTTGATCCTTCAGGGCACCCCAGGTGTCACGGAACCCCTGGGTTGGGAAAACTGCTCTACACTGTCACTGCCATTGAATCCCATGAAAAAGCTGCGATATTCTTTATGATAACACGATATTCGCCGAATAGCCGTAAGTAAGAACGCTGGCACGTCCGCGCGCTGAGGCTGCATACTACAGGGCTGCTGCTGGGGTGGCTAACGGTGTGGGGAAATAGTGTACCTGCTGTATACGTCCTATGCCCGGTGCCAACGTTCTCCAGTGTTAAGTCCCCGATAAGTGACCAAAAACAATGGGGTTTTATGTATGATATCAGTGTAAAAGAGGAGCACAGTCTGGAGCAAAAAAAACTGTATCAAAGAAACAAATCCATAGATTTCAGTTGGACTTTGATATAATACTGTGCAGTTACTTCTCCCAGAATGTGCTTCACTTTTTCCTTGAAGCCACAATATTTGAACCACCAAAGTCTTCCTTTAAACAAAAGTAACCATGCCTTACAGCTTCCAGTTTAGGACTGTTGTTTATAGCGGGAATTTAAGACAGCAATCAATACACTATCCCCCCCCCCCCTTTTGTGTTCCTTGTCTTCTTCTTTTCTTTAGTTATGTAGACAGTATGTGACAATTTTTATTCTACATTCTTACCAATAACTGGCCAGCGGTTGATGCTTCTGTGACAAATTGCTGTCAAGAATGTCCTGATTGTGTGCTCTACGATGCGCGCCTTCTAACTTCAACACATTATTGTTACAGCTTTCAGGGTAATAGACAGTCGACTGTTTGGAATACAGCAACAGATCGTTGTTTGATACTTTGTTTGTCAAAGCGGGCAGCGCTCAATAAGATGTGGGTCAGAGCGCTGTTTCAAAGAGGAAGTGGTGGGTAGGACATCCTAAAATGAAGCAACAAAGGATGATCAGTACATCATTTTTTTTTTAAATGGATTAAGCTAATAAAAACGCAGACCATTATCTATAGTTACAGACTGATTATTTAAAAAAATAATACAACATAGGATTTTCCGCGTTTGCTGCTTTCAGAGTTTTCTCCAGCCCTTATTCTAACCCTGTTTTATCAGAGAGTCAATTAAGATCGAGGGAGATGATTAGAGTGGGGGTGACTGCCTGTGAAATCTCCTATTGGACACGCTGGCATCACACGAGCAACGAGAAGGTAACCCGTGTTTATCCAGTCTGCAAAAAGGTCACACAGTGTTTCCATAGCCACAGTAATGTTAATGACAGCCACGCAGTGCAGCTATGTACGTATAGCTTATTTATAAAGCGCAATCCATGCACATGGCGCGTCGCCTAGCAGTAACGCCACGGGACATAATAATATCACACATAATGGGAATAAGCGCTGCAGACAAAAGGAAGTCCCTGCCCCGAAGAGCTTACAATCTAGATCCACGTTAAGCTTTAATTGCCTTTAAGCTGCTGCCTTGAAGATGGATTTGAAACTGTTTATAACTCTGACCTGGTGCAAATGATTGTATCTCTGCTATCTCTTATGTATCAAAGTGTCCTGGTTAATGCCTAAGGAGCGTTCATTACTGCTGTGTGTTATGCCACGTCTCACTGAGCCGCAATGCAACAGTTAACACATGAGAGCTCTTGAGCTCTGTCGAGGCCACCTGGTAATTCATGGATAAGTACGTGTTCTTGCTGAAGTACAAGTCCATGTCCTCTGCAGATTACAGCACACATGTATCGCATGTTATATGGAGGCTCTGCCTGTGCAAGGTCTTTCAGTTCAGGCGTACGATCTCCTTTTATACCTAGCTCCACACTGAAGTGGTTCTGAGCGTGGAGAGGATTCCCCTCTCCGCTGCTCCCCTGAGCCACACATCGCAGACTGACAGGTCGGTACGGTGTGCGAGCTGAGAAGAGGTGAGAGCTATTTAGCAGGGGGCACTCAGAAACCATCCAGCAGGTCAAATGCAAATATTGTTCTGAGAGAAACGAGAAAGAAAGTGAGTGGGACCAGTGATCCCGTGATGATCACGGTAGGACGTGTGATAGAGGGTCTATACAGGCCGGTGTTATCTCGTGGGTGATTGAATGTGAGGACAGTTGGCAACTGACATGTTTTTGTAAGCATTATGAGGTGTCATGTTGTAATCACAGGTGTTAATACCATCACACCGGAGGCTTAGTGCAGGAGTGACAACTCCAGACCCCAGGGCCACCAACGACCAGGTTTTAAGTGTGACCCCGCTTCAGCACAGCAGTCAGTCATTGACAAACACTCAGACCTCAAGGGACACCAAGCGTCAGGTTTGAAGAAACCCTGCCTCAGACCCAGGTGAGCTCAGTCTATGCACAATACACTCCATGTCCACAAGGGCCACCATGCAGAGTCAGGTGTACAAGGTATCAAACATTTTTAAAACCGCTGTGCTTCAGCACAGGTGGCTCAGCCATTGACAATACACTCCCGTCCTCAAAGGCCACCAACAGGTAGGTTTTAGGGATACCTGCCTTCAGCACAGGTGGCTCAATCAGTGGCGTAGTCATTATGACTGACTGCCACATACGCTGAAGCAGGGGATATCCTTAAACCTGACCTGTTGGTGGCCCTTGAGGACTGGTTGGCCTCCCCTGGCCTTTGTCATGTCACGTTTTGTGCTTTGCACTGAACGTGAGAACAATACACTTTACGCGATGTTTTAGGTCAATAGATAACCTGAGCCTGTACAACACAGTGGGAAAATATCCCCATCCACTTTCCTATTCACTTCATAACCGTAACATTCAGCCTTCCAAGTTGCATGGCCAGCCTTAGGCCTGTGGTCCCGCAGCCTGTTCCACTGTGCATGGCCAGACCTTAAGCGACTCGTGATTATTCGCGCGTACCCACGGCTGCATGGCCAGTTTGGCGCACCCTAGGTCCCTGCAGCTTCCAGGCCATGGCCGCCTTAGGCTGCATCCCTGGCGCCCACGCGCGCTATGTGCCAGCCTCTAGGCTGGAGTCCCCGACGTCCACGGCGCATGGCCAGCCTTAGGCCTGGGTCCCGCAGCTTCCACGCGCAATGGCCAGCCTTAGGCCGGGGTCACCGCAGCTTCCACGGCGCATGGCCGCCTTAGGCCTGGTCCCGCAGATTCCACAGGCGCATGGCTCAGCCTTAGGCCTGGGTCCGCAGCTTCCACGGCGCTGGCCAGCCTTAGGGCCTGGGTCCCGACCCACTTCCACGGACGCATGGCCGCAGACTTAGCTGCCCGCGGGTCCCGCAGCTTCCACGGCGCATGGCCAGCCTTAGGCCTGGGTCACCTGCAGATTCCTACGGCGCTGGCCAGCCTTAGGCTTGGTCCCACGAGTCCACGGCGCATGGCTCAGCCTTAGGCCTAGGTCCCGCAGCCCACGGCGCATGGTCCATGCCTTAGGCCTGGGTCCCGCAGCTTCCACGGCGCATGGCAGCAATTAGGCGGGTCCCGAAGCTTCCACGGCGCATGGCCAGCTTAGGCCGGGTCCCGCAGCTCCACGGCGCATGCCAGCCTTAGGCCTGGAGTCCCGCAGCGTCCACGGCGCCTTATGGCCAGCCTTCTAGGCCTGGGTCCGCCCCAGCGTTCCAGGCGCATGGCCAGACTTAGGCCTGGGTCCCGCAGCTTCACGGCCGCATGGCCAGCCTTAGTGTGCTAGGTCTCCGCAGCCTCCACGAGCGGCATGGCCAGCCTTGGCTGGGTCCGCAGCTTCCACGGCGCATTGGCCCAGCCTTAGGCCTGGGTCCGTGCAGCTTCCACGCGCAACATGGACACTTAGGCCTGGGTCCGCCGCTTCCCGGGCATGGCCAGCCTTAGGCTGGGTCCGCAACTTCCTATCGCGACCATGCCAGCCTAGGCCCTGGGTTCGCAGCTTCCACGGCGCTGCCAGCTAGGCCTGGTCCCGCAGCTTCCACGGCGCATGCCAGCTTAGGCCTGGTCCCGCAGCTTCCACGGACGCATGCCAGCCCTTTTTAGGGCCTGGTCCGCGCATGCTTCTTGCGGCGCCTTCATGGCCAGCCTTAGGCCTGGTCGCCCCCCCACAGCTTCCACAGCGCTATGGCCAGCCCTTTAGCGTCATGGGCTCCTTAGCAGCCTTCCACCTGTGCCATGGCCAGCTTAGCCTGGGTCCGCAGCTTCCACGGCGCATGGCCAGCTCTTAGGCATGGGTCCCGCAGCTTCAACTGCTGCTTATGGCCAGCTTAGGCCTGCCCGCCCGCATTCTACTGTGCATGGCCACCTTAGGCCTGGCGTCTCCGCAGCTTCCATGTGCATGCCGACTTAGGCTGGGTGTTCCCGCAGCTTCCCTGCGATGGCCAGCCTTAGGCTGGACGTCCCGCAGCCGTTCCACTGTGGCCCATGGCACCAGCCATTAGGCCCGCGTCCGCAGCTTCCACGGTGCATGGCCAGCCTTAGGCCTGCGTTCCCGCAGCTTCCACTGTGCATGCACGCCTTAGGCGCTGCGTCCCGCAGCTTCCAACTGTGCATGGCCAGCTAGGCCTGCGTCCGCAGTTTCCACGTGTGCATGGCCAGCCTTAGTCCTGCGTCCCGCAGCTCACTGGCATGGCCAGCCTTAGGCCTGCGCGTCAACGGTTCCAGGCCCGCATGGCCAGCCTTAGGCCGGCTCCCGCAAGTTCCACGTGGCATGGCCAGACCTTAGGCCTGTCCCGCAGCTTCCCCGCGCGATGGCCAGCCTTAGCTCCTGGGTCCCCAGATTCCACGTGCATGGCCAGCACTTAGGCTGTCGTCCCGCCCAGCTTCCCACGTGCGCATGGCCAGCCTAGGCCTGCGTCCCGCAGCGTTCACTGTGGCATGGCCAGCCTTAGGCCTGCGTCCCCAGCTTTCACTGTGCATGGCCAGCCTTAGGCCTGCGTTCGCAGCGTTCCATGTGCATGGCCAGCCTTAGGCCTTGCGCGTCCCGCCCAGTGACTGTGCTGGATGGCCAGCCTTAGGCCTGGGTCCCGCAGCTTCCACTGGCTGCATGGCAGCCTTAGGCCTGGGTCCACAGGTTTCCTGGGCATGGCCAGCCTTAGGCCTGGTCCCGCAGCGTCCACGGCGACATGGCCAACCTTAGGCCTGGACCCCAGAGGTCCACGGCGCCATGGGGCCAGCCTAATGGCCGGTGGTCCCGCAGATTCCATGGCGCAATCGCGCCTTAGGCCGGGTTCCGCAGCTTCCATGGCTAGGCCAGCCTTAGGCCTGGGTCCCGCAGTTCCACTGCGCATGGCCAGCCTTAGGCCTGGGTCCCGCCCAGCTTCACTGTGCATGGCCAGGCTTAGGCCTGCGTCCCGCAACTTCCACTGTGCATGGCCCAGCCTTAGGCGGGTCCCGCACTTCCACTTGCATGTGGCAGCAGCCTTAGGCCTGGGTCCCGCCCCGCTTCCACTGTGCATGGCCAGGTTAGGCCTGCGTCCCGCAACTTCCAACTGTGCATGGCCAGCATTAGGCCTGGGCGTCCCGCAGCTTCCACTGTGCAATGGCAGCCTTAGGCCGGGTTCCCGAGCTTCCCACTGTGCATGGCCAGCCTTAGGCTTCGGTCCCGCAAGCTTCCCCGTGCATGGCCAGCCTTAGGCCTGCGTCCCGCAGCTTCCACTGTGCATGGCCAGCCTTAGGCCTGCGTCCCGCAGCTTCCACTGTGCATGGCCAGCCTTAGGCCTGCGTCCCGCAGCTTCCACTGTGCATGGCCAGCCTTAGGCCTGCGTCCCGCAGCTTCCACTGTGCATGGCCAGCCTTAACACATAATCGTGTTGTAAAATGTTCATAAATACGAAAATTGGGAGCCACGCTTGCATCGCGTTATAAGCGGATCCGCGTTGTAACGGATCGCGTTATAACGGGCTGGAGCTGTATATATCCTTATATTGTTTCGATTTTAATACAATCTCACTTTTTTGATACCACAAAGTGTTGAAAAGATTATTTCGTACATTTATTAACACTTCGAGTACTGGGAACACCTACCATTTTCCTGTATTAGTACTGGCAGGCTCAGGGTCCCTCCCTTTGTTCCCGTGCACCTTACCTACTATCTTTTCTTTATATTTTTCCTTTACATTTGGAGTGCCGTCTATAACGCCATACTTTTTATATAGCCAATTTGTTACAAATCTTGGAGTAAATAATAGTTCACCAGGAGGGCGCAGAAGGTTTATATACAGTACTACAATCTTCACTTGTAAATCACAATCGTACAGGGATCCACATGTGTTTTTGGTAATACAGTATATACAATTAAATCATTTCAAGCCATATGTTGATGTGAACAGTACAAGTTGGTAATGTAATGTTCGGCAGGGGATACAATCACACTGAAGTGGACATTCTCTGTACTGGAGAAGACTCGAGCTGTCGTATTTACCATAGACATTGATACAAGTTGGGCTGTTTGTATTTTATTGTGTTCTTTTGTTATGATAAATCTGGCGCTATGTTTTTGCATCCTGGAGACTCGAATACAGGAGTGGCCATCTCCAGTCCTCAAGAGCCACCAACAGGCCAGGTTTTACGGATATCCCTGCTTCAGCACTGATTGAGCCACCTGTGCTGAAGCAGGGACATCCTTAAAACCTGGCCTGTTGGTGACCCTTGAGGACTGGAGTTGGCCTCCCCTTCTTTAATACATTGATGCCTGTGCTTGGAACTTGGTCTGGAGCACAAAGGTATGAGTTTTGATTTCTCTGGGAACATGCATCCCGAACCATTCAGTTCCCAGACTAATGCAGGGATTTGGGATGGTAATAGCTGCAGTTACTGCTGGACATTTGTCGTACAGTATATGTGTAATGTAATTTGTGGCTCAAATCGCAGCAGCAGCTCTGCTGCCCGTGTCCTTTTGTACTTGTGCACGGTTTAACGATGTCTCACTGCGAGACTCTCTTCAGAAGATGTGCTCCTCGCCGAGCTCCCACTTATTTTATACTTCCCTAGCAATCATCGACTGCGGCGTTGTAAGCCCTTGATCCTTTTTGCTGTGCAATATCCTAATGTAGTACAGTACATTGGTTGCTCTATATATATATATATATATATACATGTAGAGGTATCAGTACCGTGTTAGCCGAGCTTCAATAATCAAAAAATAATATATATATATTTTTTTTTTTTTTAAGCTCTCACTCTTGAACTTTTGCTAAAATTCAGACTGTGGTTTTTGTTCTGATGTTTCATCTATTTTCTATAGTCTGAACATGGAAAAATTGCACCATAATGGATAAAATTTCTTCAATAGAAATCCGGTGGGCTTCCAGCCTGTTATACTTACTCTGTGGAATCGTTTTGTTTAATAAATGGCTATCTTTATTTGTTCTTGGAACAATTAGGGTTAAAAATAGGCACTCCAGTGGCAAAACAAAAAACTCAATAAGGGTTTATTTAGAGGAGCCTTACAGAGTTTTTTTCACAAGCCCATTGGAGTGCCTGTCTGATCCCTAATTGTTCTGATATACCTCCACTAACTGTGGTTTTCCGAGCACCCGTGGCAGCTGTGTGAGCGTTAAGCTGCGGGCATAGTCAGCGCTTAGGTGCTGACCCGCGCTCACGCTCGGCAGTGAGCCCTGCAGCCGCAATGAGAGAGGCTTTAGCAGGGGCTCGCGCACGTTTCCGCAAGCGTGCGGAAGCGTAGCCAACATTCATTTTTTAGTTTGAGCGCTCATGGGAGCGCAGGGTCGGTCACATGAGCGGTTCGCCCAATGAGGGCGAAGCAGCTCCATGACGTCACTGGCCCGCCCCCCGACACCCCCCCGGACGGCGCTTGAGCTAAGGCCAGGGAAAGCACCTGCACCTGCTTACCCTCAGCCTCAGCGCGCCTCCGCACGGCTGAAGTCACCATGGCCTTACTGTGAGAACACCTATCTCTTCGCTATCTTTTATTCCCCCCCCCCTTATATGACTCTTGGAACCATGTGTTGCAAACACTGCTAGAGTTGGAATAAATCATGGCCAGAAACCAACCATTCTTTATTTACTTAATAATTCACGTGCTATTTACGTGGCTTGCAAGTTAGTACTTCTGCAGCTCATTAAATGTGGTCACTTTTGGGAATTTCTGAGATCTACTTTATTGCTCAATTTCAATCCATATAATGGTCTTCAACAAAAGACAAAGAGCCCCAAATGCTACATCCAATATGACAAATGATAGAGACTGATCTGTCTCTCTTCTCATAAGTAAGGCGTCGGGCATGGTGCCTCGGGCTGCGCTGATCCGCGCTCCTGCTCTGCCTCGTCTGCTCAAGCAGGAGCTTTTTTGCGTCCTGGCAGGTGAGGCAGTGAGCGCGCTTTGGGGGGGGCGAAGGCGGAGCGGAGGCATGGCGGGAGGCGCGACGGAGGCGGAGCAGAGGCGTTGCGGGAGGCGGGCTAGTCCCTCACTCCCATTGGCTGATTTCGGTAACGTGACCGCTCCTCCGCTCCCCTCCGAAATTCAAACAAGTCTGTCTCCTCAAAATTTCTGAGCCTCTGCACGCATGCGGAAACGGCTGCTAAAGCCGCGCTAATCACAGATGCAGGGGGTAAGTGCATCGGCTCAGCGCGGCTCAGCATGGCTCAGCACGGCCTGCTGTACTATGTCCCAGGCCTAAGGCCGCGCTTATAGTGCCAGCGACAGCGACGTCACATCAAAACAAATGTATTGCCGCCGTTGCGTGCGCTTATAGTAGGGGCGGCACGACAGCTTGGTTGCGATCGCTGGAAGTCACTTCAATTTCATTTTTCTAGCGACCGCAGCATGACGTTAGCGTCGCGTCGCTGTCACTATAAGCGCAGCCGAAGGGTCATTTAGTCAACTTCTTTGGCCAAAGCATTTTTAAGCCTGTAACCTCGCCAAGGAATGGATCCTTTTTACAGGTCCTAACACCACGACCTACGCACGTTCTCTTTACCTCTTTACTGGAGGAAGAAGTCTTAATAGACAGGTAATTCACAGGGGCATCACAAGCCCTGCTATTTATAGAAGCAGTGGCTCAGTGAGTAAAGACACTGACTGGCACTGAGTGTGAAGCAGGGGAACCTGGTTCAATTCCTGGTGTCGGCTCCTTGTGACCTTGGGCAAGTCACCTTATCTCCCTGTGCTTCAGGCACCAAAAACATAGATTGTAAGCTCTACAGGGCAGGGACTGTGTCTGCAAAATGTCTCTGTAAAGCGCTACGTAAAACTACTGTAGCAGCGCTATACAAGAACATGCTATTATTATTTAAATAGTGGTCTTTTACTAGGACAGTATAGTTGTCCTAACAAACGTCTTGTTTCATGACTGAAACATTGATTGTGATTATTTGTTTTGAATTATGTGTAAATCCTGCTATTCAGCAATATAACTCCATGCCCAGGACATACGTGAAAACGAGAGGTAACTCCCAATGTATTACTTCCTGGTAAAACATTTATAAATAAATATGAGTGCACAGAAAATGATGCCACGTCTTATACTTATAGAGAACGCGGAGCCCAAATACTGGTTTGGCTCTCAAAACATTACTGTATGCATGTTGCTTTTTTGTCTATTTTTTTGTAATTTTTATTTTATTATTTGTATTTTTAAGAGCTTTCCTCCGATACATATTCTCTAGCTGATCACCCTTTGTTATCAACGTGTTATTAGCCTCTCTGGCAACAAAGTGGAATGTCATCACTTGTTTAAAAACCGGAGGAATCAACTTCTATTTAGTGTCCTGGAAGTTTTTTTTTTAAAGGATTTTGATGATCCCTACCTACATATAGTATATATATCCTTTATATATTGTAACGAGTAGATTGATTTAGTCTAGAGAACAAAGATCTAGTCAGAGAACTCACGGGTATTGCGATATAACATATGTAGTCGACATGTAAAGGGCCCGATCCACAAAACGGTGCTATGTGAACGCGAGTAAAGTCGTGCTGAAGCTCGGCACCCTTTTGTGGATCTGGACCATAGAGTTTAACCTTTAGGAAACATACATGAAAGAAAAGTGAAATAAGTTTATATAGAATTATATGCAAGACAAAAGGAACAATCAAAATAACGTTTCCACTTAGAAAAATACTGCTTTTTTTTTTTTTTTTTTTTTTTAATGTTTTCCACAAGAAAAACTTGTAGTCTGCGGACTTTCTCCCCTGAAACAGCATGAAGAGGCCGGGTGTAGATGAGCATTTGATGCAACATAATATTCTGTAGCTTTAAATCAGGGGTGCACAAATTTCTGGTGCTGCGCCCCCCCTGCCTGCCCTCCCCCAGTGCCCCCCCCCTTACCTGTGCGCCGGCATCTGACATTACGTGTCTCCATGGCATCATTTGACGCCGCATTGACATGGGTAACGGGCGTCAAATTACGCCGACGTTGCCCTGGCGACACGTCGCCTGAAGCCGGCTGAATCACGGTAAGCGAGTTACAGAGGCCTCGCGCAGTGCCCCGGCATTTCATTTAAATGACTTGGGGAAGAGCGCGGGGTATCTGCAACTGCCGCTCCCCCCCCAAAAAAATCGTGCGCACTCCTGCTTTAGATGACCTCTTTTTTGGCTCTACGAGCAGGAAAGAAAAGACACCACTCTGGGATGTACCACATCGTTTTACACGGCGCCATGTTCATCTGCATGGAGAGATCAAAATGTCACTGCCCTCCTCTTCATCCTCCCCCTCCTCCTCCTCATGTAGTCCTAATTTGATGGTGTGCTCCATGCAAAAATAATAACAAAGTGTCGGGGGAAGCACAGAAACTCTTGAAACGTACGAATTTGCTAATTTTGATAAAAATCACAAAATAAGCGTTTTCATTCCTTATTCCTCCAGGCTTCAATTTCTGTGAGAGGAATTTAAAAAGGGGGCCAAACGGCTGCACATTTTTAAGCAGATATCCCTCCAGGGCAAAGAGTATGAAATAAGAGAAGTGGGTCGCGTAGGAAATAGGAGGGGGGGGGGGGAGACATTTAAATCAACAATGTGTATTTTAATAACAAGTAGGAGGATAGAATCTTTTAATTATAAAAACAAAAAGGTTACTTGTGCTCATGCTTTTACTTACATTGGTTTTTCAGTATAGCTTTAAGAAGCAAAACGTGACATTTTTAAATAATTATTTTTTTAAATAAATCAGTTCTGTAGTATTAGATAGTGACTGTTTTTTTTTTTTTTAATTCAACTCTTAATGCTATTTTTAATGAGTTTTAAAGCATCCTTTGATGTCTATAGCAGGTTTTAGCCACCTCCCCAGCAGTGCAAAATCTTTGTAACACTTTCCTGTTTGTGATAATTTGTTGCCAACAGCTTGAGCTGTAAACTGTAATACAGAAGATAATGTTACCTTAATAATATCAAGATACATTGTAGCTGCTGAGTTACATTAACTGAAGGAGTGATTGGAATTGAAAGGCGGCCATTATGTTAGGCACACACTCAGGATTTTTACAAATATATAACAGGAGCACCAAACGATTGCCAGTTTAGGTAAGAATGTAGAATTACACATTGTCACATGCTTTACATAGAAATAAGAAGAAAAAAGGGTAATGTTGTATTCCTGCTTCAATAAGCAGAAAGAGCGCTGCAAAGAGGCTTTGCACACTAACCTCACAAAATGTCAATCTTACATTTAAGTTCTTCCCGATTCCTGAATTTCAATTTGCAATGGTAATTCTGTGTGTGTTATTAACAGGAAGCTCCCGCTATTTCAGAGTCTCCGCTGCATTGTTAGGCTGCGCTTATACAGACGGCGACGCGATCGATGACGTCACCCGTCGCCATTGCGATGAGTTGTATTTGAAGTTTAGGCGACGTCGCTGTATGACATTATAAAAAGGGGAGGGCAGAGGCACGGAGAAGCTCCCGATTGGCCGCAATGGGGAGACCGTCGCCGAAAAAAAATCAAATATCAGTGACTACCAGATTTCTGGCAGCCATGGTTACCCTCCCCAGAAGACATCTCTAGCATCCATGGTTACCATGGTGATCTTTACACTGCACTGGGCTCCGGGGGGAGACCCATTTTATCCTCAGACACTTAATATTTCAGATGCTTACATCTTCTGGACAGAGTATTGCATTTTAAAAATAAAAACCGCTTTGGAAAGGGCAAGAATAGGTCTATTAAAGTAAGTAAACATAAATGCATGAAAATGGCGACGAGCCTGAGCTGCTGCTTTAAAATCCCTGTACGTTTTATATACCGTCAGTCACGTTATATAGATAGAACCCTCTAATCAAATCAGTCATTACTGCGCCTTGGTTCTTGGAGGTAAAATACATGTAAGGCCGTGTTTATAGTAGGTGTGACGGGGCACACGTGTGCCAGCGTCACGTGAACAACAGACCTCTTCTCTATGAGGCCGCCCATAGCGTGCGCGAGCGATTAAGAGCGACCGCGCAGCAGATTTTGTTTAAAAGACAAATAATTTTGTCTTTACGCACGACGGCCGCGTCATGTGAGCGATTCAGCCAATGAGGGTCGAACCGGTCACGTGATGGCGCGGCCACGCCTCCGCCATGCCTCACCGTCGCACAAAGCCTATGAGCACAAACCGTTCGAGCGCCAGTCGCACGGGCTCGCTGTAAACGCGGCCCAAAAGCCGAAGGCGCGGCTCAGTGAGTACACGGCCTCTGAAAACAACATGTGGAGCCAGGTTCAAATCCCAGCGTCGGCTCCTTGTGACCTCGGGCAAGCAATGTATCTCCCTGTGCCTCAGGCACCAAAATTAGATTGTGAGTGTGTTGGTTCTGTGCCTGTGTTACTTTATGCACAGGGCTGTATTGGGAGAAAGCCTTATTTACTAAGTAACTGCTGCTATACACAAACTCCAGCATCAGCATAGCTCACTGTGTTTTATATAGGATTTTTCATTAGGATTTATCATACCGTCTACTGTTGCTACAATGACTGGGAAATAGACTAGATTTGAGAACGCGATTGAGTTGCCGTCTTCGCAGTATTTGTTAATGAAGTCCCGTTGTTTTACAATGATGGATCACATTTAAAAGTATTTTTCAGACCTATGTATCCCAACTAGCTGCCTATTTCCTGGTTGCTTCTGAAACACGCAGCCATGTATGTAGCAGCACATGTATGTAGCAGCACACGTCGCTGATCAGTTGCATTAATCAGACGGTGGTAGATAAAACATGTGCAATGCGTGGACGGGACGTCTCACTCCGAGAGGTGACTATCACTCACTCGGCTTCTGCTTACAGGTTCATGTGGCATCTGTGTATACTGGGACTCTTCCGCTTGCAGCATGAGGGCTAAATACAGTTCCAAGGGCTAAATCAAGTTTCACCAGCAAACCCACCCCCGCCCCCACCCCCGATCAGCCCCTGGAAAACCAGCATTTTCCCACGACGTACACGGTACGTCGATAGGGCCCCTATCGTGTCTCATCTTATCTGGTACTTGTTATCTTTTATCCCTTTAGCTAATGATTTCTGCATAATTAATTTACTCCAAACACCAGTGGAAACAGTGGGTATTAACAGTTTACCTGCATACTGTATACAAGCAAGTGTAATGGCAAAAGACATTAGGTAAAGACTGGTAAAACTCCAAAGAATATTTTGCGTATTGGAAGATTGAAAATGTTAATGTACGTGGCAATACAGTATTTATATTTTTTGGGTTTGTTTTTTAAAGGTTTTAATCAGACATATTGAGCACATTAAAGCTGCAGTTCAGGCTTTTAAAAAAAAAAATTATAGTTTTTTTTTTACTTCAATAGTTTCATGTGGGCAATCTCTACTTACCTAAAGAACTGCATAGCTGCCGGTCAATTCGTTCTCCGTCTATTGATCGGCAAAGTTTGGCGACATCTTTAATTATGGGGAATGTATTTCCTCTGTTTCTGTCACTCAGTGGAAGCTCATGAATATTCATGAGCACTCCTGCACTGACATGTGCAAGAGGGAGGGCAGGGCTCACAAAGGGGTATGCCAGGGCTTGTGACAGGACATGAAGGGGCAGTGCCTTAGTAAATGGTTGTTAAAATAGAATACAAGAAAATTGGTCTTTCAAAGTTATTTTTTTAAAAACAGAAAATGCTAAAAGTATTTTTTCTTGCTACAGAACTGATTTATTAAAAAAAAAAACACACATGCAGGATATTGCCTGAACTGCAGCTTTAATGCAATTTGTTCTGTTCTAGAAGGGGCTGTCCCTTTAGTGGACTGGATGCCGTTTCTGATTGAGCAAACTTGTAACATTCAGTAAGTTAACAGGACAGTTGTGAGTAACGTCTGAATTCTGAAGTGTTACTATTGAGAGAGTTACGTGTGTTTGCCTTTATTAAATCTAACAGGCAAGGTTGGTTTGTACAGATAACGCATCATTGTATTTGTTTAACCTTCACAGTGTTCTAAGGACACACCTGCATGGGCCCTAATGACGTACCTGATACTGCATGGGCCCTAATGACGTACCTGATGCTGAATGGGCCCTAATGACGTACCTGATACTGCATGGGTCCTAATGACGTACCTGATACTGCATGGGCCCTAATGACGTACCTGATGCTGAATGGGCCCTAATGACGTACCTGATGCTGAATGGGCAGGAGAATTCCGCCAGTCCCAGGAGAATTCCGCCATTCCCAGGAGGATTCCGCCAGTCCCTGTAGGCTGCAGAACATCTCGGCTCCCTTCTGAATTATGATTTCCTTATGTCGCAGGCTCATCATTAACCGTTTCTGTAACTTCCGCTGTCAGTTGCGAACTTCTTTTCTTTTTACTCTTTTTTTCTTTGGTTTGGTAGGCTCTGAGGCATGAGCAGTACTGGGATCACCTTCCTTGCTCGGAACTTCTGCATTTTCTCCCTGCCCACCACACGTTGCTCGCTGTCGCTGTCGCAGTCGCTGGAGACAATCTTCCTCATACTGCCGGTACTCTTCATACTCAAGAACGTATGGACGCGCCTCTTCCGAGTGCCATGGGTCCTCGCACTCCATACTAAAACTTTTCGTACGTATCTCTTAGACAAGTGGTATTGCGATTAACTTCACAGGAGAAATGCGTTCACAATTTTTCTTGGAAGACTCTCCTTTCATCTTCACGTTTCCGTTTCATTGTTTACGGTTTTGAGAGAGACATTCCCGCACTTTGAAAAATAATAAGAAATATCAGGGGTTTACAGAAAGTATTAAACACTCATCTAAAGAATATTAAAACAAGCTCTCTCTTTCCCACTCTCTCTCTCTCTTTCTTCTCTCTTTTCCCCACCCCCTCTCTCTCCCTCACCCTCTCTCCCACCCCCACTCCCTCTCCCTCTCTCGCCCTTTCGCCCATCCCTCTATTGCCCTCTCCCTCCCCTTCCCACCCGCTCTCTCTCTCCCTTTCCACCCATGCCCCTTTCCATCACGCCAATCACACTCTCCCCCCCTCCTCTCTCTATCCCCCCTCTCTCTCCCTATCCCACCTTCTCTTGCCCCATCCCAACTTTTACCAATCTTGCAGGTGACATGGGCTGTGGGGAGATCGGGGGGATGCAGGGGTTGTTGTTGGGATTGGGGGGTTAATTGCTGCTGTGGGGAGATTGGAAGATGATGCAGGGTGATTGTGGTGATCGTGGGGGTTAATTTGGTTATCTGGGTGTGATTGGGGGGGGGGGGGGTTGATGCAGAAACTCGCCTTATGGTTGCTGTCTGCTTTCTGCAAGGCTACCGCGCATCATGTCACGTGGTCTGCCTGTATCTCATGTGTCCAATGTTCAGTGTTCCCGCAGTCTGTAACTTGCTGAGCATGCCAAGCGGGCTGCAGCCACATGGCGATGGTTTGTGGGTCGCGTGATTGACAGCCCTGGCCTAGACTAATGGCTACTGTCCCACACCCACAGTCGCTCCTACCAACCATTGTGGCCAAACCCTGCCATCTACTGCACGTATTCCCTCACCTGCTGTCTCTGTAAGTCTCCCAATATACCACTTAGATTGTAAGCTCTCCGGGACAGAATGTGCCCACCCAACTAAAAATAGTGACGCCGGTCAGGGCTCGACTTGGGGGCCAATGGAAAGCTGTGTCATGTTCCGATTGCGTTGGTTTTTTTTTATCGGTGACTCTGTGACCATGTTTGTACAGTAGTTCGGTGGCCATATTTGTGGCTTATCTGGGGAACCGGGAACTCCCAGGACATTGGGGGACCACCACTCATAGATTAAGAAATGGTGAAGGGACTTGCTTTCATGGCTTAACCGTGTATTGCGTCGTCAGTCATTGCTTTGTAATGCATCATCTTTTTGTGAAATAGGGTAAATTAATAGTTAGTTAGATTTGAACCTTCTCTGCACATAATATGTGTCTTCTCTGGCAAAGCTTCGTTCCACTCAACGTTTTGAACAACAGCCGTGTGCCAAGAGTCTGGACTCTTGACAAAGGACTGTTGGTGCTATTATAGTGTTAGGTCTATTGGAAAATGTACACTATAGCATGAGGTCTACCAGGAAACTTCAATATTAAAACAAAATTATTACACTATAGTGAACTACAATATTAAAACAAAATTAATCTATTTATTGAACCACATAAACATGTAAGGGCGTAGGGTAAGGGCTTAGGGTTGGAGGTTTTAGAGTTAGTGCTTGGGGTAGGATTTTTTAGGGTAGACGGTTTAGGGTAAGGGCTTATGGTAAGGGGTTTTATGGTAAGGGCTTAGGGTTGGAGGTTTTAGGGTTAGGGCTTAAGGTAGGGGGTCTTAGGGTTAGGGCTTAGGGTTGGAGGTTTTAGGGTTAGGGCTTAAGATAGGGAGTCTTAGGGTTAGGGCTTAGGGTAGGAGGTTTTAGGTTAGGGGGTCTTAGGGTTAGGGCTTAAGGTAGGGGCAATCTAGTGTGCTCACAGCTACTCCAGCTGAAGCAGAGCACCATCTAGTGTAGATCGCACCCACACTTTGGTAGACCACAGATATCCAGGTAGACCTCATGCAATAGTAGCACCGGGCTATTGCCCGAAACGTCGAGTCTTTTGAGGCTAGTGTGTCAGCTACGTAAGTGTTTTTCTATTGTTACATTAGGTCGCTTTATGCAATTACTGTTTGTAAGTATTACCTTGTTTGTATAAGCACGCTACAATACAACATTATTATTTTTTTAAGACTGGTGTGCTCATATTTATATGGTTAGTAGATATGTGTTTCCCTGCTATTTGTTTCTATCCAAAACAATTGAGCATTTTTTCCCTGTAGTCCCATCCTGTGAAATAGTGACTTATTTGTCAGTGAAATGGTGATCTGCATGCCTGCTTCCATGCGCAATTCCTGTGTACAAATTCTTTGTGGGTTGAAGTGAAAAGTAATGAATAAATTGTTGCATACATTTAGACATCAAACAAGGAATGATCCAACTTGGCATGTTCATTTTGCAGCGTGTTCTACCACTAAATAACAGTTTCTGTATTCTTTAACACTGCCAACAAACAACAACTGCAGCAGACAGAGAAAGCCAATACAGATATGAATTAATATAATATTTTTGTGTTTAGAAAGCACATTGTTGTCGATAGAATGGGTGTTGCCGTAGTGGGTAAGCATTGAGTGCTTGTTACAGGGACAGCGACCATTGAGTGCTTGTTACAAGGACAGTGACCATTGAGTGTGTGTTACAGGGACAGGGACCATTGAGTGCTTGTTAGAGGGAAAGTGACCATTGAGTGCTTGTTACAGGGTCAGTGGCCATTGAGTGCTTGTTACAGGGTCAATGGCCATTGAGTGCTTGTTAGAGGGAAAGTGACCATTGAGTGCTTGTTACAGGGACAGTGACCATTGAGTGCTT